>CM076570.1:249898382-250292118 GCA_034641835.2 Pinus albicaulis
AATTAAAAGGGAATGCTGAACAGGATACCAGAAGAAGGGGTAAAGAGGAAGTATCTACTTTACTGATAAAATTGAAGAAATGAACAAAATGATTAAGAATATTTCTAATAAGCTGGTCAAGCTTGAATTGTAGACCAAGAACTTAGCCTCCAAGAATTTCCAGAATACTCCAAACAGGGGTTACAATCCTCAGTATAGAAAGCCACCCCTGCAAATACTGCCAAGAGAAGCAAGAGAGTAGCATGATCAGGTACCACACCCATTGTACCTGGAAGGCCCAGTAGATGACTCCGCTGAAGATGCTGCCTATGAACTACAAGATGCAAACCTTGCTTTCTCAAACAATGATGAATTAGAATGCCCATTGCACGAAGAAGAAGAAGAGATTAGAGACACAGAAGATGCAGAAATTGATCATTATTGCAAACAGTTTAATGATTTCATTCAAGCACACTTCAATAGAAAATATGATCTCAGATATTCCAAGAAGAGAACCCGTACTCAAGATCAAGAAGAAGAGCTTCTCCTGAAGGAAGCATCGGCTCAAAAGGAATCAACAGTGCAGAAAATTACAGACAAAGGTAAGAGCCCTCTAAACAAACCTTTGCAATCCAATGATCAAATTCCTTCTTCTTCAAAAGTAGCCACTCCTCCTAATGCTGAGTCTGTATCAAAAGAAGTTAAACCTCCAGTTGAAAATCAAGAGTCAAAAGAAGTTGTAATAGAAAAGCCCCCTCCTACTTTTAATCTGCAAAAAGAACTTGAGAAAGTCAAAATCCCAGTTCCCCTGACTGAACTGTTGAAACAACCTGTATATCAATCTCAAGTTACCTCTTTATTGTTTCCTCCTGAAGCACCAATAATTCCAGATAGTCTTAACCTCCAAGAAGAAATACCCATGGTAGTCTTTGGCCCACATGTCGAGGAGATAGACCCCTCTACTCCTCCTTTTTATGTGTCTCTAGTGATTCATGACCTGCTGTTACACAATTGTATGTTAGATTCTGGGGCCTCCCATAATATTATGCCTCTATCAGTCATGGAACAACTAGGACTATAGATCAACTAGGACTATCAGTCATGGAACAACTAGAACTCTATTCATTTGATTCCAAAAGAGTTAAATGTTTAGGGATGATTAAAGATTTAGTGGTCAATTTGGCCCAAATTCTAGCAAAAAGTGTAATAATGGACATCGTGGTGGCTGACATTCGAGCCCGCTTTGGCATGCTGTTGTCAAGGTCCTGGGGAAAAAAATCAGTGGATCACTCAAATTAGACTTAATATATGCCACTATTCCAATCTTTGGAGGCCACGAGAGGAGGTTATACAGAGAAACCAGATTTGTCAAGATGGTTACCAAGGCTGACAGCTCAGAGAATTCACCAGTCTACAGCAAGGAAGGAGATTTTTCATGTTTGATGTTAGAAGAAGATCAAAATTATGCTCATCAGCCTTCCTTCTGTCAAATCAAGGATGAGCATTCCTTAGAAGATAATGAAGCAGGAATTTGGACTTTACATTTTGATGGAGAAAATTCAAGAGAGGGAAACGGAGCTGGAGTTTTATTGATTTCTCCTACATGAAAATGGATCCCACTGTCTTTTAAATTGGAATATGAGGCTACTAATAATGTAGATGAATATGAAGCACTGCTATTGGGATTGCAAACAACCAGGAACATGGGTATACAAAGTTTAAAAGCTCTGGGAGACTCTGAGCTGGTGGTCATACAGATCAGGAATCAGTGTCAAACCAAGCATCCTCGGTTGAGGGCTTATAGGAATGAAGTGTGGGACATGGTGGAGAATTTCTTCTCAGCATTTAATATCCAGTTCATGCCCCGAGAGCATAACTGAATTGCAGATTCACTTGCTATAGTTGCCAGTACATTCCATCCCCCTCAGAACCCTCTCTTGAGGTATGAAGTCGACGTACGTTATAGACCATCAATCCCAGATAATGTTAAACATTGGCAGGTATTTGAAGATGAGGAACAAATGAAGAGATTCCTGGAAACAGTGGGAGAATTCTCTAGCATGGAGATTGATGATTGTGAAGAAGATGAGGCTGAGAATGTTGCAGAAATAATTGGGAAAAGAAAATGGCAGGAAGTAAAGTGCTGCAGCTGAAAGGAAATGTCATCCCTAGAGGGTTGGTGCCTCTAGAAAGGTTGTTTGATAAAAATGATGTCCCTTTCCAGCCTAGTAAAGTGGTAGAGGAAGATCAAGTGGAAGATCTGAATCTGGGTACTGATGTTGATCCCAAAATTGTGAAATTATCCAAAAAGGTCCCAGAGGAGTATAAGGAAAAATACTTGAAATTATTTCAGTCATACAAGGATGTATTTGCATGGTCCTATCAGGACCTTAAAACTTTTGATATTAGTATAATGCAGCATAAAATCCCTCTGAGGGAAGATGCAAAACCTTATAAGCAGAAGCTTAGACAGATAAATCCTCTGCTGCTTCCTTCCACTGAAAAAGAAATTAAGAAGCTGCTGAAGGCTAAAATAATTGTGCCATTAAGGTATTCAGAATGGGTTGCTAACTTGGTCCCCGTCCGAAAGAAAAAAGGAGAAATAAGGCTATGTGTGGATTTCAGGAATTTAAACAGGGCATCTTTAAAAGATAATTATCCACTACCCAAGATGGACCACATCCTGCAGAAAGTGGTGGGAGCCTCTAGAATGTCAATGATGGACGGTTTTTCGGGTTATAATCAGGTAGTTGTGCTCCCAGAGGATCAGAAGAAGACTGCTTTCACTACACCATGGGGTACATTTATGTATGCCAGGATGCCTTTTGGATTGATTAATGCAGGGGCTACTTTTCAGAGGGCCATGGACATAGCCTTTGTTGGGGAGCAAGATAAATTTCTGGTGGTGTACCTTGATGATATTACAGTGTTTTCAAAAAATGATGATGAACACATTGAGCATTTACGGAGAACTTTTGAAAAATGAAGAAGGTATGGTCTTTCTCTTAATCCACAAAAGTCTCTATTTGCATTAGAGGAAGGCAAAATTTTGGGGCATATTGTAACTAAATATGGGGTAAGAGTAGATCCCAAAAGAGTAGAGGTTATAAATAGTATCTCTCTCCCCAGAAATAAGAAGGAAGTGCAGGTATTTTTAGGCCGGATAAATTTCCTGATAAGATTTATTCCTAACTATGCTAAGATAGTTAGGCATATAACAGATATGCTTAAGAAGAATAATGAGGTGAAATGGTCACAAGAATCACGGGAGGCCTTTGCTAGAATTAAAGCTACATTTGCTGAAGCCCCTATACTAGCTAGACCAGATTATACTAAACCATTTATGATCTTTTCTTTTGCTTCACCTCATACAGTAGCTGGAGTTTTGTTGCAGAAAAATGAAGATGGATATGAGCAGCCTGTTGCCTTCTTCAGTCAGGTTCTCCATGATGCAGAACTGAAATATAATATATTGGAGAAGCAGGCCTATGCCCTGGTGAAATCTCTCAAAGCTTTTTGCATGTATATTTTGCAGTCTCACATCACTGCATTCGTACCTACTACGGCTGTAAAGGATATCCTCGTTCAGGGAGACAGTGAAGGAAAAAGGGGAAGGTGGATTGCTAAAATACAGGAGTATGATCTAGATATCCGCCCTACCAAGCTGATCAAAGGACAGGGGCTTGCTAAAATGTTATATGAATCAAACTGTCAAGCTCTGGGCATAAATCTGTCTATGGTAGCAAATGAAGAGTCCGAGAGAGAAAAAGAGCAGCAAGGACTGGAGAAGGCTACTCAGAAAGCACACATAAAATATCTCACCAGTCCATGGTACAAAGAAATAGTAGAATATATTTTGACACTTAGATGTCCTCCCAGTTGTGATAAAGCAAAATATAGGACTTTAAGATTGAAATCACAGAAGTATATAGTTGCCAATGGGCTGCTGTATTGGAGGGACCCTTTGGGCATCCTATTATTGTGCCTCACAGAGGATGAAGTAGAAAGTATAATGATAGAATTTCATGAAGGAATCTATGGAGGACATTATAGCTGGAGGGCCACAGCTCATAAAATCTTAAAGGCTGGTTTCTACTGGCCAAAATTATTTGGAGATGTTTTTACTTGGGTCAGAGCCTGTGATAAGTGTTAGAAATTTGCTAAGAGACAGAAGTTGGCAGCTCTGCCCCTGATTCCAGTTCATGTGAATGAGCCATTTCAACAATGGGGAATAGATTTTATTGGAGAAATACATCCCCCATAAAGTGGACAACATAAATGGATATTGACAGCCACATATTACTTTACAAAATGGGTGGAAGCCATACCTGCAAGGAATGCTACTAACACTGTCATCATAAAATTCATGGAAGAAAACATCATATCCAGGTTTGGCTGTCCTGCTAGAATAGTGACTGATAATGCACAGGCCTTCAAATCTGCAAAATTTGTGAATTTCTGCTAACAATATAATATCACATTGAATCACTCCACAGCTTACTACCCACAGGGGAATGGCTTGGAAGAATCTTCCAATAAAACCTTAGTGAGGGCCTTGAAGAAAACTATAAATGAGAACCAAAGAAATTGGGATTCTCAATTGAAATTTTCTCTATGGGCTAATAGAATCACCAGTAAGAGAGCAACTGGGAAATCTCTATACGAGTTGGTATATGGACAAGCAGCAGTGTTTCCTGTGCACCTGGCCTTACCAGTGGCACGTTTCATGCAAGAAAGTTAGGAAGAACCTGATGATATGGTCAGGAGAATCAATCAACTGGTAGAGTTAGAGGAAACACAAGGGCAAGTGAGTCAGAGATTAGCTGAATATCAAGAGAGAATGAAACATATATTTGATCAACATGCAAAAGACAGGAAGCTACAGGTTGGTGATCTGGTGCTCAGATGGGATGTAAGGAGGGCTGAAAAAGAAAAACATGGCAAGTTTGACCCACTCTGGTTTGGCCCATTCAAAATTGTGGAACAGGGAGGCAATAACACGTTCACATTGGAGAATTTACAGGGCGACTTGTTGGATGCCCCTGTAAACGGCCAATTTCTAAAACCTTATTTTCAGTTCTGATTCAGGCTGAAAATTCCTGATCTACCATACTGTATATTAGTTTTTGGTACAGTTTTGTTTAAATAGGGTCAGCGTGCAAATAAATTATGAAGTGAACATACAGAGGGACTAAGTAGCAAAGTCATCTAAAAGAGTATCTGAAGGTCTGCAGAGTTCTCGACATGTCCAGGGATGAACGTGCCGTCCCCAGATGGAGCCGATGTTGACCATGTTAGCCTCCTTTAATATTTTGGCTATTAACCCTACTTAAACCTTTCAAAATTTTCTACCGTGGCCTAAGAAACCCTTTTTCTATTGACTGTTGGCCTCGTCCACCTCCAAATGGCATAATAGAAGGCTGAAAGACTCACTTTTGAAATATTTAAATCCAAGCCCCTTTGGTCCTAGCCTCCTACAACTAGTCTTTCATGTGACTCGGACGCTAAACCCTGTGCCAGATAAAAAGGAGCTTATCGTTTAAAGCTATCGGGCCCGCTCCGAGCCGTTCGATCAAATACAAATCAACGCACCGCAACCCATTGCTTTCGTGGACCCCCGCCCCACTTCCACCGGCTAAAAACTGTACCGTTTTCCCCCATTAATCGCTGGAAGGACGGTGGTTTCTCTCAAAATGGCAGTGATTCCATCTCGCCAGGCGCCACGCGTCCTAGGCCAAACCCCACCGTTCCAATACCACCCCATTTTGCGCGTTAACGTTCGATCCCGGACGCGTAGCGAAATTAACATGAACCGTCAGATCTTGAGGACTTCATCCGACGGTGACCACTCTTCGAAGTTGCATGTGTTTTAAACCAAGCTTATAATTTATAATGTCCGTGGCCCACCACTACATCACCGCCCGACGCAAATTAAACCGTTGATCTTGTTTAAGGATCGTGCGGCTTAGATCGTTTTCTTCCCGGTACCGTTGACCCAATCCACCTCCACGTCACAAATTTCACGTCGTCCTTTCGTATAAGTCTTTTTTGTATGCCCACGTGTCATCCGTTTCCCCTCCACCATTTACATATTCCGTTTATGTGTCATATTTCGTCTACATGAGGCACTCCGCCCGTTCATTCATCGTCGCTCCCAATCGTATTTTTCGAGCCACAATCTTCACGTCTCTCTCACACCGCATCTCCTCGTGTCGCCACTTCCAGTCCACATCACCATTCTGTGGTCACTGCCACATCCACCACCCTTGTGCCTGGTTTCTTTAACATGTTTGTGGGTTTTGCAGGTTGCAGCGACGTGAAATCACCATTAATCTCCGCCTCCATTACAGAAACCGAAGACGTACCAGAGGATCAGCTTGCAGAGGTAGAGTTTATGAAGAAAAGCCCCGGGTAGTTGCTGTGACATGGCTTTCATTAAAGAAGCCATGGTAAAAGTCTACCAAAACCCTCCGGAGCAATTTAAAACATAGATTTTCCACAGACGGAGCTATTAATGATACGACAAAGAGTATAAGTCAGAGAGCAAGGAATTCAACGTCTGGAGCTGAAGATTTTAAATAAAAATTCAGCGTTCAGAAGGCAAAGAGTACAAGTGCATAAAAATCATATCCTCCAGGTTTAACTTCAATAGATTTTTCTCTCAGGAAAGTACAGAGTGTTACATATTTTATTCTTCATACTTTAACCCTAGAGAAATTCGCACCTACAACATTTACTTCATGAAGCTGCCACAAAGTACCTGCAGCATCCTAGGGCCACCAAACAGCATGGGCCGTCATATTTTTCACCATTTGTTTTAATGAGTCAATTAAATGATTCACCAGCTACCTTTTGTTGAGTTTTGGGAAGCTTCTCCTATAAAGTCCTAGAAGAAAGACATTGTAATGGCTCCAGATTTTTATCAGAGAATTGTGCAGTGAAAGGCATTTTTTGTATACATTTTGTAAAAGCTCTTGTATGAAGGCTCAGAGCCCGTAGGGTTTCAGTGAGGAGGAGTTCTATCTGTATTAGAGGATTTTGGTCTTTGGTATCTCACAGTATGTAACTTCCTTTTATGTGTTTAATACAACATTTCATTTTCTCCATCTTCTTGTATCATGTACTGGAATGCGAGTGGCTCACTGATTTTAGGTAAGGATTTATCCTAGTTGATACCCATACTTGGATCAGTCAAGCACTTTAAATATGGCTCAGGCATGATATAATGTTTCATGTCCATTTCATCAATCTTTATGCTATATTAGTTGCTTTGGGAGGGTGCTTTTAAAACGCCATTGTCATGTATGGATTCTTAGATTGATAAGCCCATATATGGTTCTGTTGTGTATCTGGGTATCAGACCTAAGTTAACTAATATCTTCTTATATTTCTTTCATCGCATACACCTTCTGATATTTGATTTTTGTGGCATATTACTTGAATCGGCCCTCTTTACAGTAAATTGTCTCTTAACTGTCTGATGCTCTTGTATTAGAGCTTTGCACTTTGTCCCTGCAACATTACTTTCCCTGTGGTAGTTTCTGTGAGTTCTGGTCTCATTTGAAATCAATTTCCTTGTTTACAAGAGATAGCAGGAGAGCCTTTGGATTGACGCCCAAGTTATATTATACGCTCCTTGCTATGATAAGATGTCCTAGGCACTGGTCTATGGCAACTCTAGGCTGTCTCTAGGAGTGACAATATATGTCCACAACACTGTCCATTGGTTTTCTCAAGGCATGAGAGATGGTAAATGTAGGGTACTTCAACCCCCATGAGAGGCTTCAATCTCCATTCTATCATCCAAACAAAGTGAGCCATCCTTGGTAGCTCACAGAAAAAGTCACCAATTCCCCCCATGTGCATTGTGTAGGGGCTCCATGCATGGAAATGACAGATGAGGATACTCAAATCACGCTGTCCCTCTTTCCATTTTTGATCAATGTGGAGCTGCTGATCTTGGGCTACAATAAAATAGTCCTCATGAAGCCAAAAGGAACTTGGAACTTCATGATTTTCTTCATTGATTCTAATGAGTCTTCTTTCCCAATCTCCTATGCATATAGTGAGTAGATCACCTTCACCATATGTGCTCCAAAATAAACATGGAATAAGTGTCATATGATATATTGGATGGTGACAATAGTCCCTCCCTTGAGACCAGCGTTTTCCATCATCCTGCTGCCTCAAATCATTGTACGATAAGTGGCCATCCCACCACCTTCTTGCTGAAATAAGCTTCTTCAAAGCTTGAAAATGATGGAGGATAATAGGTGTTGGCTAAAAATGATTCAAGAAACACATGTCTTGATCCAAGTACTCCCTCGTGAGAGATCTTTTCCCATGACATAAGCCCAATACATGACCCTTTGCATAAGAAAACACAGTATATAAGGCAACAGACATATAAGGTCCTATCCTCTTCTTGAAGTACAAATGAATATGGGAGATTGCATTCCCAATGGAAACATTCACCCAATGTGTGATCCCTCCTCTCATGTTCATAACAAAGATTGGAGCATTATTGACATCATGATATAAACAAGCTCCCTTATGCCACCTCATGAGAAGGTTACATTTTTTCCCAACCCAAAGTACATACATGATTATGATATTCATTCTAAATAGAAATACATGTACATACATCATATACATAAGTAAATGTATGGACATGGAATTCATCATGGGGTGCCCATAATTTCTTCTTGTGAACCAAAGCAACCTTGCCTTCTTCTTATGCATTCCTTTCTTGAAATACAAGGCATGAGACAAGAAAATCAAAAAATTTGGGTGGTACCCACACTCACCCAATAGAAACCAGCATAGGTCATCTCCTCCCTGCTTCAAATATAGATGTGGTAAGTGGTTTACATGCCACTTACTTGCTGGCCTTATCATTCCACCATGGCTGAAGGTGAAATGTATATTTGGTGCTATATGGAAGCACCCATCACGCTGAAAAACCTCCCTTAGCCCATCAAGGGAGTGGCCATGTTTGGAAATAGTTCTGGTCCATAGTTGGCCATGAATTTTATAAGGTAAGACACTCCTTTTAGGAGTCATGGCCTGCACATGTAAAGTAAAAGAATACATGCAATCATAAAGTAAAATGTGATTTTCATAAGCATGATTCTTACCCAAAGTCTCCAATGCTGTGATAGTTACTCTCTTGGCCAAATGTATCATCAATGTACAAGGTTGAGAGAACACTTTGCTCTTTTCATCAAGGGGTTACCCTGGTGGGGTTCTTCCAAGTAAGGAGACATCAAGGCATAGATCATGATAGAGATATGTATGGACTGATGTGCCCTTGCTTTTCTTGCATAGATATTCATGCCTTCTTAGTGCATCACTCCTTTGAAATAAAGAGGGGTAAATGTTTCTTACCCTATGAAGATTTCCCTCCCCTTTATCTTCTGCAGTATTCAGGATCTCACCATATGATAATGATGGCACATGCTGCACATGGATTGTGCCATAATTTCTATATGTGAGATTATTTGAAACTCCTTGCAAGAATGCAAGAGCTTCTCTTCTTGGAGCAGCTCCCCCTTATTCTTCTTCATGAAATGATAGAGATGCCTTTGCTATGACTGCGTTGTCACCCCTAGCCTTTTATTAAATGGTGGAAAATTCCTCATCATCAATAGGAGACCTTAGATCTTGGTCTACTTTTGAAGGAGGAATCTCCATGTCTTATTTTTGAGAAGATGACTCTTCATCCAATGAGGATCTTGCCCTTGGAAAGGTATCAAACAAGTTTACATTCTCCTCAATGGTCTTTATAGGTGGATTTGGATTTTTAGATCCTCCCAACTCATGCAAGATTTTTTTTTCCATGGTTTGATAGTCTTCATAGAATGTGTTTTACATGATTTTCCATCAAACTTTTATACTATTCTTTAAATGAATCTTGCATAAGTAGATATTTGCATTCTTTAAGGAAAAGGACGCAAAAAACCACCAAGCATAAGCCTTACCCTCCATATGTAGCGCTGCTACTTTTATGGCTGCAGTTTCTGAAAATTGATGTTGTTGCACAAGGTTGTCTAGCTCCACCACCCAAACCCTGGTAGGATATTTAGGAGATCCATCAAAAGTGGATAGGAAAAATCTACCCACACCATGTTGCTTGCTACTTGTGCTTATTTCCTCCTTGATCTTGCAAAACCCTTGCAATTTCAAGTGATCTTTAACTCCTTGGATTGAGCTCATACTCTTGCAAATAATCTTCAAGAGTTTCTCCCTTTGGCACATCTCCCCTCTTCATCCTCATGAAGAAGTTGCTGATAGAACATTGCAGCTTTGATGATATGGCTGAGTGCTCATACCCATAATATGAGGATGTAGAATTTTCCTCATGCATGGATCTTGTGGATCCAGTTGGGGAAACTTTATGGTTTATCCTCTTTATTTCTCTGTTTTTTCCTTTAGGCTTAAACAGAGTTTGGAACAGAGTTCTTGAGAACTCTTTCCCTTCCATTCTTCCAAGCAAAGGGTTTTGACCCTTACTTTCTGTGTCTTCAATGAAATCAATCTTCTTCTTCTGTCTTCTTCCTTCTTGAAAAGACATCTTGGTTTGATTCTCACAGGCTGAGCCAAGGATCATGCTTTGATACCACTGTAATATCCCAAAAAGGGATTTGTCAGCAATGCATGACTGGAAAATGCATTTTCCAGTAATGTATGCAACAAAAATGAAAAAAAGCACTTGGATCCTTTAGATATGAGTATCTAAGTCCTAAATACAAGAGGGTATAAAAAAGGAAATCCTTCTATATGGGTTAAACAGATCTCCCACACCTACTTTCCTTGAAAAGTGCCCCAATGAAGGACTGCAGCAATAATAAACAATTCTGCTTAGAAAATAATGTAGTTTCTACAGAGCAGTAATAGGAGGCTCATGAAATGTTCTTCAATAGCACTTACAACAGCAATAAAGCTATACAATGAATTTTATCAAATAAATGGCTGAAAATATCAGTCATAGACAGAAGAAATCCCCTCAAAAGAGGGCTGCAACCATATGAATGACTGAAAACTGCCTTGACAACATTATTTCTATTAGTTTGCAACTCATGTTGATTAAATGTTAGATCTAGAGAATATTTGTGTACAAAAGGTATGATCTATATCAGATCCATACACTAGAAGATCTCCTCTTTCAGATCCCCTTGGGGTTTTCAGTAGAAAATGAGATACATGGAGTAGATATAAATTTCTATGCAGTAGATCTATTCAGAATTTCAAAAGCAAATGTGGAAATGAATAGATTAGATCTGAAAGTAACATGGATTGGTTGGTCAATCCATGGATCACCACAGTGAGGGAAGATTCCCAACACTAGAGATCTTTCTCCCAAAAGACTGCTAAATCACCCTGCAACTTCTCCTTTGCAAATAACGTAGTTTAGGAAGATGAAATGCGTTGTAGCCTCTGATATGTGGTTTGGCCTGATGCCAAGATCTTATATTATGCTCCAATCATTCAATACTCTCTTTCCAGGAGGATAGAAGACTCTCCTACTGAAAAGAGGCACTACAATTTCTTAGATCTGAAAAGATCTAAACTCCACTTGCCGCAGCTTACAAAAGAAAGAAAATCCTCACTGGAACTACATTTCAGTTGGAAGTAGAAGCTTGGTCTCAAACCAGATAGTGGACTAAGCAATACAAACTCTCCCAAGATCTACTCAATGGGAAGAGGTGGAACTCCTAAACAGGAAATTCCAATGCTAAATGGCATATGCAATCTAGGCTAAACAACCAAGAAAGATATTTGTCTAAACAGACAACAAATCAAAAATCATATCATGAACCCCCAATATGTTGCCTTCCCCTTCCTTTTATAAGATGAGAGCTTTCCAAAACCCTAAACCACCTTCAATAACTTATCTCTTTCACTCAAGAGACCTTCTTCTAGAATTATGTTGTGCCTCATTGATGAGCACTCTTCCAATACTGCGTTGTAGATATTTTCAAGGTTGACCCGGCCAAGTGGATTTGTTCTTTTCACACTCAAGCGTGTTTATTAAAGTAGCCCAGATTTATCCTTTTTAACATTGGGCATGGATTTATTCTTTCATTAGGAGTTAAATGACCCTCCTTTACATATTTATTCTTTGAACAAAGAAAACAAAATAAAATTGAATATTCCTATTAAATTAGGAATATTACATCCATTTTCTCCTATTTTCCACTATTTTCATAAATAAAATGCCAATTAATGCCTCATTCCTTTCCAAAGCCTTTGCCATTGCCTTTTCCAATTTCCTTAGCCATAATAAACTGAAGTGACACCCCACTAGGATGTTTTTCCCAACATTTAGCTTGGAATATGTGTCCCACCAACCATGGTATTATATATTTTTTACATGGTTTTTACCAGGGTTGTTACATGGTATTCTCCATTTATTGTGTGGCTTCCCTCTAGCATGTGAATTCCCTTTTAGAAAATCGTGAGATTCTTCCTTGAGAACCTTTAGAGGACTGATTCTTTGTATCTCATCTTTTCTCCTTCATACTTTCTTTTCCTTTAATATTTGAGCTACACTAACTGTATGTTTATATCTTCATGCTAATTCTTCGTCACCAAAGTTACCACACTCGAAACATTCAACATTAGTAAAATTTTACCTTGGTTTTCATTTTTCAACATCAATATTTTTTTTCTTGCAAAGTGTTTGCATTCCATTAATTTATGTCCAAAGATATTGCAAGAAAAGAAATAACCGTCAAATAAAATTTGATACCTTTTATTGCAGATTTTTGGACCATAAAATCTTGGCTACTTCCTTTCCTTCTAAAGTGATGCATCTAGTGATTGTGTTTTTCATATATTTCTTTATGTTGGTTCCTTTTCCTTTTCTTGAATTCATTTGTGATAGGACTGTGATTTTCTTCTACATAATTGTCCTCTCCTTTCTCCTTCTTCTTCACTTGGATAGATTCTCTTTCAAAACCCAATCTGGTTTTGATAAGAGGATATCTCTTACTGATAATATTCTCATCCAAAATTCTAGTGCTTTTCTCCAATTTCTGATATTTAGATAGTTGATTCTTTTCCTTTTCAAGCTCATATCTCCAAGAGGCTTATTCCTCTTCTAGTCATGCACAATAATCTTCTAGATCTTGCTGTTGATTCTTCAACATCTCATTTTCTTTGGGGATATATTCATGTGGTGTCTCTTGCTCACTAAATTTTGTGTCAATGTTCTCATGGTTTCTCTCACTATCTCCTTGAGAGGATATTAGATATACTTTTTCTATGAATGTAGAATATTCTATATCAGGTTCATTTTCTTCAAGAGTCAGGTGAGGTTCTTTAATAATTTATGAAATATCAAATCCATCTCTTCCATACATACAATGCAACTTATCCATAATCTATTTTGTAGTCTTGCATTGTATTAATATAGCAACATCATGATATAATAGGGTCCTTAAAATGAATATTTTTGATTTCTCATTTGATTCATGATACATATTGTATTATAAAGAGAGAAATATATCCACATCAATATTAATAAAATAAGCTTCCAATCTTACCTTCCATAGTACATAATTTGATCCATGAATAATGAGTATTCCATCTGCTCCAAAATCTCCTTGATATCCCATGATCTACCTTCCAACAGTGAAGCTACAACAAAGGCACCATGATATTATACCAATTTTTGAAAATGTGATCACTACTGAGAAAGGGGGGGTGAATAAGTAGTGACTGTGTTTTCTTAACTTTGTATTTATTTTTAATTTACTGAAACACATTCACATTATTCCATTAGTAGATTAATAGCAAATAAAATAATAATTATCAAGATCATAACATGAAATACATAACATAATTATAACATCACATGCACAAGGGACATAAGGATCTTTGTTGGAAAACCCCCTCCGGGGAAAAAACCTTCATTGTTGTTGCTAATATGCTTATAATTTTATTAATCATGAAAATCAATTTACATATAGTTAGTTATGCCTAGAAAGGAAGTTTCTCATATACATCAACTAAGTGAACTCCTATCTACTGGATACTCCTATCCCCTAAAAGCCTCATCCAAAAACCATTATACTATGAGAATGTTACTTTCTTTTACTGGTTACCTACACTCATATGAAAGGAACACCTATCCCTAATTCACTAAGTTAATTTGATCTGATGATCAATATAGGGCCACATTTCAGAATATTTCAAACTAGGATCCACACACAAAGAAACAACAACTTTCTCTCATGAAAATAATCTCAATCAAACAATATCAATTTTTCAAATACAATGACTAAAAATCACTGCAACTTCCACTCACAACCTCATGCCATCCATACACTCACAATAATCCACATAACACTCTCAATCACTCAATCAATCAATCAATCTGCTCAAGATCACACACACACATCAAACTCAACACATGATCATAATGCATTAGTTGCATAATATGAAATAAGAAACATAACTATGGACTACTACAAATATGTAAATCAACACTAAACTGGGCCTGCATACATAAATAAAACAGTGATAATCAAGGATAAATTCTCTCCTCATCATCATTCCATCAAACTCTCAAAACCTGTAGTAGAAACATGCTTGAAGCTCTAACATTTTGTTCCGAAATTATCCTAATGCAGAACCTCCAAAACTCGGTTACACTTAGAAGAATTATGTTTTTCCTCACCACAATAATATATTCCCTCACAATGAATCTCCTCAATCCATGATCCAATAACATTATATCTATGTGTTATATTATCACTAAAATCAACCTCTGTAACATAACATGGTGTAGGATGTCGACCTCTACTCTCTACACAAAAAATTGCTCTATTTCCTCTCTCACAATGGTTGATCAACTCCTTCTTTTAAACTAATTTTTCCACTCCTCCACTACTTATTAAATTAAAGGAATTCAAACATCAAACACATTAGGACATTTAGATTTAGTCAAATGAAATATTCCATGAATATTCTAGAAGAAGAAAGAACATAAAAAACAAATCAAACATCCGAGGAGTGCGAGAAATATGGAGAAAACCCATCTACAGATCCATTTTCCCCCATAGTACTCCGTCCATGTGGATGGGACCCATGATATCTCTCTTAAGCTACTATGCATTTGATTTGGGAGCTTAAAACCTCTCCCACAGGTTTCTCTCCATGCGATTGGGGAGGGGATGAAGGAAAAATTAGGTGCCTTCAACTCAGAACTACCTCAAACTTATTGCACAACATCTATGTCATATGTAACACTTTTCCAAGCCATGAAAAAGTAGAGAAATATATATGAAACCTACTGAAGAGATTAAACATGAATTAGTCACCATAAATACAAAGACCAACACATGAGAGCAGAAACTATGTCTAGTGGCATCAACCATGAAGCTCAATTGTAGAAGGAGACTTGGTACATCATGATAAATTTGACAACACCTTTAAACAATATCATGAGAATCAAGGTCAAGGTTATATCTAGAGAAATACCACAAACATCATCCATCAATAAACCTCATTATTTAAATTGGTAAGAAAAAGAGGCTTCTAATTTAATTTTCCCTTAATTAAATTAGAAGGAATTTGTGATTCCACATCACATGATAGCTTGTACGAGTTAATTGAGTTGGGAAGACTGAGTTAGCTCAGCCAATTCAAATTGGGGGTCAAATTGGAGGAATTTAGAGTTCAATCTAAGTTTTAGGGGGTCTAGTTGCAGTTTATTTTGAGTTGTAATTGTTTAACTTAATTATTTGAGTTAAAATCAATTTAACTAGTTTTGACTGATGGATGAGCTAGTGAGAGGTCCAGTGAATTAAATATCATTTAATTCACATGCAGTGATAAATCAGATAACTGATAATTCACTATAAATATTTGTTGAAAGTCATTTCTAAGGAAGACCAAATTGAGATTAGAGTTAAAGGGAAGTATACTATCAGTTGTATAATTAGACAATTGTACATGTAATGTATGAGGTTATCAGGATTCCTTCTATGTATTTCACAATCAATTATTTAGAAATTCCTAATTAATAGGGCCTCAATTCCCTCAGGAATACGTAAGCAAGGCTGAGCAACTGAGAGGCAAGAAATTGGTTAAGTATTGGACCAAAATTGTTGGGATTAGAGTGAGACAGTAAGAGATAGTGCAGAGAGCTCTCAAGCCTGAGAGAAGAATTGTATTGTTTCGTATTCTTGACTTAATGCAATATACAGATAGCAAGGTTTTTAGATGAGGCTTTCCCCAGATACATATTTTTGTCATGTGATTGAAATTATTTCTCTTTCTTGTTCATGTGATTGTGAGATCGTAATTGGTTTCCGAAATTTGTAGAATAGATTCAAGCATTTTGTTTTAGCATATTACAAGATCAGTTGAATCTATGTGGATTTTATACACTCATATCAACACAATCATCATCTACATGGAGACTTAACCAACCAACCAACAAGGCCATCAAAGCATATGCAACACAAGATTATGTCACATCAATCATGCACAAGGAAATAATATCAGTCAAACATAGCATATGGAAACCATCTCCATCATTCTTTGCCATGTTGAAATCAATTCCAAACTCACTCGCTACAACACTCACAAAACTCATAAAAAACAATGCAAGCTCTAGCACCATGCTACTAGATAGACATCAATGCCAACCAAGGAAACCATCACAACATCATTGCAAACATTATAAATAGGGTCAAGTTACCTCTCAAGGTAGTTTAAATACCACTTGTTATCCCATGCATACATCAATCATTTAATAACTCATCGAATCATGAACAAGATCCATATCAAGTGCACACCATTGAACCATTCAGATAACCATAATATAATTTATGACCTAGCCATAAAATCAACACATTAACTAGTACAAGTCCTCATAGATCACAATAGGAAAATATCGCATATCAACATATGCAAATGCTAACCAAATCAATGACTTCCATGTACCACCTGACCATATATTGGATAAAGAAAAATATCTCTTTTATCCAATCACCCCCATGCCATATTACAAGAATGAATGTGGGATCAAATGGGTTAAACCAAAATAGAACCATCTAGGGCTTCCAGAGGCCATACCACCTCAACCCTCAACAACAATGATTTCACTTGACTGGTCCAAAAATCACTAATCACCAAACCATATTGGTTTATTCCCAAGTTGTCAAGGGTTCCAGGGATTCTATCTCAACCCACAACCTCTACGGAACCCAAGTTGTTACAAAGCTCCAGATATCTCCCATCTCAACCCATAGCCTCCATGGAACCTAAGTTATTCCAGGACTCCAAACATTCTATCCCAACCCACTACCATTAAGGAACATGGGAACTAATTAAAAATCCAAAAAAATAACCCACTACATCATGGCTATTTAGGAAATGAAAATGAAATACAAAAACCATTGTCAATCTAGGAAAATACCATGCCAAAGAAAAAAAACATAAACCATAAATCAATGCATGTACCATGAATTTGAGTCTGAGCATGCTAAATATCACATGCACATTGTTACCTACAATCAACAACATTTTTTTTCCTTAGTTACTATTTTCCAAACTTCCTCTTGCGCACCCTTTCTCTCCTTTTCTTGCTTTCTCCATTTCTTTTCCTCTTTCCTTTGTTAAACCTGATCAAAATTTGAGCAAAATTTGTCAATTTTTTCCCAGGTGTGCTTTTATCATTGAAGTGTGGTCTTTTCCTTTCCTTTTTCTTTCATTTTTCTTCATTTTACCTCTAATTCCCTTGCATTCATATTTGTGCCTCTTCATCTTCCTTTTCTCCTACTTTCCTTTATTTCCTTAATTAAATACCAATTATTGCAGGTATGCAGAAATGAAATAAGGATGATGGGCCACCCCTAAGATTCTAGAGCATCTGATAAACAATAAATGCATTCTCGGCAGCAGTGCAATAACATCTCTCTCGAAAAACCAACAATTCTTCTTTGGCTTTGGCAATTGAGACGAGATCGAAATAAATTCTCACCAACTATTTTACAAGACATCAATCTAAAATGGAGGTGCATATGGAGATGGGATTATATAGCTCATAAATATCAACAAGAAGAAATTTCAAATGACAGAAGCTCAACCCGACCTATAGATAATCTTATATTTACATGTGCATCAAATTTTGATAGTATTTACCTGAGAAATTCTGTGGCAGATCATTTTCTCTATATTCAAGTTTGTCTTCTTCATTCAACAAAGGCATCATAGTTTCTTGTTTAGGGTAATGGCATATAAATATTGCAAGGTCTTCATAGTTACAACTTGTGGATAATTCAGTGTTTGAAATTATTTGAAATGGATGGTGTCTTTGATCTCATGGGACAACATTTTTCACGTTTTTTAGAACTAAAATTCTACATTCTTACCATTAGCCTAATTTTAATTTTGTCCATAATATTCAATTAATGGTATTTATTAATAATTAGGATTTTAATTTCAAATTGATCATGTGTAAAGGTGATTTTAGGTAAAAAATATAAAATATGGTTTTTTTATCTATCCCTGCTAACTTCTAGAAGCTTTTCAACCTGAACGTTAGAGACCAGTGGTAATTTGACTGTCAATCCCTAGTAAATCATATTTATCAAGGTTTGATCCATGGTTCAACACCTTTCATACAAAATTCCCTCTAACTATTCATTATTAACAAACAAACTTAAACTAAAAGATAAAGACAAAGACAACAAAATTTTTCTTTCTTTTGATAGTGCTTATCTAGTACCTGCGGATCTTCTTGATTAGTTACTTCTTGATTGCTGATGAGTAGTTGAGGAGACTCTGCAGTTTCTTCTAGGCGAGACAAATTTTTTAGAGATTCTAGACTTCATATCGATTATACCCCATTGAATATTATGGATGTGTAAACCATCTATCCCTTGGTCCACCGAAATTCTTTGCAACCTACTACATATGTTCAAATTATGGGTCTTCATAGTTGCTTTTAACTATGCAATATTCCTATTTGAGGTGTTAGCATCAAATTTTATCATATTTCCAAGAATTTTTTACTTCGTTTCTAGATTTTGGAGGACCACAAAGGTCTCTCAGAGTTCATCATCATATCATCATCAATGGCATGATTTCATTCTTCAGCTACTTCTCCATAGCCTCTAAGCAAGTCCCTACATTTATGCAATCTACACATTGTTAGTCTCCTATACCAATAGGAGTCATATTTCATGATTGTCTTGATAAATTATGTAATATGTTCAAACCTTTTTCTTGTTGCAAAGGTGTTCCATATTCTCGAAAAAAATCAAAAAATCAAAAAATTTAAAAAATGTAAAGAGGGTATACCCTAAAAGAAAAATCAAAGGGTGAAAAAATAAAATGGCCAAAAAAGTAAAAGAAAATGAACCCCACCAAAAGAAAGGCCAAGGAAAGTGTGCAAGTCCAAATGCCACTACTTTTTTCTTTTTTGTAATAATCAAATTGTGTGCAACTTGTGTTTTATACCACAATTCATGAATAGTCAAACAGTTTAAGCTTGGCTAGTTCATTTTTCAATTTCCTGTTTTAGAGATAGAGAATAAAATCTGACCAAACTGTTTAATCTTGGCAGATAAGTAGATAGGTAGAGTAAATAAAAAGGAGCTCAACAGTTTAATCTGAGCCCTTGGATGTAATAAGTGTAGACTTAGGTAGGCTTGCCATGTAAAAGAAAAAGAAGATTGATAAGGGTTTGCCAGTCTAAGTGCACCCTAATAAAGAAGAGAAAATGATAGGATAAAGTAGGTAGGGTAGGTAGATGTTGTTGCAGAATTACATGTGATGAATGATGGTTCTAAATGTGTTCAATTTTACTTTCATCACAAGTGCAAAGGCAGATACTACATTGAAAAAGTTCACAGCAGAGCAAAGTCAAATTATTAACTTTCCCTCTCATTTTCCCTAAACATTTTACTAATTCCCCTAAGCACTAAGGTATTTGGAGATTAAAGGGGCTCAAGGCATTTCCTTGACTTTTGGAGGGACCGGACCCTCGGCCCAATAATTGAAAAAACCTAAGTACTTGAAATCATCCATTATCACATTCATTCACCTCTCAAAAATCTTTTCCTAAGTAAAATCCCATTTTACTTAGGAAAATCCTTCAATATTTCATGAAAAGCCCTCAAAATCACTTTTATTCTAAGTCTAAGTGATGAAAGTATAATAATGCCATTTACTTTTGAATCTTCACTTTCTTGGTGACGTTTAAGTATTTTGAGTTTACATTATTCCCTTGTCATATTAACTCTAATTTATATATTAACTCCCTATGAAAATCACATTTTCCTATTATATATAAATCCTTTTATAGTAATATCCCCAAAACCCTTATATTATGAATTTTTAGACGAAAGTATTTAATTCCTATTTATTCAAATCAAAAACCCACAATATACCCCCTTTTGGCTAAAAAATAACATTAATATTATTCCCGCCCCCCTACAGTAAAGAAATCGCATTGAGTTGATTACTGTATAAATAAAAATATATGAAAAAGCGTTCAAATATATTATATATCTGTTTAAAAATAAAAATAAAATAATTCCCTGCCATCCACCGTATCAGGGATTAATTAATCCACACGATTAATTAATAACCGACCCCAGCCAATCGAATTCCACCCGATGGTTTTAATTAACAGTTAATTACATTGGGCCCGCGCCGTTAATTCCCCGCCATCTCCATGTCCCGTCGACCATCCGATTGACCCATCAAAGATCTACAGCCCTCATCCATTTTGCTGGCCATCCGCGTACAAAAGATAACGCGTGATGGCCAAGCGGTTTTCAAACAGTGTCGTGCTATGTGTCAGTCGTTGTATCGCATCGCTACCCTTCCGCCTAAAACCGCCTTCCCTCATAAGCGGTGCAATAGAAACCTCTTACCACCTTTCCGCTTGTGACATGTCCACTGTACCATGCTGACGTCATCCAATAAAATAATAAAAAATTCCGCCACCCATTGACTTTGTGAATAAAACAAAATAAACCCGCGTTTTTCATTTTTATCATTCGCAGAGAACGACTACACTTCCATGCACAGTAATTCAAAATTTTCATAGCTAAAGACTGCCAACCTTTGCCTCGTATAAGAAAATTGCAGTCAAGAATTCAAGAAATCATTCGCCTTATCCAGTACCTGTTTGAAACCAGCGTCATCCTCATAGAAACAGGTATTTACCCTAGAAAATCCCACTAAACTCTGTAATAAACCTGATTTTCGTACTCATTCACTAAAGCAGGTTCAGGCTTGATTGTTAGTTCATTTCTAAATCCTGAGAAGTGTAATTATATTCCCAAAACTTGCAATTGCACCTGTTTTTCCCGTCAAAAACCGATTTTCCATTTTTGAATCCACAAGAACCAAAAATGGAAGTTCCTGTGGCTTTAAACGTAGCACCGTTGAATGCCCCTCACAAAGACTTGGATTATTTACCTTTAGCGGATATGGATTGCCAAATTAAAGACCTGGGTATCAGTGAGAATCCCCTTCGAATATTTTGTCGCCGCAGAGACAATTATTTGAATGGTTCTGACATAATTGGACTCTGGGAATCCAATATGCCCATGTACCTTCTCCCAGTAGTCTGTATCTTCCCTGAAATCATCCATCTTTGCCATGCCAACTATGATCCTAACCAAAGAGCAGTCTTATCCCCAAGTCAAGATGTCCTCTTCCCAATAACTGCTCAATCCATAAATGAGATGCTACATTTCCAACCTGGTCAAGCCCTCACTCCTCTGTACATGGCTGAATTACTTGAGAAGTCTACCCATTTGTCCCATGAAGAGTTAAACCGTCTTTGTCAGACTTTCATGCTGCCACAACATCAGTCTAAAATACCTCCCCCTTATGGCCACACCTATTTTAAAGATGAAGGCAGACTTATTTTAAACATGATATCTTCAATAATGGGTTTTAATACTAGTGAGTTTGTTGACCAATTGACCCTAGTGTTATTGTCTATTTTTACCCCTGGACAGCCTCCTGCTGTTAAGTATGACTTTGCATCTTATATTGCTGACAGAATCCATGATCAATTCATGAGATTTGGAAATGAGAGAGTATTCAAATATTCTTCCTTCATATATCATCTCATGATATACTATCAGTCAGAAAGTTTTCCTTTCCATATTCAAAAACTTGATGCTAAAGGAAACCCTAGATCAGTTATCTTTTGGTCTGTTATCACCCATCATTCTTCTGATTCTCCTTACTCCTACAATGAGTTTATTGATCTGTTTGTACATCCAGCAACCACTTTGTTAACTAGAATTTCTCCTCCCAGAGTCAGTAATGAAATCAAGAGAATCCTTCAACTCTCAAAAAAATATAAAGTGGGAGATTGGTACTTATATCAGAATTATACTGAAATTAGGATTTATGGATGTGAATTGTGTCCATTCAAGTTGCCCAGATATGTTCCAATGAGACTTTTTGCACTTGAGTATTTCAGACAGATGAACAATTCAGATATAGTTCATTTCTGTAATGCCAAGAAGAAGGCGCAACTCAGGATAAAGAGCCAATTAGGTCCCTTTGTTTGTAATTCTAGGGAGGCTGGGAAAGAAGCCAAAAGGATTTTAGAAGACTACCTCAAATTACAAAAGAGTTTCTACTGGGCACCCTATGATCCATATAGCTTTATTTGTGACAGAAGAATGAAAAACAAATTATCTCCATACATTCATTTTAGGATGCCAGAAATTGAACAATATGCAAATACAGATGAATGGGTGGAAGGAACTTTGGTAGAGCAAGATAGTGAGCAGGTCAATATTGATAATGTAATAAGAGACCTTGAAAATATACTTGACCTGGACTCTCTTGGGCAGGTACAAACAGCAGGACCTTCTTCAGCAGGAACTTCACAACAACATTTGCAGGAGATCAGTACAACGGCAGTAGAATCAAAAGGAAAAGAAAAAGAACCAAACATACAAGTAATTGAAAAGTTCACAATGACAAAGCAACCAGAGACATCCAAAGAACAAGGTCAGGCACAAATCTCTCCTATTCAAACCCATCCAATAGAAATGTCAATTTTGCAGACTCCATTAAATATGGAAAAGGGAAAAAAGAGAGAAGCTGAAGCTGCTACCCCTCTCACTGGATCTTCACAATAGCCTCAGGCCAAGAGATAGAAATTGAATACTCCTCCAGAAGTAGAGTATGTTGATGAAATCCTTGATATTGAAGGACCAGAACAATTGGGTAGTCAACAAATAGGAACAATCAGTGAAGCATCCACTACCTCGCAAAGGAAAAAGCTACAGAAGCAATAGAGTGTTGAAATATCTTCTTTCAAAATACCAGTTAAAGATACAGGAGATATAAAGAAGACATTTATCAATATCAAGGCCGGGAATGATCCACTGAGAATTCAAGTATAAAATCAATATCTAAAAATGGCTCCAAAGAATCAAGAAAGATTGATGTCATCTTTTGACATCCAACATGGCAAAATGATAATGAGCCATTTCAAACCCAAGGTGCAACAACCCCAAACAACTATTGATTATATTAGGACAAACTTTGAAGTCCTAGCAAAGGATATCCATCCTTTAGATCAGATTGAGTTACATAAGCAGACTGGTGAAATGATCTATTCTACTTTCACAAAACAAGAGAAGTCAAAAAGTTGGAAAAATTAGTTAAAGCTTTGGAAAGGGATCTCACATTGGAGAAACCTTTAAGAGAAATAAATGACATTCTTTGGGATGATATTATTCAGTCAATAAAAGATATCTGGTCCTCAATCCAGATAATATACGAGCAGAATGATTTGTTCAAAGTAGCTCTGGATGAAGTTGAGAATACACGAGCAGAATTAGGAAATAGGCCTGAGGAAGCCAATCAGCTCATACAATTCCTAAACACCCAAACCAGACAACAACTTGCAGATGTGGGTATTCAGGACAGAACTGCAACAATCTTGGAGATAAAAAGAGTTTTTACTAAAAGAACTCTTATGCAAAATTTAGAACGAAGGTGTTTTGACATGCAAAGTGAAATCATTTCTTTCAGAGAAAGGTTTAATGTTTTATTGAATAAAGGGTTGCCCAGCCCTATGGTTTCAGAAGATAAAATAATGGACCTGGAAACTTATGTCAAGAAATTAGACATACATGCTCACAATCATTTCATCGCTAGTTCCTCAACCATTTCATCAGAAGCAACATTACCTACAGGAAGGAATCTTCATGACAGATTAGAGAATTTATTTTATCTTGAACATGAAGTAAGACATTTGTTTCCCAATCAACCTACTTTCTTCAGATATACTGAGGTTGATGAAACCTTAAGGAAGCTTCAACGGACCAAAATAGCAGAAGATAAATGGTGGGAAGATCTATTGGAACTTTTGTAAAATTTATCCTTATATGAAATTTTTCCTATTTACTACAGTATAAGGGATAAAGGGACAAACGAAGGTCAAAGAGTATCAGCTCAGTTGAAAGTGTATCAGTAAAAACAAAGAGTATCAGTGAAGCAAGTCAGTTAGAACAAAATTATTGAAGAGGACAACGAAGAGCTAAAATATAGGTCCTGCCTCCAGCACATTCTCAAAAGGAGGAAACAACACAACATTAGTTGCTTTTTTGTCTTATCTATGAGACCATCTGTCTCTATTTTTATTGTAACTTATTTGTGAGTCATTTTAGATTATATCTCGTTTTGTTAAGAGATATTTTGTATGATTTTTTGTATAAATAAGCCCTCAATCGGATTATTGAGGGTGGATTCTTATACTCTGATGTAACATTGAATATTTTGGAATAAAGAGCTTTGGAGAAACTTTTCGTGGCAAAACTGGACAAGGAATTGAGGCAGAAGACTTTTCTTAGGATTCATGCGTCAAATGAAGGATCAATAAGTCATTTCTATCTCATGTTTTGAAGTTTAATATTTGTTTACAATATCATCTGTGTTTCATTATCTTGATATTTAACGAAAAAGATTAAATCAGAAAGTACTTAAGTGTAATCTGATTTCAGTCGTTATTATTCTAAATGTTTTCTTCTAAACTAGTTTAAACAACGAATTCTTAATTGCTCCTGTTTGTCTAGTTCATACATATTTGGTTATTTAGTAAAGAATACTTAACTGCTCTTTATTGATAATCAATTTATTTCTCTTCTCTTGAATGTGTTGAAAGATTCTTTATTGCCTTTCATCCATTTGAATTCCATTCCATTCACTTTAGATCTATAATTGTTTCTAGTTTGATTATCTTGCCCTGATAAACCATCTTTTGTTAAAAGACTTAAGCCAGTGCAGCCAATCCTTTGACTCCATTAGCCCAATGGACTGAAACTACTTGATCTTAATCTTAGCTAAAGAATTCCATCAACCCAAACAAAATCAAAACCCCTGGACTTTACAACTAGCCTAATATCTTCTAAAAACAAAGCTATATTTTATAGAGAGAGCCCTCTCTGGGTACAGATTGGCTAGATTCTGTACCTGAAGGTTGGTTTGTGGTTACCTCGGACCCCTTTCCTCTTCCAACAACTTCAAGGAAAATCTGAGTGATAACATAGTGGCGACTCCACTGGGGACCTGAATATTTTGATTGCTGTTGTTTATTTTATAAACTACAGACGGAGCCTGAAGTTAGCCAGGTAGCCTTTGAACTGCTTTTGCTCTGCAATTGCATAGTAAATAAATGCTGCTTCAGTCTATCTCCGGTATAGTTTGTGAACTAAAATTTGGTTTCAAACATTTGATCAGTTCCTCTAGTTAAAAATAAATCTTTGAGAAAATTTAAATCTCATATCTAAAGCCTCTTAAAGAAATCATAGAAATTGTTTTGAAAATTCATAAAAAAACAAAATAATCATAAAATACTCAAAATTTGGTTTCCTGAAAGAACTAACTTTTCTTCAGAATTGTTTTACAGGTTTAGATCTGATCTATGATGGTGGACAGGGATCAGACACACAAAGGTTAAAATCATCCACCTGGTGACTCCAAATCCATTTCAAAATCAAGACTCCACTGGAGGAATGAACCTGGAAGAACAATATGGAAAGATCAGGCTTTCAACTTGGATCTTAATCCAAGACATTATGTTCTTTCTCGTTAAGAATGGTTTTCAATATGTATTGTATTTTATATAAGGATCTAACTTGGTTGTACAGATAAAGTGGCTTTTCATTATGGCTGATTTTCAAGATGATCCAAGAATAAAACGAAGATATGCTCCCATGAGCAGAGATCACATACTTGGATTTCCACACAAACTACCGAAGGTAAATTGGGGTGAAAATCTGCCCATGTTTCAAGATGAGAATATTGATGATCCTTTACTACATCTCATTAAATTTCATATACACTCATCAATATTGAAGGGTGATTGGCATGAGGATTGCCTCATGAAGATATTCATGGGAACCTTAGAAGGAAAAGCAAGGGAATGGTATGAAGCTCTCAAACCCGCAAGTTTGTTTTCACTAAAAGATTTTCATAAGGTATTTTATGAGCATTACAAAGAAGATTTTCCATCTTTATCATTAGCTGAAAATTGTTGTGATCAAGCTGAAGATCTTATAAATTACCTTAAAAATATTGATGAAGATTTTGGAAATTGGTCTCCTGAAGATTTATTAGAAGAAGTCCAAAACTTTCATTCTCAAGTTAAATGTCATAATAATCAAGAGGAGTTAAAAAAAGATGAAATAAGTAAGGAGATAAATCAAGATCCACAAAACCCCTTTGTATTAACAAATGATGTTTCATTTAATGTTTTGAATGGAGTTAAAGACAATAATCAACCTCATGATCAACTTTTAGATAAGGGAAAAAACAATTGTCATTTCAATCTAAGAATTCAGAGATTCCCACCCCCCCTCACCGAAGAAGAAATCAATTTGCTTCTAAACATGCAACCATCCTCAAAATATTTACATAATGAAGAAATTGTTTCTACTTCTTCTAATTTTGATGAATGTACAAAAGTTTTTATCCATGAAGGGACAGAAGAACAAGTTGATGCTCATGTTATTCTACCTTCCCAAAAAGGCCCATTGCTTGATATCATGCCTATTGAACAAAACAATGATTTTCAAACAGAATGCAACCAATCTAATCAAGATATATTAGGATTGTTGGAAGAGAAATCTACTGATCCATTGTTTATAATTGATGACATTCCTTCTTCTGAAAATTTTCCTAAATATGATCAGTATGATGATAATTATGTTCTCCCAATTCAAGATAATTTCCCAGAACAATCACTAGCTATTTTGAGGGATGAGTTATTAGAACTTCAGCTTGATGAGGATTTTTTAAGAGCTTTCTTTCTTCTTTTGAAATCAAGAAAATATTCTCCTAAACTGAAAATATGTGTTCTTGAGATAATTTTTGAAAATTATGAAAATGAAATCAAACTTTTGCATTCTCAAATTCAGTCATATAATTTCCGAAATCCTAAAGAATTCTTTGAAAATCTTCCTTCTCCAAAGCAAGAGGAAATTGTACTATCTTTTGACCTGCATATTGAGGATGATTATTCTTTCAAACACAAGACTGAGGAAATAATTTCAAGGATTAATAATCAGAATACAACTGAACAACTAGTCATTGAAGGCCTAGAAGTAAATAACATACATCATGCTTTTATTGATCCTATATCAGATTATATGGAGAATATTTTGAGCCCAAATCTCCAAACATGTTTTCTCTATAAGGATCAAATACATAAAAATTGGCCTTTACACATCATATCATTTATTATAAAGGCACATGATCATAAGATACTTCCAATTTTGATCACAAGCAATCAAGTTATCCATTTATTTTTACAGCTACTTGATTGGCTTCATTGGCATTTTTGTATTACCTGATTCAATAAGATTTTTAGTAGATTGAGTAGATAGATGAGTGTCAATAAGCTCAGAATTTTGAGCATTTTTTTTTAGTTGTCAATTTTCAGCTAGTTTTTCATTAAGTTGGTTTGAAAATTTTTATGTGTTTTTTTAGTTTCAGATCAAATTTCAAGTTGCAGAAAAAGGACTATATTCAATTCAAGATTTTCAGCCACAACAAATGCATGTTTGAGATTGGACCAAGGCAGAAGATTTCCAACTGGGAAACACAGTTTGGATTGGATGGTGACTTGCTGGAGTTGAAGCCCGAAGAGAAGGCCCTAAGCTCCAGAGATTTTACTATCATACATAAAATAAAGCAACAAAAGAGAAGAAGATTCCATGGTTCAGATTAAGATATTTTGAAGCAGCTGACCTGCTGTTCTTGACTTTTCACCAGGAAAAGCCATCCCCAAGTGGAGCCAGTGTTAGTCTCCTATACCAATAGGAGTCATATTTCATGATTGTCTTGATAAATTATGTAATATGTTCAAACCTTTTTCTTGTTGCAAAGATGTTCCATATTCTCGAAAAAAATCAAAAAATCAAAAAATTTAAAAAATGTAAAGAGGGTATACCCTAAAAGAAAAATCAAAGGGTAAAAAGAATAAAAATGGCCCAAAAAAGTAAAAGAAAATGAACCCCACCAAAACAAAGGCCAAGGAAAGTGTGCAAATCCAAATGCCACTACTTTTTGCTCTTTTTTAATAATCAAATTGTGCACAACTTGTATTTTATGCCACAATTCATGAACAGTCAAAAAGTTTAAGCTTGGCTAGTTCATTTTTCAATTTCCTGTTTTAGAGATAGAGAATAAAATCTGACCAAACTGTTTAATCTTGGCATATAAGTAGATAGGTAGAGTAAATAAAAAGGAGCTCAACAGTTTAATCTGAGCCCTTGGATGTAATAAGTGTAGACTTAGGTAGGCTTTCCATGTAAAAGAAAAAGAAGATTGATAAGGGTTTTCCAGTCTAAGTGCACCCTAATAAAGAAGAGAAAATGGTAGAGTAAGTAGGTAGGGTAGGTAGATGTTGTTGTAGAATTACATGTGATGAATGATGGTTCCAAATGTGTTCAATTTTAATTTCATCACAAGTGCAAAGGCAGATACTACATTGGAAAAAGTTCACAGCAAAGCAAAGTCAAGATTATTAACTTCCCCTCTCATTTTCCCTAAACATTTCACTAATTTCCCTAAGCACTAAGGTATTTGAAGATTAAAGGGGCTCAAGGCATTTCCTTGACTTTTGGAGGGACTAGACCCTCAGCACCATAATTGAAAAACCTAAGTACTTGAAATCATACATTATCACCTTCATTCACCTCTCAAAATATTTTCCTAAGTAAAATCCCATTTTACTTAGAAAAATCCTTCAATATTTCATGAAAGGCCCTCAAAATCACTTTTTATTCTAAGTCTAAGTGATGAAAGTATAATAATGATATTTACTTTTGAATTCTCACTTTCTTGGTTATATTTAAGTATTTTGAGTTTACATTGTCCCATGTCATATTAACTCTAATTTATGTATTAAATCCCTATGAAAATCATCTTTTCCTATGTATATAACTCCTTTTCATATAATATTTCCAAAACCCATGTATTATTACAATTTTAGCCAAAAAATACTTAGTTCCCACTTATTCAAACAAAAACCCATAATATACCCCCCTTTGGCTAAAATATAACATTAATTCTATTCCCGCCCCTATGGTAAGAAAATCACCATGGTTTAATTACCATATATTAAAAATATACGAAAAAGGTTTAAACATATGTATATATGTTTAAAACAGAAAAATAAACCCAAAGTTTAATTAAAACCAAACTTTGAAATAAATCATCCCCGCGCATTTAACATTTCCTGACCATTTTTCCGTATGAGATTAATTAATCCTTAATATTAATTAATAATCAGCCCCTGCCAATCAAATTACTCCCGATGAGTTTAATTAATAGTTTAATATGTTAGGCCCGCGCCGTTAACTCCCCGCCGTCTTCCCATCCCGTCGACCGTCCGATTACCCGCTCTAAGATGAACGATCCTCATCCATTTCACTGGCCATCCGCATACGAAATATAACGTGCGATGGACAAGCGGTTTTTGAATAGTGTTGTGCTACGTGTCATCCATTGTATCACATCGCTGCCCCTCCGCTTAAAACAAACTTTCCTCATAAGCGGTGCGATAAAAACCATTTACTGCCCTTTATGTTCATGACATGACCGCTGTACCATGCTGACGTTAGTCAATAAAATAATAAAAAATTCCCCCCCATTTGACTTTGCCAATAAAACAAAAAATTCATGTCTTTTTCATTATTTCGTACGCAGACGACGAAATACACTCTCCCCGCAAAAAAATTCGAATTTCAAAAGCTGAAGTCCGCCAACCTTGGCCTCGTCGAAGAAAATTGCAGTCAAGCATTCGAGAAATCAGTCGCCCTATCCAATACCTGTTTGAAATCAGTGTCATCCTCAGATAAACAGGTATTTACCCTAGAAAATCCCACTGAACTCTATAATTAACCTGATTTTCGTACTCTTTCACTAAAATAGAGTTAAAAATTAATTGCTAGTTCAGTTCTAAATCCTGAGAAGTGTAATTATATTCCCAAACTTGCAATTGCGCCTGTTTTTCCCGTCAAAACCCGAATTTCCATTTTTGAATACACAAGAACCAAAAATGGAAGTTCCGGTGGCTTTAAACGTAGCACCGTTGAATGCCCCTCATAAAGAATTGGACTATTTACCTTTGGCCGATATGGACTTTCAAATTAAAGACCTAGGCGTTAGTGAGAATCCCCTTCGAATATTTTGTCGTTGTAGAGACAATTATTTGAATGGTTCCGACGTAATTGGACTCAGGCAGTCCAATATGCCCGTGTACTTTCTCCGAGCAGTTCATATTTTCCCTGAAATCATCCATCTTTGCCATGCCAACTATGATCCTAACCAAAGACCAGTCTTATCCCCAAATCAAGATATCCTCTTCCCAATAACTGCTCAATCCATAAATCATAGGCTACATTTCCAACCAGGTCAAGCCCTTACTCTGCACATGGCTGAATTACTTGAGAAGTCTACCCAATTGTCCCCTGAAGAGTTAAACCGTCTTTGTCAAACTTTCATGCTGCCACAGCATCAGCCTAAAGGACCTCCCCCTTATGGTCATACCTATTTTACTGATGAAGGCAGACTCATTTTAAACATGATATCCTCAATAATGGGTTTTAACACTATTGAGTTTGTTGACCAATTGACCCTAGTTCTATTGTCTATTTTTACCCCTGGACAGCCTCCTGCTGTCAGATATGATTTTGCATCTTTTATTGCTGACAAAATTCATGATCAGTTCATGAGATTTGGAAATGAGAGAGTATTTAAATATTCTTCCTTCATATATCATCTCATGATATACTATCAGTCAGAAGTTTTCCTTTCCATATGCAGAAACTTGATGCTAAAGGAAACCCTAGATCAGTTATCTTTTGGTCTGCTATCACCCATCATTCTCCTGATTCTCCTTACACCTACAATGAGTTCATTGATTTGTTTGTACATCCAGCAACCACTTTGTTAATTGGAATTTCTCCTCCCAGAATTAGTAATGAAATCAAGAGAGTCCTTCAACTCTCAAAAAACTATAAAGTGGGAGACTGGGACTTATATCAGAACTATACTGAAATTAGGATTTATGGATGTGAATTGTGTCCTTTCAAGTTGCCCAGATATTTTCCAATGATACTTTTTGCACTTGAGTATTTCAGACAGATGAACAATTCAGATATAGTTCATTTCTGTAATGCCAAGAAGAAGGCACAACTTAGAATAAAAAGCCAGTTAGGTCCCTTTGTTTGTAATTCTAGGGAGGCTGGGAGAGAAGCAAAAAGGATTTTAGAAGATTATCTCAAACTACAAAAGAGTTTCTACTAAGCACCCTATGATTCATATAGTTTTATTTGTGACAGAAGAATGAAACACAAATTATCTCCATACATTCATTTTAGGATGCCAGAAATTGAACAATATGCAAATACAGATGAATGGTTGGAAGGAACTTTGGTAGAGCAAGATAGTGAGCAGGTCAATATTGATAATGTCATGAAATATCTTGAAAAGATACTTGACCTGGACTCTCTTGGACAGGTACAGACAGCAGGACCTTCTTCAGCAAGAAATTCACAACAACCTTTGCAGGAGATCAGTACAGTGGCAGTAGAATCAAAAGGCAAAGAAAAAGAAGTGGACATACAATTAATTGAAAAGTTCACAATGGAAGAGCAACTAGAGACATCCAAAGAACAAGGTTAGGTACAAATCCCTCCAGTTCAGATCAATGATACAGAAATTTCCAATCTTCAAACTCCTCTTAATATGGAAAAAGGGAAAAAGAGAGAAGCTGAAACATCCACCCCTGGTGATAGATCTACAGAGCAGCAAGATACTAAAAGGCAGAGATTGAATCCTCTTCCAGAAGTTGAATCATTTCAAGAAATTTTTGACAGTCAAGGACAAGGACAATCAGGCAGTCAGCAAACAGATACAGTCAGTGGGGCATCCACTACTTCACAAGGGAAAGATTTACAAAAGCACCATAGTATTGAAATATCTTCATTCAAAATACCAGTTAAGGATACAGGGGACATAAAAAAGACATTTATCAATATCAAGCCCAGGAATGATCCACTGAAAATGAAATTATATAATCAATATCTGAAAATGGCTCCAAAGAATCAAGAAAGATTGATGTCAGCTTTTGACATCCAACAGGGAAAAATGTTAATGGGCCATTTCAAAACCAAGGTGCAACAACCACAAACAGCTGCTGATTATATCAGGACAAACTTTGAAGTCCTAGCAAAGGACATCCATCCTTTAGATCAGATTGAGTTGCATAAGCAGGCTGGTGAAATGATCTATTCTACACTGACTGATAAGGCAATGGCAGCTCATAAGTTACAGGATTCTTTAGAAAACACAAATACACAACTACAGCTAGAAAAGGCTTCCTCTCAAGCCAAAGATAACAGGATAAAAACATTGGAGGAAATAATAATTGGATTAGGTCACAATCCAAAGGATGTCAAAGGTATAGAAGCATTAATAAAGAAAAAGGATGACGACATTGCAGCTTTGAGAAATCAGTTGAAATTGCCAGCTTCCAGACATCCCCAAACTGAAGAAGTAATAAAGAGGAGTTCTGAAGAAGAAATGATGGAGTTGCTCTTGAAGATGAATGAGCAACTGATTGAAACAGAAAAAGAGCTGGAGCAAGCATTGAAAGACAAACAATCTGTTCTTCCAACATCTACAACAGAGGCAATTACAGGTACACAGCCAATAGGTCAGCCAACAGAGTCATCACAGGTAGACACTTCAAATTTGAATTCAGAACAATTAGTAAAGCAAATGAATGACTTGAAACTACAAGTAACAGAACTTCAGCACACAAAGTTACAGCTTGTCAATTTGGAACAGAGATATGATCTTTCAAAGATGAGCGTTGCTGACAAATCAAGAGAAATCAAAAGATTGGAAAAATTGGTTAAAGCATTAGAAAATGATCTCACATTGGAGAAGCCTTTGAGAGAAATAAATGAAATTCTTTGGGATAATATTATCCAATCAATAAAAGACATATGGCCTTCCATTCAGATAATATACGAGCAGAACGATTTGGTCAAAGCAGCTCTGGATGAAGTTGAAAACACACAAGCAGAATTAGGAAATAGGCCCGAGGAAGCCAATCAGCTTATATAGTTTCTCAATACCCAAACCAGACAACAGCTTGAAGAAATGGGTATTCAGGATAGAACTGCAACAATCTTAGAAATAAAAAGAGTTTTTACTAAAAGAACTCTTATGCAAAATTTGGAACGAAGGTGCTTTGACATGCAGACAGAAATAATTGCTTTCAGAGAAAGGTTTAATGTTTTATTGAATAAAGGGTTGCCTAGCCCTATGATTCAAGAAGATAAAATAATGGACCTAGAAACTTATGTTAGTAAATTGGACATACATGCTCATAATCTAGCCAATTCCTCAGCCAGTTCATCACAAGCAACATTACCTACAGGAAGGAATCTTCATGACAGATTAGAGAATTTGTTTTTTCTGGAACATGAAGTAAGGCATTTGTTTCCTAACCAGCCTAATTTCTTCAAATATACTGAGGCTGATGAAACATTAAGGAAGCTTCAACGGACAAGAATAGAAGAAGATAAATGGTGGGAAGATTTGTTGGAACTTTTGTAAAATTTATCCTGATATGAAATTTTGCCTATTTACTACAGTATAAAGGATAAAAGGGACAAACAAAGGTCAAAGAGTATCAGTTCGGTTAAAGTGTATCAGTAAGAACAAAGAGTATCAGTGAAGCAAGGCAGTTAAAACAAAATTGCTGAAGAGGACAACGATGAGCCAAAATATAGCACCTGCCTCCGGCACATTCTCGAAAGGAGGAAACAACACAACATCGGTTACTTCTTGTCTTATCTATGAGGCCATTTGTCTCCATTTTTATTGTAACTTATTTATGACTCATCTTAGATTATATCTCGTTTTGTTAAGAGATATTTTGTATCATTTTTTGTATAAATAAGCCCTCAATTGACTTATTGAGGGTGGATTCTTCTACTTTGCTGTAACATTGATTTTTTGGAATAAAGTGCTCTGGAGAAATTTCTTTATGGCTTGCTGGATGACGAATTGAAGCTCAAGACTTTTTGCAGGATTCACGTGTCTAACTACAGATCAATAAGTCTTCTCTATCTCATGTTTTAAAAGTTTTATATCTGTTTATAATATCATTGCGTTCCATTTCTGAATAATTTACAAAAAAGAATAAATTAGAAATTGCTTAAGTGTACTCTGATTTCAATTGTGATTGTTCTAAATGTTTTCTTCTAAACTGGTTATAAACAATGAATTCTTAATTGCTCTTGTTTCGCTGGTTTAAACATTTTGATTAATATAGTAAATAATTCTTAACTGCTCTTTATTTGTAATCATTCACTTTCTTTCTTTGAACATGTTGAAATATTCTTAATTGCCTTTCATCCCTTCAAAATCCATTCCATTCACTTTAATATCTAAAATTGTTCTCTGTTTGGCTATCTTGCCCTGCAAAGCCATCTTTGGTGTAAAAAATTAATCCAGTAAAGCCATCCTTTCGACTCCATAGCCCAATGGCTTGAAATACTCAATCGTGCCCTTAGTTGGCGGATTCCACCATTTAAATTCAAACAAAACTCTTGGACTTATAACTAGCCTAATATTTTCTAAGAACAAAGCTATTTTTTAAAAGAGAGAGCCCTCTCTAGATACAGATTGGCTAGATTCTGTATCTTAAGGTTGGTTTGTGGTTACCTCAGATTTACTTTCCTTTTCCACAACTTCAAGGAAAATCTGAGTGATAACAAGTGGGAAAATCAGTTGTAGGATCAAGATGGATCTATAAGGTAAAGCAAGCTGCTGATGGGAGCGTCGAGAAGTATAAGGCAAGATTTGTTGCCCGAGGCTTCTCACAGATTGAGGGGATTGACTATGAAGAAACCTTTGCACCTGTCGCATGGTATTCTTCCATACGAACCATCCTTTCTCTCTCAGCCTAGATGGGTTGGCACATTCATCAGATGGATGTGAAGACTGCGTTCCTTAATGGGATCATTGAGGAAGAGGTGTACATTGAGCAGCCTGAAGGATTTGAGATCTTCAACAACGAGTCGCATGTGTGTAGGCTCAAAAGAGCGCTATATGGGCTGTAACAAGCACCCCGTGCTTGGTACACTCAGATCGACAGCTATTTCATTGGACTTGGCTTCACCAAGAGTGAGGTGCATGAAAACCTGTACCAGATTGTGGTTGAGGGTAAGCTTTTGATCATTGTACTTTATGTTGATGATTTGATACTAACAGGTGATGAGCAGTTGATACACTCATGCAAGGATGATCTTGCAAAGGAGTTTGAGATGAAGGATTTAGGCCTCCTTCATTATTTCCTTGGATCGGAAATATGGCAGCGGGAAGGTGAGCTGTTTGTGTATCAAGGCAAGTATGCCCGGGAGATACTGGAGAAGTTTCACATGCAAGGCTGCAAGCCTATCGCCACTCCTCTTCCAGGAAATTTGAAGAAAGAGGATGCTACATCGACCGAGGTAGTGGATGCCACTGTTTATCGATAGTTGGTGGGTTCGCTCATGTATTTAGTCAATACAAGACCGGACATATGCTATGCGGTGAACCAACTTTCACAAGCGATGGTTAAGCCTACCAAGCTCTTTTGGAAGGTGTGCAAGCATGTCCTGAGATATCTTAGGGGCACATCTGAGTATGGTTTATGGTACAGACAGACAGATGAGGTGAATTTTCATGGCTTCACGGATGCAGATTGGGCAGGAATCCCAACAGACAGAAAGAGCACATCAGGAGGGATTTTTAGTATCGGATCTACGACAATTTCATGGTACAGCAGGAAACAAAGATCGGTGGCACTCAGTTCAACGGAAGCGGAATACATGGCAGTAAGTTTAGCTGCATGTGAGGCTATCTGGATGAGGAAGATTCTGGTTGGTTTGTTCGGTTCACATTTAGATCCCACGGTGATTCATTATGATAATCAGAGTTGCATTAAACTCTCGGTTAATCCTGTGTTTCATGATAGATCTAAACATATTGATATCCGGTATCATCATATTAGAGATTGTGTGTAGCGGAAGATCATGCTGCTTTAGTAAATTCCCACGAAGGATCATGATGCAGATATTTTGACGAAGGTGCTCACCAGGAGCAAATTCGAATACCATAGAGGTAGGATCGGGGTGATGGATAATCCCTATCTTGTTGAGAGGGAGTGTTGAGATTCAACAAGATGATGAGCTTAGTGAAAAGAGTTGCCTTCACTAAGTGGGCCCGCAGGCTATTTTTGGTGCAAGTCTATTTTTAGACATGATGATCATATTTCAGAAGTTGATGGATGTTATTTGTGGATGGTTGATCAAGTTGGAAAAATAGATGAAATTCTATTTTTAGAATATTGGGCGAAGTCTATTTATAGATCATCAATCTAAAAATAGATGCATGTCGATTATTATTAGCTCTTAATAACAATCAGACTCTAAACAACAACTTATTCTCTTAGAGCACTTCAGTTCAGTGCACAGATGTGGCACAACAGCTGAAAGAAGGAATTACGCTATTCCTGAGGGTTTACTGGAGCTAATGCATGGAGGACTCAGTTAGAACTCAAGTAGCAGAGTTATGGCACAGTTGGAAGAAGTAGTTATGGAGTTGTATTTAGTTTAACTCGTTTAGACTCAGTTGAGCTAGTTGTATCTATCCTAACTGATTGATACACTAGTGAGAGTGGAGTGAATTAATTATTTAATTAATTCATAAATAATAACTCATTAATCAATTGAAGAATACATTAGTTAACTACAATGCATGGCAGTTTCAGTGGAGACCAGTGGAGAGATAGGTGAAAGGGAAAGATAGACTATATGTTGTGACTATAGTGATGCATTAATTGCGTCAAACACTCAGTGGAGATGCCAATGAGGATTGTGCAGTCAAGGATGAAGTAATTCAAATTCATTCAGAGCTATTCTTCAGCAGAGATTCCGTAGTGGAGGCAGGCTAGCAGGTGGCAAAGATCGGTGCATGGATTTGCAAGATTAGGCCTGATTAGTGTATGATGATTGTACTGTACTGAGAGCTTGTGATAAAATTTGTATGTTTGTATGAGATTTTCATATGATCTCCATGTTACATGATATATAGTTGGGGTTTTCAGCTTCAGGCTTTCCCGGTTAAAAACTGTGTTATGTGCGATTGAATATTTTTGTTTATGCTTCACATGTGTGTGCAATTAATTTTTCCACAAAAGATTAACAAGTGGAATAGATTCAGTATCTTGCATAAAGTTAAGTAGTGTGAGATCAGGTGGATCTTGGACATATGCATGCTTAGTGCATATAATTTCTACATTTACCCAGTCACATCCGAGTACACAATGTGTTTCATGTGTCCCCGTTGAAGTGTTATGTGCATGATTCGAAGCACGTAATTCATTGGCAGAATATACATGTAGGATAGAGTTAAAAATCCTAACTTGAAATATGATTTATGTATGAGAATTTGACAAAAAACTTTTCTGTTTGTAGGTAAAGCCGAACGACGAGTTTCTGGTCGAGCCGCAACACATACTTGACCAGAGAGAAATTATGCTCCGGAAGCGAGTCATCACCCAGGTTAAAGTGCAATGGAAGCACTTCTCGCCAGATGAGGCTACTTGGGAGGACGAAATATTTGTACGTGAGGCTTACCCAGAGCGCTTTTCTGAGCTAGAATGAAACACTGAGGACAATGTTTACTTCCAGGGGGGAAGTTGTGACAACTGCAATTATTGTTAACTAGTTGTTAGCTAGTTAAATGACTTTTATTATTATTTAAGGAGAAATACTAAGACAATTAATGTTTTGCTGGAAAAGTTATCTTCTTTTTAATAAAATTAGTTATGGAAGGTAATTCCATAAAAAGTAAACGGTTGATGGTAAATGTTTTCCAAGAATTGAAAAGGTGGTTGGATAGTTTGAACAATTACTTGCTCCTCTAGGGATAAGAGACTCATCCTAGTGAGGAATGGGGGTTTTGTTCATAAACTAAGGAAGGAGTGCATATTTTCCTGAGCTAGTAGAGACCAGTGGAAAAACACTCAGAGAATTCTTGAAATTTTCTGTTACTGACTGGACTTGGAGTCCTGAGGTGACAGCAGAAAATCTACTGTCAACCTTTACCTTTCAGTGGAGAAGCACGAGGGAAGAGCAAGACGTTATTGTCTCTCTTAAAGGTTGGGAAAAACACCATCAGCAGAGTAATACTCAGATAAGTATTTGAGTATACAATAAATTTGAATATAAAACTGTTTCTTTTAATGTATATAGGATTTACTATAAATTTTAGCTCATTAACAGTTCGAACAATGATTTAATATATAAAGTTATGCATGAAATCAAAATGGACTCTGTGTATTGTTTCCGGCTTAAAACCCGTAGTTACAGATTTGACAAATATACATGAAATGGTTTTTGAGTTACTGAATCTGTTTTTGATTAAAAAGTGTATGTATGTCTTTTCTTATAAGGATCGGAGAATAGGCATTTCTAGAATAAAGCAGTGCACATATATATACATAATTTTATTACTTATGTCTAAAAAAGTAAGTTTGGGGTAATGGTGACAAACATTATTAAACTGGAATAGTGTTGTTAGATTGTTAGAAGAAAGCAATGAATGGACAGGGAGCACTGTTGGCAACCGGAACCGAGAAGTCCCAGTGCACATCGTTTTTCCCTCATTATTTCTATACACGGACATAAGGTAAAGGTGGTCCGGTCACCCCAAGCTAAAGAAACAAAACTGTGAAATTACGAAAATAACTAGAGTTAAATTGTTATGAAGCGAAGAAGGAAGCAAGCATGAATAGGAAATTCATTCTACAAGATAATTAACCATTCACAAAGCCCGAACAGATCTGTAATGCATTCTTAAACATTACATAGTAGCATAGCGAGAGAATCATTCGACAAAAACCTCCGAACTCGAGGTAAAAAGCAATATATGTGTATATGCATTTACATTTAAGAACACAAATTCTAGTTTATAAATATTGAATTAAATGCGAAAATTCTAAGGGTTTCTTTAGAAACCATATTCGGAGCATAAAACATATAAATATATGAGGAGCCATAACAATAGTATCTAGCTTACATGATAAGCATAGCGTCCGGGTGAAACCCCGGTGCAGAGCCAATAACATAAACCCACAAAGGAAATCATCTTGAATCGGAAAGATATAAAAATAAATAAGTAAAATTCTGTGTATGAATTTTATAAACTCATGCTTATGAACCACGAATGTACTGATTCGTATAAACTAGCAGAGAACACAATAGAGCCTTGCAAAGGCATAAAAAGACATCTCAGACCCAAAACCCTAACTATGAACCTAACTAAAACATCAGCAAAGCTTGATAACAAGCTTAAACTCGTTGGATAAGCACCTGTTCCTGAACATGAAGAAGACAAACGTTTAGCCGTAGCTGCCGACCGAACTGAATGCACAATATTCGTTTCGGATATAGGTGGGGTTACCTGAAAAGTGCCAAGGTTACAAACATAAGCCTGGAAAGATAAAAAGAGTAACAATTTATAACTTTGTGGAAAGAAAATAGAGTGCAATTTAAACCATAAGTTACCTGATAGAAAGACAAACCTCCGGGACTGTGACTGTCCTCCTCCCCGGAGAGAAAGCGTAGAACGACAGAGTATAACTGGTTAAAAGTGCCGAAAACCAAGTGCTTAAAGAGTCTATACAACAGAGGAGTGGAACTGCCTTACAGTGCTAAGGAAAAGTAAGAGTATTACTTGAAGTGAGAGTTGGATATGACTGGCATAACTGTGTGAGTGTGGTGGCAAAAGTATTCCTTCAAAGACTATGAATTTTTCATTACATTAGCATACTTGGAACCTGCGCAGAGAAGGTCCTCCAGAGATCTCAGTAATGGAAAAAAGCATAGAGTTACTCCTCCAAAGTAGCTAGGATGGAGTCGAGACTGAAATGCCGTGAAGAAAGCATACAAGTGCGGAACCATAAACGAATACAGAGACACGAAGTTTGGTAATGCAGCAGAGCAGGAATTCGAGCGGCCGAATCGGCGCAAATGAAGAAAGGCTGTTAGGGACAAGTGTTATACCCAAAGCCCTTCCCACCAAGCCCCTCCATCGTCGATTTGCAAGGGTAGATCAGACGGTGTAGAGTTGGTCAAGAGGCCTCGAAAAACTTAAATCCAAATCCATTTTAAAATCAATATGTCAGTGATAATAATTCCTAGTAGGTATAAGAATTAATTTGGGACGGAATTACCGTGCAAGGGCAGCGGGTATATTTAATGCAAAGTTTGAACAAGTGTCATCTGATAGTGTTGATTTATGTGCAATATAAATGAGCATTACGACGAGTTAATATGCGGTGGTAACACCAGTCTCATACAACCCGAATTGTTTAATAAGGTTTAGTTATAAATTGATATTAAAATATTATGTAGATAATGATATAGTTTAGCTTATAAAATGAAAGTAAATTTTATTATTATTTTTTAAGTAAATATGGATGGTAGGATGGTAGGTATTACATAAATACAGTTGCTAATTTGCTAAATTGAAAACATGACTAAAATAAAAATAATTATAAAAATTTATTTGTTTTATCATTGATTATTGATTTTGTCTATCAATTAAAATAAAACTAATTATAATTTATTATTATTATTTTTTAATCAATGATTTTGTATTGTATGTTTTGGAAAATCACGAATGTAGTTTATTTAATATTTAATTAATATAGTTGGTCAATATCAAGTTAATAGTAATTAAAAATATAATCTATTATTTATTTAATATTTTAAATTTATTATTTTACATAAATTTTATAATATTGATATAAAAGGTATTTAAAAAATAATAATTTATTTAATATTTAATGAATATAGTTGGTAAATATCAAGTTAATTGTAATTAATTAATTATTTAAATGTTTAATCTATTATTTATTTAATATTTTGTTTAAATATTTTAAATTTATTTTGTTACATAAAATTTATAATATTAGAAATGATGATGATGGTTAATTATTTATTTATAATTAAAAAAAATAATTTATTTAATATTTAATGAATATAGTTGATAAATATCAAGTTAATTGTAATTAATTAATTATATATATTTTTAATTTATTATTTATTTAATATAAAAGTATTAAAAAAAAAATTATTTAATATTTAATGAATATAGTTGTAAATATCAAGTTAATTGTAATTAATTAATTATTTATATTTTTTAATTTATCATTTATATAATATTTTGTTCAAATATTTTCAATTTATTTTGTTACATAAAATTTATAATATTAGATATAAAAATCTTAAAAAAATAATTTTAGCATGTCTCATATTTATGTAATTTAAATTTGACACTTTAGATTGTAAGTAAATAATCTTTATATTTCATTGTATTATTGGAATGACATTAATAGGTCAAGTATTAATTTACTTTTCTTATTTAGTTTTTTCTTATAATAAAATTTAAAAGTAGGGTTTAAAATTTTGTTTTGGTATTTTATGTGGATAGGTGTATTTATTTATAAGTACATTTATTTCAACTTAATGCGGATGCAGACTTGCAATTTTTTTCATTTTGTTTAAATCAATGGACAAGATTGAATAGTAAAGAAATATGCTTTGTATGATAATAACATGGAAGATTTTGATTTCAACCCTTCCTCTCCTCTTATGTGTTACTGGAAATTTAAAAATAATTATTTTATTTGAAATTGAAATGATGGTGGTGTTTCGTCCCTGCATGGTTGATGGCACATTCATGTTGTAGAGTGATCTCAAGAGAATCAAACTGTCATCACATTGAATTGGTTCCATAGTTTCCAACTATTCTAATTGATAAAGGCATGGCAACTCTGATTATCGGGTCAAGTTCACCAACTTACATGGATGATATAAAAGGATTTTTCCTATACCTTATTTTTCCACTCATGCTCCATCTCTACGAAGTGCTCTTCAATATCATATACAATCTTGGAAAATTAGGTATGTTTTATTAGATTTTGGTTTTTTTCGATTGTCATTGGAAACACATAGTATGTTATATGTTAGTCGTTGTAAACTGAGATTACATAATGTAATGGTGAGGTAACAATGTTTGAGATACCAGAAAGAGTTTTTTGCACTTTACTTACAAGCAAGCACAAGTCCTTAGAGAATTCACTTTGACAACATAAGTGTGAACCCTCAATTTTTTAATGTAAAAACTATGAGATTGATTGTAATTCTTTGTTGGTATCCTGTCTTAGAAAAAGGTTAAATTTGTACAAAATTGTTGGATAACTCAATATTGACTTTAGATTTTCTTTGTGTCCTTTCTCTGAAAAATATTAAAATTTACAACAGAATTGGTGGATAATTTGGGTTGTTGATATGATTGATAAGGAATGAAAGAATGGATTATCATGTCATAGGTTTCTAGGAGGTACATACTGTAGTATCATTTTTTATTGTTATGGTTATGATGTTTCAAATATTTGGAATTTTAGTGCAATGTGTTTCTTTGTAGTTGCTATCGTGATAATGAGCCAAAAGGGTAATTTATTTTTTAACAGTTCCCCCTCTCCAAGAACCATGTCAAGCTTTGTGCATCACATATTTTAATCCTGGTCATAATGTTATACTAGATATAAACCAATTTGACATTGATTTCCATAAAATTCTTAGATTTAAGCAAATTTGGCATTGGTTTTTGTAAAATTTTGTTTACAATAATGATAAAATATAAGAATTAGAAAAACTGACAAGTATGTTGCGTTCATATGGATTATATTATTGTAAAAGTTCTTAGTTTATTTATTTAACAGATTATGGCGTAATATTTTTAAATTTTGTTATTGAACTATCTTGAAAATAATTTTATCTTTACCAATAATATTGATAAAAGAAAACAAAATACTTGATTACAAGGAAAAATAAAATCAATAAACATGACATACATGCAAATCTCATAACTAAAAACAATAAAAAATTAACTATATAAAAAGATTGTTGGAATATAGGAATTTGAGTATTCTTTATCTCATCTAAAGGAGATTTTTACAATTGTAGATAAATAAATAAAAAAACCAAACCAAAACAAACTATTTTCAAAAAATGTGATTGAATGGTGTAGTGTTTATGGGATTTGTAAGATTGTTACGCCTTGGGGCTACAAAAATAATCTACATAAATTATCCTATAATGTATAGCAATTAAGTTTATATCGAACATAGAGGTTATTTTGATGTGAACCATTCACAACAAAAATAAACTTGTAATAGAATATGTAAAGATGCAAGAGAATTGAGATTTACTTGTTCACGATAGAAATACACAACAAAGTTGGAAAGTTAAATGTGATTGATCCAAATGATAGGTTAAAATATCTAATTGAAGTTATTAACATAATTTCAAAATACTTGGACCATATTTAATGATCAAGTGCTCAAAAATATCCTCAAAAATGAAAGTTGTCGAAATAGTTTGGAACCTAAACGACCGCATAGACATCATCATTCTCAATCTGGCGTAACTCGTTTCACGGAAAACGGACACCGTATGCTCCCAGAAACGAGTTCTGTTCGTTTTCTCAAACAGGCGATTTTTAAAAAAATGGTAGCTGACTGGGAAATTTTTTGGGCCAATGGCAGGTTACCATGTGGTCTCTTATGGTTGTTCAAAAGTCAATTTTTTTGGGCCTACCATAACCTGACACGTGGCAAGCCTTGAATGGTGTTGGTTTGGCATTTTTTTGGTTGGTTGGTTGGTGGCCAACCACATGCTACCACATGGCCCAACCAGAACAAGTTTTGAAGCCATTTGAGCATTGTAAATGTATGTAATCACCATTTTGAGCATAATGATATAGGGACAAGCCATTGGAAGCTAGACCAAGGAGACGTAGCTTAGGAGGGGTGAACTCCATCACTTGTTGTGTTGTGGTTATTTTTATGGTGTATTTGTTTGTTGCTTTCTGCATTTTCAGAGTTTTAATTCATGTTTTATGTGTAAAAAATTAACATAAATGCCCACAAAAATTCAATTTTAACACTTGAAATTTTCAAATCCTCAATCACTTTTACATTAAGATCTCATATAGATCATTTAATTTGGATCATAATACGTGGACCATAATAATTTATAGTAATAATTGCACCATAATAATTTATAATACTTATAAATTTCATAATGCTTGGGTCATAATAATTTATAATAATAATTATTATATTATAATATTATTATTGATATTATCAATAATATAATAAACCCAAGGAAATATTCATATTATAAATCTAAAGGATTACTAATATTATAAATCTAAGTGATTAATTGTCACATATACTAATTCCAAGCACATAAAATAAAGAAAAATTTACTTTTCCCTAGCTGTAAGTGCAAGGAAAAGATCCATCTTGATCTAAAGGTGCTTGAGTCTACACTATGCCCATCACATAACATAAATGTACCATGAACCTGTGCCTCCATGCAAACTATGAGCATATAATTTTCAAAGGCATGCAATCAAAGCGTGGAATATATATAAATGTAATATTTATTCGATGGTTAACATTTATACTGTGCACCTAAATGATCTTAATACAAGGGAAAATTTTAGGGGCTAATATTCGCAGGCAGGCTAGTTTTTCATGCTTTTGCCAAAGCAAAGGTTCGCCAATTTCCATTTTTTTTTTTTAAATTTATTCGCCCAAATTTTATAATATAAAAATATTTTACCTTGAAAATTGCCAAAATTATATATATACTAATAGAAAATTATTAGAAACCTAAATATTTTTACAAAAATATCATCAAAAAATTTACAATTTACATATTGGGGACTAGTAAGATTCGCCAAGGTTTGTAAACTTAAAGATAAACTTCCATAATTAAAATTTTCCCTGCTTAATACTCCATTATGTTTGATTATTGTTGATTCATTGTTAACTCTTATATCACATGATTGATTTCATTCTTTGGTGTCGGGTGGGCACTAGTTGTCCCTGTACGCTCTTAACAAGGATCCTTTCTTGAAAACTCTGCTTGCAATGCCTGGAGGTTTCTACATCGTCGATCATCATAGGGTTAAGATCTACGTGCACACTTTGTCAAGTAGGTTAAGGAGGGAGAAACTACCTGATTTTCTCCGAGGTGAGCAAGTCACGAGCTCTGTTGTGCATTGGTAGGTTCGTTTCCTTGCTCTGATGCTTGAATACCTTGTCTACTACGAGTTTAGAGGAACATATCATTAAAGTGGCTATGCTAACAGGGTTTTCCCTTGATGTCGTAGTTGTACCAGTCGAGACACAAAATTATAAGCATTTCCATTGATTTTTCCTTCAAGTATAGCCTCTGCAACATTTCGAGATGTGTTCCAATTAGCAAATGGGGTTTAATTTGTTATGTTCTAGTTAATGTCAGAAAACCCCCTTCTCACCAACTTTTATTGTGAAAATTGCATAGTCTCACTGAGGGTTTGAGATCTCATTTCTCTCAAGTAAGATGCTCCGCTAGGATTTGACTATTTATTAGCTTTGTTCGTGTTTTGTTGTGTTTCCCTTACTTCTTGTTCTTTAATTTGCAAGTTATTGCTTTCTATCCGAGTAATCCCTCAAGAGCTGAGAGATGCCTCCTTTGTTTTCTTCCTCAAATGAAAAAAGAGTTCAATAGAGGGTTCTATTACTCTTACAGGTGCTTAAATCCCCTCTCCCTCTCTTGAGATATGTGATGTTATCTCCATTCGAGCGGTGGATCTGCAAGCCCTCCGCTGATTTTTCTTCACTTAACTGACCCAATTTTGCTAGGGTTTCCTCACACAGTTTCAATTAGGGTTTGTATGTAATTGTTAATTTGGTATTTATCAAATAGAATTGCTCAGTCGTGCCCAAAAATATTTAGATACTTGGGCCTTGACTTCACCCTATCATCCAGGGTCAAATTCTATACAGAATGTAATGATCTCTCTAAATTTAGTTTTATTTTCGGTTATGAAGTTCATAAGTAATTTATATTGTATATTGAACTTGAAACCTACTTTTCCTTAAGGGTTTTAATATTTAAAGTGAAAAGTATTTGTTTTTCCTTTATGAAGTGAAATCCATGATATTTATGGCTTGGCTATGCATATATTGTTCCTTGCTCTTGTAAAACAAAATTGCTATTTCTTTCTTTGTGTGCAATAGGAATTTCTCTTTTAATTATACATAGTTATGTCAAATCCTATGGATGTTACGGCTTCGGGACCTTGCTTAGGCATGGTTGATTATGTTAGGTCTTTCTCAGCTCAACCTGAATGCCAAAATTCCCTTTAGAATTGAAAGCGCTTTAGTTATATGACCACTGTCATTACCTTGTTCTCTCTTGACAATTTTACATATGATAACAATGTATATATTATAAATTTCAATCTGTAATAAAACCAATTACTAGCACGACATACTGGCATTCATTAACGTCATTCACAATATCCACACATTTAACCTCTATTGTGGCTATATCCATTTATACTGGTTGTGTAGAAAATTCACCCAGTCACCATACCTCCCAACCACAAGGAAGGCAATTATGTCCTCTCCTCTCCCCCGAGAAGTCTTTTGCGAGAAAATTTTTCTTTCCTCAATATCTCCAACAAGACTAATCCTCAAGCCTCAAAACCCCCTTGGTTCAGTCCCAATTCACTTAATAAATGAGAGGATTCCACTGGCCTTTGTCCATCTAAGGAATACCTCCTAACAATGTCCTGCCATTTTTCAGTAGCTAATTGTGCAATTTTTCTGAATCTGGTTCCTTTCCTCCATTTCCTCCAACTTCCTCTAGGTCGCCTTCCTTGGCCTCCCTCTTTGAGTTTTTCTCTTAAAATCCCAGATAGGAGAGAGATAATTGATTCTTTAAACTGTTTGGTAAAAAGAGTGTTATTTACGAGTTTATCGAGGTGAATTTCCATAACTCTCTTAACTACTCTTTGTTAAGAAAAATAAATAAAGTAATCATAAACCTAAACCAGTCATGAACTGTTAGTCTTCCACTTAGCCTACAAATTATTTTAAACCTTAAATAGTAAAGTAAATGCAAGAAAAGTCACAATGTCTGAAGGTGTTACATATTCCCCACCTGAGACATAACACCATCCCTGGTGTTATCCGACCTTTTAAATAATTCAGGATAAGTTTTCTTGCATAAATTGCTCATCTTCCTAGGTAGCCTCATTTGGGCTAAAGTGTCTCCATGCACTTTAACTTGGGGGATGGCTTGCCTTCGTAGCATTATTTATCTCGGCTTGAGAATACGCTAAGGCTCTACCAGGAACTCTCCATCCGATTCGACCTATTACAACGACCATATTGCAATTAGTTCACATAAAATGTCATATCAATATCAAAGTAAATCTTAAAGTGTTACCTGAACATTTTGCCAGTGAATCACATGATTAGGGTCGTACACATATCGGTTTAACAATGAGACATGAAATACATTATGAAATCTTATATGTCTGGGTAAGGCCAATCGATAAGCCATTTGTTCAATTCTTTCTAATATCTTAAAAGGGCCACAGAAACAAGGGGCAAGCTTTACACAACTAGTCAATCTTAAAGTGATTTTCTTAGGTTTGATTCGCACATATACATGATCTTGGACTCTAAATTCCTGATAGGTTATTTTCTGGTCAGCATAATTCTTCTACCTGTCTTGGGAAACCTTTAAATTTTTTTTCGAAATTTCTTTATTGTTTGTTCCATTTCTGCCAACATCTCTGGCCCTAACATTAATCTATTTTTGGGACTATTCCAATTCATAGGTGCCCTACACCTTCTCTCGTATATCACCTCGAAAAGGATAATCTTCAAAGATTCTTGATAGTCATTATTGTATGCAAACTCTACCAAATGCAGGTATTCCTCCCACTTGTCGGCTTGCTGCATAACATACATCCGTAGCATGTCCTCCAGCACTTGATTCACACGTTCAATTTTCTCATCGATTTTGGATGGTATGCAATGATGAATTGAATCTGGGTTCCCAATCCTATGAAGATGGATCTCCAAAACGCGAAGGTGAATTTTACGTCTATGTCTGATATAACTGTCTTAGGAATACCATGTAATCGGAACACTTCTTTCATGAAAATATTCACAATTTGAATCATCTTTTAGGTAGATTGTACTAGAATAAAATGAGTTTTTTTACTGAGTTTATCCATGACTATCATGATTAAATCAATGTGATTTTTGTATCTAGGTAGTCTTGTGATGAAGTCAAGTGTACTGACTTCCCACTTCCACTCAGGTATAGGTAATGGTTGAAGAAGGGAACCAAGGTGTTGGTGTTCAACTTTGACTTGTTAACACTCTAAAAATCTTGCCAAATACTCTACAATATCTTTTCACATCCCTGACCAAAAATAACATTTTTTATTGTTGAAAAAATTTTCTGGTACTCGAGATGGGTGGTATAAGGACTCTTGTGAAATTAATCTAGAATCAGTTTTCTGATAGAAATTTGGTTCGGGACATATATTCTCCCCTTAAAATTTAACAACTAATCCTTATTTATACTATATTCAGACAATTTTTCCTGGTTATTATCCTGTTGGGCTTGCTTCCATAGAAATTTGTATTATGGATCTCTTTGAGAAACTTCCTTAATTTGTTCCAAAAGTTTAAACTCTATCTAATTATAATGGATTTTATAAACACAATGCATTTTATTGCTTAATGCATCCACAACATGGTTTTCCTTTCCTTTCAGATGTTTAATATCAAATTAAAATTCACTAAGAAAGGAATTCCACCTTGCTTGATGGGCATTCAAACTAGGCTGTTTGAAATAACTCGTCAGGCTATTATGGTATGTCCTTAGTAAAAATCTTTTTCCTAAAAGGAAGTGCCTCCATACTTTTAATGCATGGACCACAACAGTTAATTCCAGATCATACGCAAAATATTTATGCTCATGTTCCTTCAATTTTTGAGATTCGTACAATATCACTTTTCCACCTTGCGTCAATACCGCCCTTACCCCTTCTTACGATGCATCTGTCCAGACCATGAATTCCTTATTTGGATCAACAATGTTTAATATAGGGGTAGTGGTTAGTAAATTTTTTAGTTGTTTAAAACATTGTTGACATTCACTGGTCCATTTAAAAACTATCCCTTTCTTCTGCAAGGAAGTAATGGGGTATTCAATTATGGAAAAACCCTTAATAAAACGACAATAATACCTTTCCAGGCCCATGAAAGATCGTATATTAGCTAAATTTTTGGGTAGAGGCCACTCCATAATAATTTTGATTTTATCAAGATCAACAACTATACCTTCACCTAAAATGTAATGCCTTAGATACTGGATTTTATATTTATAAAAATCACATTTGCTAAATTTGGCATACAATTGATGGTCCTGTCACAATTGCAGTACCATTCACATGTGTTCCTTATGTTCCTCTAAACTTTTAGAATAGATTGGAATATCACCTATGAATATCAAGACAAATTTATCCAAAAAATGATGAAAAACACCATGAATTAAACTCATAAATGTCACGGGCGCATTGGTCAAACCAAAAGGTAGGACTGTGAACTCATAATGACTATAACGAGTCCTAAACGTAGTCTTACATATGTCCTCCTCCTTGACTCTAATTTGGTGGTATCCTGACCGTAAGTCAATCTTAGAGAAAATTGTTGTGCCTTTGACTTGGTAGAACAAATCATCAATTTGAGGCAGCGAGTACTTATTCTTGACTATTAGTTTATTAAGTTATTTATAATCAGTGCACAACCTCATTGTGTCATCCTTCTTTCTTACAAATAAACCAGGGCTCCCCAGGGTGATACACTAGGAAGAATGTATCCTTTATCAAGTAGTTCTTGTAACTACATTTTGAGCTCAGTTAACTCAGGTATACTCATACAGTACAGGGCTTTGGATATTGGCGCTACTCCTGAAATCAACTCAATTGTAAAATCAATATCCCGCTTTGGAGGTAGTCCTCGTATATGCTCAGGAAACATGTCATCAAAATCTTGAATTACCGGTATGGCGGTATTATCCTTAGTATTGGAATACCCAACATGAACAACATAGATCATACAACCCTTCCTAATACATTTTCCTAATTGAGAGTTAGTAATGGGTCGTAATCTCATTGGTTTCCTAACCCCTTGGATATCTTGCCGAGAACGATTTTTAGGAAGGTAACTAATGGATTTTTCTTTACAGTTTACTAAAGACCAATTTCCTTCCAGCCAGTCCATTCTCATCAACATGTCATATGATCCTAAAGGTATTATGTTAAAATCAACCTTAATTTGTTGGCTCCCTACCTAAATAGAGCAGTTTGGTACCTTAACATTCACTCTCCTTTTAGGTCATGTAGCTAGTTGTACCAGTGAGGGGTTCTTAAATTTATGAATTTGAAAATGACAATTTTCTACTACTTAGGGGATGACATAGCTTAAACTTGCACCCAAATGCACTAAAATAGACACAGTATAGTTAAATAACTTACCTTCCAACCCTACCATAGTAGGTTCATAATTTGCTTGATGATCCTCTAGTGCAACATTGATCCTTGGCATAATTCTCGCCACTTCTCCGACCGTAGAAGCTTCCTGAACATTAGCATCTTGCTAAAGTCTCGCACGATGAGGGAAGATTTTGTAATAATGAGGTTCACCACAACCCCAACACTATAGAGGGGGTTTTTGTGATTGAACATGCTCCAAATTACTTGATACTTTGATTTGTTTAGACTCGGCCTGTCCCTTTGCTTTAACTTGGTTCTTTCCAGACAATTTATTTGACTGACTCTTATGTGCATTTTTAAAATTCACAGTCCTTGTATTTCTGATGTTTTGATAGTTCTTCTACCCTTTCTTCTGCGACTAGAGTTTTCCCCGGTCCCCTTTTCGTCTTATCTACTGATAGCAAATTCGGGACATCCGAATTTCTTCATCCATGGTCTTGGGATTATCATATTCTATCCTTTCCTTCACATATGCTGATAGACTACTAATAAAGATTTTTACTTTAGATTTTTCCTCTCAAATATACATAACGTATCTCAACAAGTTTGAGGACCTAACTTAGGTCTTCTAACTAAATTAGATTCCTCCTTTAATTTAACTATAATAAGAGGAAATAACATGTTTATAATTCTATATTTACTTAATGATAACATACCATTAAAATTTGCTTTAGAGCATTTTAAACAAGTAAGAAAATTCATTTTCAACAATTTACATAAATAAAACAACAATGGAAGAATACATGTTCCAGAGGCTTAGTTGGGATGCTCCTCACTTTGTTGGGATGCTCATGCTGGTCTACCCATCGAATTTACCTTCCAGCCAACTAGGAATGACTTCCTATCCCACGAAACCTCCATAGGTTCCCTAGCCCTCTGAGCCCAAGTCCAACCAGCAGTAGCGTGTCCAAGTTAAAGCACCACTTTCCAATAGATCCAAATTTGATGTCTCTCATTTTTCTCTCCCTTCTTCTCTTATCGCATATCTCCACCCCAAAATAAAATCCTCCCATGCCAAAACAAATAGCAAGGACCCCCCACCCCCACCCCCCTTTCTCCTTTTATCCTCCTTCCATTTATGTCTTTTCCTCTCATCCACATCAACCACTTACCATTAATTCCATTACTACCTCGTCATCCTTTTAATTTAATATCCTTGACTTTTCTTACCATATCTTATCGAAAAGTAGATTTGAGAAGACACCTTGGGAATAGAAATATAGATATTTGAATTAGAAATAAATTGAAAAATACCATATCTTATCCAAAAGTAGATTTGAGAAGACACCTTGGGAATAAAAATATAGATATTTGATTTAGAAATAAATTGGAGAAGACCATATCTTATCCAAAAGTAGACTTGAGAAGACACATTGGGAATAGAGATATAGATATTTGATTTAGAAATAAATTAGAGAAGACCATATTTGATCCAAAAGTAGATTTGAGAAGACACCTTGGGAATAGAATAATAACAAATAATAAAATTCATATTAGTAAAATAAAATTAAAGATTCACAAGTGTAGGTATATATCAATATTACTTAATAATTGTAAGTCAATATCTGCAGGTTAATTAAACATTAATTAAAATTAGCCTGATATGATCAAGTAGGGCATTACATACACCCCTCCTTCACAAAACTTAGTACTGAAGTTAGAGTGAAAATGACACAAGGATCTTGAAATAAGTTAGAAAATAAGGCATAGAAAAAATAAAGAGAGATATAGTAATCAAATTAAGTAAGTCAAGCAATGGTACCACTTCCCATCAAGAGTCTCCAACTAACCTATAGCCTCCTATCCTTCCTAACCTACTTCCACTCCCATCTTATCAATCCTTTGCTGCAATATAATATGGCATCAACTATACCTATCTAACCATTGATAAAACCAATATAGCGGAAGCGCTGACTATGTTGACCTAAGTTCCCCAACAAACAACTAGAAATCGTCATCACGTGTTTAAGGGAGTGTGTCCATCATTGCTCTCCCACGATTCCAGGATTGGAGGTTACGCAGTGGGAAATTCCTCCACCCCTCCCCAAAACTAGGGTTAACACCCTAATATGGACCACACTACGATGTTGGTTGGATACTTTTCATTGAATAATTCAGTCAAACAATCATGTCACCTGCCATTTGCACTTTACCCATGTCATAATTGTGAATATCAAGTAGGTACAAAATGTAATAGAACAATATATATTATACCATTCCTCATTGGATGTCTTTTCACCCCCCAATCAATCGCATGGATCTTGGCCATCACATAGTCCTTTCCAATCTGCATGTTACTTCTCATCTATGCATATACATAACACCAACAATATATATAGAAAAGTCATCATCATGTTATAAAGTCTAGTATCCACGTACTACTCTTTCTTTCTTTTTTTTGTTTACTGTCACAACATCAAATAAATGACAACTTCGATAAGTCATTCACTCGATAGATCATATCCAAATGAGCCATAAATCAGGTGAATCACATAAATGATAAGTCACACATCAAATACTTTAATAAAAGAAACATAATTCATCAATTGTTTTCTATAAATTCATCTGTTTAATTGAAATGCATCAATATTACATGGGGTTCATAAATGAAGAAACATGAAAATACAAATAGGACCTTAGCATAAGTAGACATCTAGGTCAAAATGGGGCATCATTCTATTGTTTTATTGTTTTATTTTTTACATTGAGATATTCTGTTTTCCATTTAATTTTCGATGTCTCTCCTTGTTTAATAGATCTATGATGACATGTGTGAATCAAAACCTAAAAGAAAATATGCCTTGCTTATTTCTTTGGAACACTAACTTATCTATGAATAAAGAGGGTTTGTAAAATTATCTCTCTCTCGCTCTCTCTCTTATATGGAAGAAAATGAATAAATTCCATATACTTAATTGGACATTGATCTCATATCTTTTATAACTATTATTAGAACATATAAAATGACTATGTATTAGATAAGGCCCATTGCTACTATCATAAATGTGAATTCCACATATATAATATGTGAAATATGGAAAAAGCTATTGAGAAGGTATTGGGAGAAGTTTGCCATATTATTTTACTTATCAATTTTATTCTCTTTATGGCTATCATATTCCCAATCTCAACTATATGGCCACTTTCCACTAGTAGGTGGTTATGACTTAACATGTTTTTGTCAGTTGAACTATTTATTTTTGTTTTTGTTTTTTTTTTTAATATCTTTTTTTTGGGCAATTAATATCCTACTTCCCTAGAGTTTCCATGGAATATTTTTACCACTAGTTTTACATCATCTTCTATATATTAAATTTTAGATGTGTACATAGTAACACTAGCAATTATAAGACAAAGGTATTTTTCTAAAGCATTATTTTGATGTGTGATTTTGATTCTTGGCATTGTAAAGGATTCAATGCACCCTCAATTTGAGTTTCCATGTTTTATTGGCACTTGCGACTAGATTCATTTTAATTTTTGCGTGAGGAACTCTCGAGCCCAATATGGTAGAGCTATTGTAATGTTTAATATTTTATTAAGTCAAATTACATAAAATAAAAATAAAAATAAATTAAATTGAATTGAATAAAAATATTAATGTAATGTAATATTAATACTTTAACCCGTGAAAATAAAATAAAATAATAATAAAAAACATGGTATTGAGAACCCATGGTATTGATGTGGAATATAGCCTATTTAAATGGGGGAATTAAACCAACCTAGATCCATATTAACTCTATATCTATCAAGGTCAAAATCCTTGAGATGCAAACCTCTTTTAGAGTGAATATAGAATGGTGAAGTGAAAACAAATTCCTACAACTAAAGAGGTGGAATTAAATAATCGTGGGAACAAAATACCATGCACGTGTTTTAGATAAGAGAGGAGAAAGCATACACAACACCGCCACATCATTTGGCATATTCAAAAGAATGAATTTAAGACAACAAAATCACCACTACTAAATCTTATCTCAACAATATTTCTAGAGTAACATTCTGATATCCATGAGCAAGTAAATCATGAAAACATTCACGGGAGCATACTTACAAATAGACCATGGAAAGAAAATGTAAAACACAACATATATCCACTAACTCACCATATACTTATTAAAACATAGCTAATGTTCTCGTGGTTTAGATATATAGAGAGTGCTTTCCAAAATCCAAGAGCCTTGTTTTTTACTCTTAACCCTATATTTATATAAACAAAATGGGAGTAAATATCCACCCAAGTAAATTTTCATGTTATCTATCAATCAACTCTCAGTGGTGATTTACATATTATTCTAACCCTGAAAATATGTTATTCAACTTAAACTACCATATTGTTTTAAAATGACCAAAAGTCACACACAAAGTGTTGAAAATTGTTGAGGGTAACTTTAACCCAAAATGTAAAACTAGAAAGACTTTGATATCAAATGGTAGGATCCTTAATATATCAGTGAAAAACTTGTTATAATTCACTTAAATTTTAACCGCTAAAATATTCACAATTAGGACAACATGTAAGTGATTTTTTTTAATACTTCCATAAAAATTAATATCTAAGCTATTAAAAAACAAATTACAAGCTCTCAACTCAATTTACCAATTTCTTCATTTTCGTAAAACAATAATTATGCATAAACACTTACCTACAACAATATGGTCACAAGAGTTATACACTTTATCGAGCAAACCTACTCACACTCTGGTCCATAGTTTTAACAAGATATGTGAACATCTAAGTCTAATATCATAATCAAAGCCCTTTCCATTTATTGATTTATCTTTGCAATTGCACTTGTTATTGCTAACATAATTAATAGTTGGCACTGACATGGACGCTCCTTTGGCACACATAAATAAACACAACATCCTGATAAATCAATAATAATAAAAATAAGTGTTTTACAGAATTTGGACCCCACAATATTTACCATAATCTTCATCTTTGACTGTGTGAATCTCTGTGAAATGGACACCACCCCTAAATTAATGCACTTTGATCTCTTTGAAATATCCCCATTTCCCTTATGCGCAAAGGGAGTGGTTTGTATGCTGAAATACAACTAGCTAAGATTGAACCCACCAGTTATAGCACTATAGACATAGGTTTTGTGTTTAAAATTCTAGGTAACCTAACCTCTCTCCTTGCTTACTAGTCGTTCGGGTGCCCTCACAAGCCTCTAACATGTGTTCATTATGTAATGCTTAAGTGGACCAACTAGGTAAAGCGTAAGTTATAATGCAAAGCCTCTAACATGTGTTCATTATGCAATGCCTAAGTGGACTAGCTGGGGTAAAGCGTAAGTTATAATGCAACATTACCATTTAGAGAAAGGTAGAAAGTTAAAATCACAATTTAATTCGCATTGATTTTTGTGAATGTTGATTTTTAATATATATATATATATATATATATATATATATATATATATATATATATATTTCATGCCAGTTATTCTTCCTTCTTTACTGAGGAAAAGATAAGAGCACAATTACATATTCTATTCAAGCTCTTTATGTTACACACAAGTTCAGATGAATCACCTATTTTGAAGTTCTAATAATGTGTGTTGGCTTAGAGGAGTCTTGACCCAGGTTCATAGTTAGATGCACACCAACAAAACCCTCTATTACTGGCCCTTTCAGAAACGACCTGTTGTGCAAATCGCAGTCTCACCAGAGGCAATATTGAGGGATGTCGGAACCGGGTTTATGTATCCAGAGGGATACTGGAGTGTGGATCTACAACTGAAATTCTATTTAAGCTTATTTTGAACTGCGTGGATGCATCTATCTACTTTAATAGTTTATACTTCATTCATCAATTAATACTAGTGCGGACTACGCCTTTATAATCAAAAAACAACATAAAGTATATAAATAACTTCGCAATGCAGATAATAAGCAAATAAATAGATAAACACAATGATGCTTCCAAAAATCTTCTTATTTTATTATGGTAAAGCTCTTCAGTACATACACTTCTTCGACCTGCGCACACAGTTGCAGGTGGTCTGTGCACAAAGTTGCAGACTCTTCAAAGCCTTCGTGCACACAGCTGCAAAGCCTTCCCTTAAAACCCAAAACAAATAGATATTCAATAGCTTGTGCTCATTAACTGTCATAATTACTTACTTTGAATCAATATTAAATTTCCTTATATAGCATTTACATCATACAAAACCATGGTCCACATACCATGGGTGGATAAAAACTAACAAATAAACTCGAACCCTTTACAAAAAGAGGGGCTTCGACCCACCCCAAAGGCCCAAACCTCTATGCAGTAGATTCATCTTTGCTGGACCGCGCACTCCGCTTCCTCAAAATGTAGAGTCTTTGAATAAAAATTGGACAAAGTTGGGCTATGCTCAACAAGCCCCCAACACTCACATGTGACTCGTACCAAGTCACTCAGCTGGGTTGCCCCAAATTTTTTTTGCAATGCTTGTGTAGGTTGTATTTAATGGCTGAATCATCTCTACAAACTGCTTCTCTTCTTGGTGCATCTCTTCTAATAGCTTCGCAGTCATCGGCCTGACGATCTTCTGAAGCACGTCTTTCTACTTCTATCGCATCTCTTTATGCTTTCCATCTATTGTCTGAGATAGTTGGACGACCTTTTCTTGTCATGGTTGAGTCCGTGTGGTGATAACCTTCTCTTTCCTTCGTAGATCCTTGAACTGGCTCTGTAATATTTTCCCTTCCGTTATCCAAGCGGGTCGCTGCGTGGGTGCTAAAGTCCTTGCAGTGACCCGGATCTCGTCTGAATTATTCTATTTTTCTTGTACTTCATTTTCAATCTTATGTATGTTTGGATCCTCTTACATCAAGGTCCAAATATCCATTGTATCATCTAAAAAATTCCACAGTCCTTTACTATGGTGGAGATACCTTCCAAGGCAGTCTTAAGGTCTGCTTCCCTCTTCTCTCGTACCTCCGACGGTGTGGTTGGCTGCAGCCTTATTTGTAGTTTAGTGATCTACATCTGCTATTCAAACTTCATCTTCTCCATGTTGTTTTTGGACTCCTTGAATGTGAGGGAAAGATTCAAAACCTTCTCTGTTGGGGCTTCCTCTACGCAGACCTTGACGTTCGAAATCTCGCTGTAAGTCTTGCCTATGGAATCCTCCAGCTGCTGGTGTTGTTGCCACTCCTTGTCCCTCTCCTTGATTATCTAGTCCATTTCCTTCATGATATTTTTGTTGTCTTATTTTACTTCTTCGTGGGCCTGCAATATGCATTGTTCTTGCCCCTTCTTCTTCGACGATCTTTTGATGGAATTCATGTAGTGTTGGGGTGGGGAGCGTGGTGAGGTTCATGTTGATGCTTCCCCAACCTTTGGTGCATTCCATGTCTTCGAATGCTTCAAACTGAAGTGCTCCTCTGGGTACCTACAAAATCTGAACACTAAAATTTGTTTCTAATAGGCGCTTTGGCTATGCCTACTAGCTCACTTGTGCTGATTGAATCACTGGTTGTTCCTCTAGCCTTGCGTGTGCCAACACCTTAAGCTCCTGCATTCCTTGTTTTACCTCTATCATTAATGATTTGTAGTGACATTCAATCATGTTCCATGTCTCTTCTGAGATATGTAGCACCTTATGACCAATTTCATCGATGTCCGAGGATCATTGGCTCTGCGTGCGCGGATCTATTTGCCTTATGCTTCTTTCGCACAGATGGCGTAGATGTTGTAGGGAACTTGTTCTTTGTCGCTTGGAGGGTCCTGGCCACCCTGCTATGTGCCTCCATTTTCTTTGCCCACCTTCTTTGTTTCCTTTTCTGCACCTTTTCTTGCTTGTGTATCTTGTCCACTAGTTCCTGCATGTCCTGTCTCAATGCCTCTAGTGGGTGGAGCCAGCTAGTTTATTGGTCAGTTCCTTGTGACCTGCACAATGTCAAGTTCGGTAGCCAAGTATGGCAAAGGGTACCATACTTCATCTAGATCATTTCACGCCTTCATGTTCAATATGTGAAAATAAAAGTTGAAGTCTGAAACTCCCCGATAATCTTAAAACAACATAGGTGACAACCTAGGATGCTGACTCACCATTGTGCGCAAATCCGTCTCCATTACCACCAAGAAAGTTTTATTTTCCACTGTGCGCTTTGGTTCCTTAGTAAACCAGAGTAAGGTGTACCTCACAGCTTCGCATATATCTAGGTCAACAATAGGGAACTGTGAATATTATGGTTCCTTCCAAGCCATCATTGTAATGATTAGAAACAACCATGCATAATGGAACATCTTCCCTTCCTCTTGTGCTTCGTGGTAGTCCTCTAGAAATTCTTTTCATAGGTAGCCAACCCAGTTATATTGGACCCCTTCACTGCACAGCGCAGCCAAAGAAATCACGACTGTTGGTATTTCATTCGCGTGACATTCATGCATGATATTTCCTGCGAGGATGTGCTCGGCGAAGCCCACTACAGATCATTGATGGAGCTAATGTCATAACCCCTCGACTTCTTTACCAAGTCATACTTTTTCTTCATTTCCTCAGCGACAACCTTGTCTTGACTCTTTCCTACAAATTCCTCAGTGGGGTTCTTTCCTTGGCAAGGAAGCGTGATTATTCTCTTGATAAGAATCTCATCGATTAAGATTCTCTCTCCTAGCCAGAGGTATCAATCATGCACCAAAGAAAGAACCCGACGAACACAAATGGTGTTGATATTACTTCACCCAAAGTGTGGAACGTTCAGAATGTTTAACAACCTGAATTGTTGTATTCCTGCAATCCACTTGTGTGGCTCCAATCTGGTGACATCATTCTCTGGGTAATGAACCTGGTGCAAGTATCTACTGGGCTCAAATTGGGGACATTTGCTTATGTTGTTAAAGTCCCAGTCCTCCATCCTTAGCCATGGTACCTTCCCCAATGGTTCGCCTTCAAAAGGTACTTCTTCTCGTAGGAGTGGTGTAAATGCATCAAACTTTGCAGTATCTGGGTATTTCATTGGTTTAGAACCCGAATTCCGTGGCAGCATATATGGCGGTAGCCTAGAGATAACTTCTACATCTGCTTCCTCCATACATTTTGGTATCTTTACTTCTAGGGCCGCAGTTTCTTCCTCACTATCCTGAATGTCCGTTGGTTGATTTTTCGTGTCTTTTCGCTGCTTAGTCCGCTATTTCTTGGTAATTTTCTTCCGTGGGGACTGTCTCCCTCCAGGGGATGCAACTAGTCTCTTGACCTGCTTTTTCTTCGGTTGTGCTTCTTCTGTAGTTGGTTTCTTGTGTGGCGACCTTGAGCCTGTAACACTTGGTGTTGGGGCTTTAATGGTTCCTACTAGTCCCCTTCTTACCAATTATATAAAAATTTCTCACCATCTCTTCACAGACATACAACAAATCACCATGTTCTCACTTAGGAGCAAATTCACAATTCGAATTCTTAGGAATCAAAATGTCAAAATTTGGAGCAAGACCTTGCTTTTAAAACCAATTTGAATTTCATATCCCATGATTCTCTTCATATTGGGCTCATTTAATGCAAATATGGCTCTAGATTTGACCAGATGTGCTCAATAAATGCGCTTCCTCTGCTCCTTTTAACGAAAACTTCCCTTTCACATCAAATTTTTCCTTCCAACGATCATATTTATGGTGGTCTTCGATGATCCTTCTTCTGTGTCACAGTAATTCCTCCCTTGTTGTAGTTCCTTCGGGCTTCGGCATACCCCTGAGTATCACACAATGATCTTCCTTCAGCGTGGCTCTTTCGGACTTCGCCATTCTCCTATCTATCACGCAACAATCTTCCTTCAGCGAAACCCTTTTTTGTAGAGTAGTTTATAGTCCAGTGCCCACTTTCAACTGCAAGTGGCACTAAGAATTTCCCCTTTTTCATTCTTAAGTGCGAGGCTCCAAGGACAAATTTGTCCCTATATGTCTTTAATATGCTACCATTCACTCACCCTAGCATCATCTGACCATCTTGAAGTGAACTACACCTCCCTCAGATACGTGCCTGATGAATGTGTTTGAAAATTTCCTGAGAACTTCACGAACTTGCTATCATAAAAAAACACAAGGTCTCCTCCTTTGAATGTCTTCTGCTTGATGTGCTTGTCATGCCAAGCTTTCTCCCTTGATTTTTGAACTTGCTGATGATAACCCACAATAAACCTATCCTCTTCAAGATCAAGCAATTGCTCCATCCTTTCCTCCATTGTATCAAATTCTTCCATCTATGTGAATGCTACAATCCTCAAACTAGGCACTATATACTCCATAGGCATGACTACTTCTTGTCCATAGACCAATCTAAAAGGTGTTTTCCCTGTCAATTTCTTGCATGTTGTCCTATATGCCCATAACACCGTTGGAATTCTCAAATCCTAGTCATTTATGTTCACATTGCATACTTTTGTGAGTGCACTCTCTAAAATCTTATTGAAAGCTTTGAATTTAATTTTCTAATGGTAAACTTAAAATTCGTCATTCATCGCCTCAATAGTCGTATGTAAGAAATGTGAACCCATGTCACTCATCAAGACATTTGGACACCTAAATCTTGACAGAATATACTCAAATATGAACTTTGTGGCAGTATCTGCATTGCAATCCTTGACTGGATTTGCCTCGACCCATCTTGTCAAATAATCGGTTGTAGTGACGACATACCTTGTAGTGGTCTTCTTCCATGCTGGATTAATAGGTCCGACAAAGTCAAAAGCCCACTTATCAAATGCTTGCAATGTCACCTATGGATTCAATGGAATTTCATAACTCCTAGAGGGTCTTCCTGTTCTTTGACATGCATCACAAGATCAATAAAACTCCTTTGCATCCTTATGCAATTTGGGCCACCATAACCCAACTCTCAAAATATTTTGCACAGTGGCCTTCCCTGCATAATGTCCTCCTGCAACTCCTCCATGAGCTTCTGCCAAAATATGTTTCCTTTCATGCTCAAAGTCATATCTGCACAATATTTCATCTGGTCCCATTTTAAACAAATGTACTGCAATTAATGAGAAATCAACTACTTTGACTACTAGCTCCTTATTTTGTTGCATAATGTACTCTGCGGGTGCCATTCTTGTAGCCAACAACTGAATAATATCTGCGAAGTGATCATCTACAACCCCTATTACGAATAATTTCACATCTAGTAGGTTCTCCTCAATGCTCCTGGGTTATTCTCCTATTTCTATACTTGACAGATGATTAGACCCAACATTCAATCTTCTTGGCTTGAATATAACTTCAAACTCGTACTTCTGAAATAACAACAACCATCGACAAATATTTCCTCCTAAAACAACCTTATTTACCTAATACTTCAACGCAGAGTGATCAATGAACATCTTTAAGTGCACTCGCAAAAAATAATGCCCGAACTTCTGTAATGCATAAACCATAACCAACCCCTCTCTTTCTATCATAGAATAATTCTTCTCCGCCTTGGATAGTTTCATGCTTACAAAAGCTACGGGTGATCAATTTCTCCTTCTCCTAGATGTGCCAATACTGTACCCAAAGCTATGCAAGAGGCATCGATATGTACATGAAATTCCTTATTCCAATATGGGAAAAATATAATAGGCATAGTCACCATCTTTTCCTTTAGTATGTCGAGGCTCTTTTGGCATTCTTCATCCCAACAAAAAGTAACATCTTTCTTCAATAGCTTCTCCATCACCGCAGTTATCTATGCATACACCTTTATATACTTCTTGTAGTAGCTAGTGTGTCCAAGTGTTGTACGCAGTTTCTTCACTGTCTTAGGTGGCTCCAGGTTCGCAATAGCAGCAACCTTCGCGGGGTGTACCATCAATCCATGCTTATAAACAACATGCCCTAATAGTATACCAAAAGGTACACAAAAGATGCACTTCTTCAAATTCAGCGATATTTGATACTGCCTACAGGTATCGAACATCAATCTCAAGCTTGAAACATGATTCTTCAACAACCCAAAGACTGTCCAATCATCAAATTAAACCTCCAAATATTTGTTTATATACTCCTTGAAAGTTGCAACTACAACTCTAGAAATATGGCAAGTGCATTCTTCAACCCAAAAGGCATCACCGTGTACTAGTAACAACCCCACTCTCTGAAAAAGTTTTCTTATGTCTATCTTCTAGCGCAATTATGATCTGATGGTAACTTGAAAAACCATCCATGAAATAATAAGCCTCATGTCCTCCTACGTTGTCCAATACCCCATCTGTGAATGGTGTGGGAAAGGGGTCATGCACACAAGCATCATTCAATTTTCTCGAGTCCACACATATTTTGATCTCACCCTTTACCTTCTTTTCCTAAACTACCATAGGACTTACCCATTCATATTCTTCGACCACTTCGATGATCCCTACCTTGATCATATTTTCTAACTCCACCTTCAGTTTTTCCTTGTATTTTGGATTCAAATTATAACGTCTTTCCTTTACTGTCTTTGCATCAAGTTTCAGAGTAATCTGCATAACTCCTAGGCCTCTGACTATACCCTTCAATTCATAAAAATTTGTGGGGAAGAGCTCTTGATACTCATGCAGCAGCTCTGCAAATTTTCTAACTATGTCTTCATCCTAATAATCTCCAATAAATGAAAACTTTGGTTCTTGTTCTGACCTAATATTCACCTTCTTCATCTTCATGGGTTGGGTTATGTCGAGGATTCCAGTCTCTGGTCCAGCAACTTCACAATGTCCTTCTGACTCAGGGATATCAATATTGTACGAATCCTTGTCATCCTCTTCCTCTGTCACATTATAACATTCTAGTGTGTCCCGCAACTGCATGGTCCAATCGAGTTGCGTCCAAGTTAGCATAGTTGTAGTATTAAAAATCTTTGCTCAGACTACCTGAAGGGCTTCATCTATGCATGGATAGTCATCTTCAAAAATAAATGTTAGGAGAAACCTTTCAACCAAATCTGTCTCGTTCGCCAATCCATGTCGCAGCTCTGTCTCAAGGTACCAATTCATAGGTATCAGGTCTAATGTGTGAAATAACACATGTACCCATTCTGGCTTTATATTTTCTCCCCAAACCGAAGTCCAGTGAAACATATGCTCATGGGGATCATCCTTTCCATCATATTTTACTTCAATTCTGGTATTTACTTGTCCAAATATAATCATCATCAGTCTGTGATACTCTTTCCAACTTCCAATATTTTCTTTATGATTACCCTACAATCTAGCAGGTGTAGATCTCATGGCTACATCCAATGCTTGGAACCTCTATTCTTCTGGAACTTATTTTTCAAATTCATCAAGAAAAACACTGACATATCCTATCCCATCATAATAAGGAAAATTACATACCTCTGAAGTTATGCAATGAAGTGATCTTGTAATCCTGTTACACCATCTTGTAGAGACTTCATGCAACCTATTTTTATAATTTTCCAGTTCTTCATTAGAGTATGAAATACAAGAATTGTTTTTTTCCCAGCTTAGCCTTCCATCTACAGTGGGATTAATCCAATATTCCTCCTTAGCTGTTATCTTGTATATATTTTCAATTTTTGTGTCGCAGTACTCATCTCGGATAGGCTCTGTATAGCACACTCCTTCTGATGGGTCTATAGGAAAAATGACCCTCAGATCGTATTTTTCAAACACCATTTGTCTCCTTTTCATATTTATTATCGCATCAATATCTAAAGCCCAATCCAATCCAAGCAGCACCAGATATGGATTTTTGTCATCTACAATCTCAATTACTTCGAAATCTGCAACAATGCACACTCCCTCAATATATACTACAACGCTAGATAGCCTTCCCATAGGGATGATATTCTGCTAGTTGGCCATTCCCAACTGGATAGGCAAACATTGCAACTTCGGCTTCCCCATGTGCTCCCAAGTTTTCTCAAGCAACACATTGGCATAATATCCTAAATCTGGGATCCCCTGATCCATATCACATTTCCTGATCTACGCAGTTAGGCTCATCTCCCTTCATGTTCTCTTCTTATGTCAATTCAACTTGTTGATTGTGCGCGACTCACTTTGCGGTTCTTCTTTAACAATGCAAGAGTCTATTAGCTCCTGGAGTCCTTAAACAACCTTTTGATCTCTCAAAAACTTCATTGCATGTCTGCAAAAATGATCTTAATATACCTGGATCAAATTATTTCAGCTAAGTAGTTACTTCAGTGTTGTCCTTCTTCGGTACCAACTTCTGCAGTGGCTGCACATTAGATGTTGAAGCTCTCAGATCCATGAAACTTCGCTCAACTCCAGGAATGCTTCTTTTTCTGCCTAAATACTAAACCCAGGGGATCTTTTTGCATTCTTCCTAACCCATGTGTCTTCCATCGACCTTTTACATTCGTCTATATCATCTTTTGTCGCTCTGCCACTTCTGGTTACTATGTTGATGCACAGGTCATCTTCCCTTTGTTCATTGGTCATCATTTGAAAATTATGCATGGGCTGCTAGTTTCTCTTCTCCTGCATCTTCATCATAAGGAATATACATTATTATTTCACATGATCAAAAGCTTTATGGTACTTACAGGTGGAGGTAGGATTCTGAAAATCTCGTGCAAAGTGTCGTGCTTCACCACAGTTGTAACAGATGAGTTGGTCACATCCTCGACCAATGCCTCTTCCTTGAAATCCTCATTGACCGACATGCTGAACTTGATCCTCACGTGCACATCCCTCATCTTGCCTTCTATAAGATCCAACACTTTTTTCTATCATCAAATCATATATACGACAATTCTTCTCATCATGCCCCACTGAGCTACATAAGTTAAAAAACAAATGTTTCGGTGTCTACACATACTTCTGCAACAAATATAATTCTTCCGTGCGATGTAGACCTGCAATTTTACATAAGTCACACCATGCACTTGATCCCGGGTTCAATGGATTAGGTGCTCCACTATTGATGTATTCTCTAAACACAGGGCATTGATCCTTATAGTGGCCTTCTACCTTACACTTTATACACCATACTTCTGATCGAATTTCCAGCCTGACTTCCTTACCCTTCTTCAGATATTGCAGTTCCAAGGTCGGGTGTGCTCGCTGTGTCTGAATCTGCTATACTCCTGTATGAGTATCTCCCACCTGTAGAAATTATATAACTGATATGTTATACATCTGATATTCTCCTGATCACACACTATTTGACTTCATGCACAATACAAAATCTCTTCTACCATTGATCATTAATTGCGGAAATAAAAACAATCACATGCGCACATTAAAACCATAAACAATCACACATATGAACACAGTATTTTATGGGAAAGCTTAAAGCTAAAAACCCCCAAATATATGTATATTATATGTCATAAATATCATGTAACAATTATTATAAAAATCTCCTCACAAGCTCTCAGTATAATCTCCAATTGCTACACACCAATCAAGTCCCGATCTAGCAAATCACATGCTCCAATCTCTGCCACCTGATAGCCCGCCTCTACTGCACAATACCTGCTGAAGAATGGCTTTGAATGAACTCGAATTGGTCCAGACTTGACTGCACAATCCTCATTGGCTTCTCCAATCACTGGCTGTTGCAAATCATGCAACAGTATAGTCACAACTGATAATCACACTGCTCTTTCACCTACCTCTTCACTGGTCTCCACTGAAACTTTCCATGCACTGTAGTTAACTGATGTATTATTTAGTTGATTAATGAGTTAATAATTAGTGAATTAATTAATAATTAATTCACACCACTCTCACTAGTGTATCAATCAGCTAGACTAGATACAACTAGCTCAACTATGTTTAACTCAGTTAAACTGAACACAACTCCATCAACTACCTCAATAACTCCACCAAACTCTGTCACATGAGTTCTAACTGAAGTATCCATGCAATAGCTCCACTTAACCCTCGGGAATAGCGTAATTCCTTCTGTCAGCTCCTGTGCCACATCTGTGCACTTAACTGAAGTGCTCCAAGAGAATAAGATAATGTTTATAGTCCAAATATAATTAAGAGCTAATAATATTCGACATATCTATTTTTAGACTGGCAATCTAAAAATAGATTCCGCCCAATATGTCTAAAAATAGAAGAACATATATTTTTCCAATTTGACCAACCATCCACAAATAGCATCCTGCAACTCATAGAATATGATCGACATGTCTGAAAATAGACTTTCGCCAAAAATAGCATGCGGGCCCACTTAGTGAAGGTGACTCTTTTCACTAAGCTCATCATCTCATTGCAATCTCAACACCACCTGCAAAGCTTTCAGTGTCATCGTAATTTCCAGAGCTTCGACCTATGTTGATATATTCTACTGTGTCAAAGGTAGCCTTATATGTGGCAATATCACATCTATAAACCACTCCTTATGTTTTTCCTCATGAATCATAAAGCTTACTTGTCCCGTTAACATTTTTAACCTTTGATCTAATTCCCAAACATACTCATTTACCAATTTCTTAATCTCCTTTAGTTTAGTAATACACTGCGACTGCGATTTTGGCTTCTTAAATTCTACAATTAGTGCTTTCTTCGTATCATCTAGTGAAGAAACCTGATTTGTCGTGGAATACTTTATATACCATGTCAGTTCTCTCGCTTGCAGCGCAATGACAATCTATGCCTTCTTATATCTTTGTCGGTGATCTGTCTTGCTTTCCATATTGCTTCAACTACAAACCAAAATTTCTCATGATCCTCTAATTTGAGTCCTCTAAATATTAATAGCTTGATATCATTAGCCATGTTTCCTAGTGGTGGCAGAGGTGGAGGTAAAGTATAGTGAGGGGGGTGGGGGGTGAGGGGAGTAGTGGGATGGGGAATCCCAGAGGCGCCCTGATTATTCTCAACTCCTAACTATGACGCACCTCTAGTGGTTGCGGGGTTATTTCGTTCTCCTTCGCTTTTAGATTCACTCAACAATGGATTGTAATCATTCTTAATGAAGTTTTCATGATCTACCCTGTATCATTTTTCACTCTGCGTAGACCTTCCCCTAGACTTAAGCCCAAAAATTAATTTGATTGCATTCATAGTACACCCTTTTCACATAAAATAATTTTAATCCACAACTTCAAAGAATTTAGATACTTACCTCGCTGACCCTTGAAAAATATTAGCTCAACCTTGTTGTAAGGTACAAATGTGTCTATGGCGAACTCAATAATAAATCCTACCAGAACACTGTCGATACAGAAATCAACAACTCTTGATATGTTGTTATCAGTATCCTTGAGTCGCTATAACAATTCAGGGCTCCACAAAGTAGGCTCATCGTTCGTAAAACATGTCTTGTTATCATTAAGCCTTGATAACCATTCATGTAGTTCATTTGCAAACATCGCGAGGAAAATATCGCGTTGTTCTATGAAAAGATACCTCTGCAACCAAGCTTCAGTCGAAAATCATGGATTTCTGTTTTCTTGAACTGCGAACTCCTGTTCTTTAAGATCTACCCAATCTTGTATTTCCTTCCTTGTCAGTTGCCACATCCACATATCCCTTAATGAGATCCCGGTCCGGGTAACAAAACCATTTGTTGGCTCAAAGGGGTCTCAAGTTAGGTTTAGAGTTAGTTGCACACCAACAAAACCCTTTATTACCGGCCTTTTCAGCAACGACATGCTGCACAGATCACTGTCTCACCCTAGGAAATATTGGGGTATGTCATAACCAGGTTTTTGCATTGAGAGGGATACTGAAGTGTGGATCTACCACTAAAATTATATTTATGCTTATTCTGAACTGTGTGGATGCATATATCTACTTTAATATTTTATACTTCATTCATGAGTTAATACTAGTGCACAATGCTCCTTTATCATCAAAAGACAACATAAGTCATACAAATAACTTCACAATGTAGATAATAAGAAAATACACAAATAAACACAATGATGCTTCTAAAAAATTTCTTATTTTATTATGACAAATCTATTCAGTACATACACTTATTTGACTTGCGCACACAGTTGCAAGTGGTATGCGCACAAAGCTGCAGAGTCTTCAAGGCCTCCACGCACACGGGTGCAAAGCCTTCCCTTAAGACCCAAAAAAAATAGATATTCAATAGCTTGCGCTCTTAAACTGTCACAATTACTTACTTTGACTCAATTTTACATTTCCTTAAATAGCATTTAAATCATACAAAACCATGGTCCACATACCATGGGCGAACACAAACTAAAAAATAAACCCAAACCCTTTACAAAAAGAGGGGCTTCGACCTGCCCCGAAGCCCCAAACCTCCGCGCGGTAGATTCATCTTCGTTGGACCGCGCACTCTGCTTCCTCAAAATGTAGTGTCTTTGACTCAAAATTGGACCATGTTGGGTGATGCCCAACAATGTGGTTACCATATTTATATATAATTAAATTAAATATTTGATTAATTTTTCTTTCTTTCATTAAAGGATAATTTCTTTGGAACGCTAATGGTCCAAAACCTAGAGGCATGTGAAATCCTTCTCTTTTATGGAACAAAAGCGGGTTGTTCCAGGTGGGTGTGGTTTTACTTTAAATAATAGTAATAAATCATTCTACTATTGGGACAATAACCAATGTTAATTGTCGTCACTATTGGCCTGACAAATCGATTTCCCACTATGTATAAAATATTCTAATTATGTAAAGACTGAGGGCAATTTCTGAAAAATCTCTAACTATACGACAAATTTTACCCTTCTTGAATTGCTACAATATGATAAAATAATGGCTTATTCAGATTTGTGTACGAGTCAATATGTTCAAGAAAAACATGTGAACGACATGGTGTGAGAGATTGAACAATCTCAACAACTCCCAGAGGATTAAAGCATTTGATACCTACTTCTCTTGGAAGTCGAACAAGGCTATTTAGATGTGTTTTACTCACATGTGGCATGGAAAATTTCCAAACATGATTTCATTGAATTTAATTCGCTAGTTAGTGTTGTTATTATACTTTAATTGATTATTAATCTAGAAGGTCTAGAGGAATTGTATGAAATAGTTAATTGATTAGAGGGATTTGTTTTTTAAATGTTTCCCAAAAATTTGGAGCAGTGTATGAAAAAAAAGTTTAATATTTCAGTTTCCACTACTTTAAAATAATTTTTAAAAGATCAATAATAAATTAATATTTTTGTTTCTGTATATATCACTTATACTTATTTATTTATATATACAAATATGACCATCATTTATTTTACAATAATTATAAATTTTGATAACATTTTTACTTATTAAAAAAACAATTTAAATAAATAAAAAATATATATAATGAAAATCTAACTATATATTAAGCACATCATATAAAGAAAATAATAAAAGTGAAAGGTAGACACCTTGCCTCCCTCAATGAACGCTAAACAAAACTCTCTTGCTCATTGTCTTGTTTTCCTTCCGAGAACTCTGTATTTCGATAATTGTTTGGCTGCTTTGGGTTGTGACCTCGCTTTCTTTCTTTTTATTTTTTTGAACTTGATAAATATTAAAATTTGTCACTTGTCTTTTTAATTGTATTTATAAACCAGTAATATTGTAAGAAGGTTAATATCCTCGTTACAAAATGTTTGATAAATACATTATTAAATGTATTTTAGAACCTAACGACCTATCTACATTAATTTACACAATAACATTTACTCTTATCACATCATAAACCAACCATAAAATTTTAAGCATATTGTTCAACTAATATGGCTCTGTATTCATTCCATGAAATTTCTAAGATTAAGCAACTACGATGCCAAGAAATTCTACTTGTTTGTATTAACTAAATTTGAAAGTCAACCGAAAGGTATTTCCATATAAAAAAATAAATTGAAAAGGGCTCTGCATTATTTTAATATAATGTTGCGGCCTGGTAGCGCCACATGATTTGAAATACATAAAACATATAGGGGAATTTATGAGTGAAAATGTCACGAAAATAAGCAATTCGGTTTTCACCGATTTTCACGCACGTAATTACTGTAGCACACTCCTTATTTGGAAGAAATTGGAATGTGTAATTTGTTAACTCCAGCTAGGTTCTGGTCATCCCAAGCTCATTTCAAAATAATGATGTTTACAAAAAGGTAAGGGCGTCACTTCGACAATAGTGATAGTAACTGCATCAAACCCCCAAATTGTGGAAACGGGAAGCAACACATTGGCACAAACGAATCACCAAATATAGAGAGCAATGTGAATAGCTCAAGACAAATCACAGGATTTATAAAATGCAACAAAACCCCTTGGACCATTATTTAACAGATGCACAAAGAACCCAAGGCCCAGATTCGAGTCCTGCCAAGGGATCAACTTTACACACATATTTGTGACCAGGTAGCATGTTAAGGGGTCCAGAAATAATAAAGATGAGTTTGAGGAGGTTGTTTGTTTATGTAAGAAAGAGTGATTCTAGAGTCAATATATATAGAAAACACAGAAAATTAATGGAACCAGTTAAAATACTGAAGGGATAAGAGAAGCACAGTGGAAATTAATATGTTCTTTGTGTAACGAGAAGGATGGAGCTCGTATTCAATGTAGCCATGGAATGTGTGGAAATTTCTACCAGTGGCCAGCATAAGTGGGTTGTTGGAGAGAAAATTAAAGTACTAACATATGATGTTATTTTCCCTGGGTATGGGACAAAGAATACCACCAATATTCGTATTTGGGAAGCAAAGGCTTTTGCTCAAGGTTTCAAACTTTATGCCTTTGTGTCATTAAATTGTATAAGAGAAATCTACAACAATGTTGTAGTCTCAATTTATAAAAATAGGCTCTTAAAGTTCTGAGTTGCTGAAAGAGGTTTAATCATGTGGGAGTTCGTAAAACATGTTTGAACAAAGGGTCACACTTCGAATTATATTGGAATAAAAAAAAAATAGGTGCAAAAAACACATTTTCCTGGATTGTTCACAAGGCAAGGGAATGCAAAGCTGATAATAGTAATAATACCGCACCCTTGTCAAGATTGATGTAATGCAAAAAAAAAGGAAGTAAAAAGACAGAGGTAGCATAAAATGCGGATCAAGATGCACTAAGAGAAAATGTGGGAACATAGGCCAGAACAAAGGCATTAGTAGTAAGAGGAGCTAGAGTGGCAATTCAATAGCCAATCGGAACTTAATAAGCCGATTCTGCATCCAATAATAAAGCAGAAGTTGTGTACTACATTCCAGGTAAAATTCCCAAAAGGATGGTTTGGGGAATAATAAAATCCAATTTGATTTCCCCTGGTCTCTTATAGCCCATGTCAACTGGTCGCGACAACCACAAACACAAGCAGATTTCACGTTGCCAACACTGCAAGGCCGTACATCCAAGATTTCCCATTCTAATTCGAGAGTGCAGTGGAATTTAGCCAAGAAAATGGGCTAGATATTGTAAAAATTGTAAATGAATGATTTATATGGTTTATTATAATTTATTGGTATCAAGATAAAAACGATGTTAGGGAGTGAGATATTATTGCCTCTTACTTTTGGAAGGATGAAAATCTTCTTGCATATGATTATATGACAATGGGAAGTCTCTCTATGTAAATTAGAGAGAATATTTATTTATTTATTTTATGTTGGGTGTTATTTTTTCTTATAGGTGGTGTTAGTAGGTGGGTTTCAAGGTCCAGATTTTGAATCTGGGCTCTGATACCGCATGTGAGGACCTAACCCAGGTCTTCCAACTAAATTAGATTCCTCCTTTAATTTAACTAGAATAAAAAGAAATAACGTGTTTATAATTCGATATTTACTTAATAATAACATACTAGTAAAAATTTGTTTAGAATATTTTAAACAAGTAAGAAAAATCATTTTCAAAAATTTACATAAATAAAACAACAATGGAAGAATACCTGTTCCAGATGCTTGGTTGGGATAATCCTGACTCTGTTGGGATGATCTTGCTGGGCTGCCTAACTAAATTTATCTCCCATCCAACTAGGAATGATTTCCTAACCCAGGGAACCTCCACAGTTCCCTAGCCCTCTTAGCCCAAGTCCAACCAACTATAGCGTGTCCAAGTTAAAAGAAACACTCCCCAATAGATCCAAGTTTGAGCTCTCTCATTTTTCTCTCCATTCTCTCCCTTCTTCTCTCATAACATCCATCCTCCCAAAAATAAGATCCTTCAATGCCAAAACAAAGACCAAGGAACCCCCACTTTCTCCTTGTAGAAATTATAAAACAAGCATGTATATCATGGACTCAATCTAATCTAACAAATTGCTAAATCTAGATGCTGAATCACTTCTACAAATCAACTGCAGAATTAAAAACACAATCGGCAATCACATGAAGCAAAGAAGAATCAATCAAACCACAACATAGATAATTTCTTGAGTAAATCTTGCTGCTCAAAACCCCACTATCTTCTATTGTATTTTCAACATGGATACATGAAACAATTACATACAACTCTTCTCCCAAGAGCCCTCCTGTACTCAGCTAACTGTCTCACACCGTCCTAGATAAAACTGACCAGTACTTAGCCAACTTTCTTCCTCTTTACATCCTGCCTTTCTTGCGCAATTCATGTGGAATGCAATCCCTATTCCATAGGAATTTTGGCCTTCCTTGAATGCAAAAGGATCATGGGATATCCAATGGGTGTTTGGTTGCATGGGTGCAACCCAATAATCCTACAACTGATAGTCAACTTTCATTTTACCTAGATCTCAACTGGGTCTCCACTGGAACTGACATGCATGCAACTAATAATAGTAAGTCCTCATTTGCATGTGAGATCACTGATTCTGAATTAAATAATATTTAATTCACTTGATCTCTCACTAGTGTATCGAACAATTACAACTAGCACAACTGAGTTTAACTCACTTAACTGAGTTAAACTGATTACAATCTGCATTAACTAATGCACCATTGCACTTCGAACTCTGTTACAACTAGAATGACTGCATGCCTCACCAACTACCCTCAACTCGAAATTAATGAGCTATCTGAGTTTAACACACTCAGTTAACTATTACAAGTTATTTTCAGATTATATTACACTTTATTGTCCATCTTAATTAAGGGATAACTAAAATAGACATGCACCAAGTTTATCCCACACCAGTGTAGGTGCTACTAAGACCTGTGGTCCCACACTAGTGTAGGTGCTGCTTGGACCTCCTGGTCCCACACTAGTGTAGGTGCTGAAATTTCTTGTTGAAATTCAACACTCTCTCTCAACAAGAAAGGGATTATCCTTCACCCAGATCTTGTCTCTATGGTATTCGAATTTTCTCCTAGTGAGTGCCTTCGTTAGAATATCTGCATCCTGATCTTCCATGGGAAAGTACTGAAGTAACATTACTCGCCTCTGCACACAATATCTGAGATGCTGGTACCATATATTTATGTTCTCGGACCTATCATGAAAAACAGGATTAATCAAGAGTTTAATGCAACTTTGATTATCACAATGTATCACTGTCGGATCCATATGAGAACCAAACAAACCAACCAAGATCCTTCTCATCCAAATAGCCTCACATGCAGCTTGACTTTCTACCATGTAATTTGCTTCCGCTGAACCGAGTGCCACAAATCGCTGCTTCCTATTGTACCTAGAAACTGTAGTCGATCCTATGTTGAAGATCCCTCTTGATGTGCTCTTTCTGTCTGATGGACTGCCTGCCTAATCTGCATCCGTGAAGCCTTGAGGCTTCACTCCCTCTGTATGTATGTACCATAATCCGTACTCTGATGTGACCCTCAGGTATCTCAAGGCATGCTTCCCTGCCTTCCAAAAGAGCTTGGTAGGCTTAACCATAGTTTGAATCAGTTGGTTAATTGCGTAGCAAATATATGGTCTGGTGTTCACTAGATACATTAGTGAACGAACTAACTGCTTGTAGACAGTAGCATCCACTACCTCTCTAGAAGTAGCATCCTCTTTCCTCCAATTTCTTGGAAGAGGAGTGTCCATGGGTTTGCAGCTCTCCATGTGAAACTTACCCATTATCTCTTTGGCATACTTTCCTTGAGAAACAAAAATTTCACCATCCCACTGCCATATTTACAAACCAAGGAAATAATGAAGGAGTCCCATGTCCTTCATTTCAAACTCCCTTGCATGAGTGTATCAGCTGCTCATCACTATTTAAAATTAGATCATCAAAATAAAGTACAATAATCAATAGCTTACCCTCAACCACAATCTAGTATAGGTTTGCATCAGCTTCACTTTTGGTGAAGCCCAGTTCGGTGAAATAACTGTCTATCCGAGTGTACCAAGTACGAGGTGCTTGCTTCAGCCCATACAGTGCTCTCTTGAGTCGACACACATGCAACTCACTGTCGAAGATCTCGAAACCTTCTGACTGCTCTATGTACACTTCTTCCTCAATAACTCCATTGAGAAACACAATTTTCACATCCATATAATGAATGCGCCACCCCATCTGCGTTGAGAGTGCAAGGATGGATATAATGGAAGAGTACCTTACAATTGGTTCAAAAGTATCATCATAATTGATCCCCTCAATATGTGAGAATCCCCGGGCCACAAATATGGCCTTATATTTCTCCACACTCCCATCAACAACTTACTTTACCTTGTAGATCCATCTAGACCCAACCACTGATTTACCGACTGATCTTGGGACAATCTCCCATGCATTGTTCTTGACAATGGAGTCATACTCCTCCACCATTGCATCAAACCAAATTGTTTGCTGCACTACCTCCTGAAAGGAATATGGTTTATTCACAATACATTTTCTCATAAGAGCCATGTATCCAATAAACCTGTCTGGAGACTGTCTCTGTCTGCACTGTGAAGTAGGGGCTCCTACATTCTCTGCAACATCAAGTCTCAATCTATAAGCTTCCATGGTGCGCCTTCTACCATTTATGATGGATGACTATACACAAGTGTTTCTACCACTCCATGATCCTCCGCATGTGGTTGATCCACATATTGAGGCTCATCCTCGGGAACCAAGAATTCCTCCTCTGCATGCAAATCTACCTCCCTCTCAAGGGACAATCGCATGGCTTTCTCCTCATCAAGTTTTATATCCAATCACACAACAATCATTTTGTTGTTTGTCAAATACACCCGATAGTTGTGGGGAGTTTCAGTGTACCCCACAGAAATCCCAATCTCAGTTGTTGGTTCCAGCTTCTTCCTGGCGTCTTTGGTCACATGCACATAAATAGATGAGCCATAAATCTTAAAATGTGAAACATCAGGTTTCTTACTAGTGGAAGCCTCTTTTGGTGTACTCATGCCAAGTATCCTATAAGGACAACCGTTCTACACAAATACCGTTGTGTTGCATGCCTCGGCCCACATATGCATCGGTAGGCCCTGATCATGCAACATCGCTCTTGCTGTACCCATAATCATTATGTTCTTTGTTTCAGCGACCCCATCCTACTGTGGGTTATGAGGCGATATCAGTTCTCTTCGAATTCCTTCTTTGCTGCAGAATTTCTTGAATTTGTTAGAGATGTACTCACCACCATTATCACTCCTAAGAGCCTTCACTTGCTTCCCCATGACTTTCTCCACTAGTGATTTAAACTCAAGAAACTTTGAGAATGTCTAATATTTCTTCTGCATGAAGTAGATCCATCACTTACGAGAAAAGACATAAAAAAATATCACATAGTACTTATGTTTTGCTGTCGAAGCAACATATAATGGTCCACACACGTCTGTGTGAACTCTCTCAAGGATCCTCTAGGCTTGGTTCTCCTTCTCATGAAAGGTGGCCTTTACATATTTTCCCATAGTACATCCCTTCCATGTGTCTGACTGTGCAATTGTACCCTTGGGAAGACGAGTAGAAATCTGTTGCATGAATTTTAAGGCTCCGTGGTGAAGTTGGCCCAATCTCCTGTGCCATAAATTGCCCTCATCCCGACTCACCACTTTGTCCGCCTTGCCCATTAATGCTATGTAGCCATCTGCATGTAGCTTGTAGAGATTCTTAACTCGAATCCCAATTTTCTTGGCTTGTCCTATTGTTTTGTGTTGCAGGAAAGATTTTCCTTCACTGAAAACAACATCATAGCCTCTATCCTCCAACATTGCAACTTAGACTAAATTTTCCTTCAAACTTGGTACATGCATTACATATTTTAATTGAAAGGGTTTACCTCACTGTCTCTGGAAGGTAATGGTAACAATTCTGGTAGCATTGTACCGCCTGTCATCACCCATTTTGATATGCATATGGAGATCCTTCTCCTCCAAGCTACTAAAAAGTTCCTTGTCTCCCGTCATGTGAAAGGAAGCACCACTATCCAAATACCACACAAATCCCAATGCACTTGACACCATGCATGTCATTTATGAGAAGTCAAGCTCAAATTGTGAGGCCAAAGCCTCACCAACTGTAGATCCCGAAGCCTTCTTTTTCTTTTTCTTTTGTGGATAGATAGTAGCATAATGCCCATGCTCGTGACAGTGAAAACACTTCACTATAGACATGTCACGCTTCTTTCCATCTTTGGACTCGGATTTGGAATGGAATTTCTTCCCCTTCCCTTTCTTCGCCTTGGCAGCCAAAGCACAATCTTCTTCATCTTCATTATTAGATGAAGATCCATCTCTAGTATTCCGTCTGAACTCCTCCTGCACCAAATCCGACCAGAGTCGTTCCCAATCTCGCAGCTTTTCCCTTCCATTGACAGAGTCTTGATAACTATGCAAACTCTTGGGAAGTCATAGGAGAGCTATAATCCAAAAAACATCATCAACGATAGTAATGCCAACGCTCCCCAGCTCATCCCGACATTGGAATTTTAAAAAAAAATATTTTTGCATGGAGTCGCCTTTCTCCATCTTGATATTCCTAATTTTTTCTTTCAGCGCCAATTTCCTATGGTCACTTCTCTTTGAAATAGATCTGTCAAATATTTCCACATAGCATATGGTGTCACTTTTCCATGGAGACTTAAGAAAATGTGGTCTCATACTCCCTCCAATAGGATGCTCCTCGCCTTTTCCGCTTTCTTTTTCCATGCATCAAGATTTGATACATCTGCCACAATGGGTTTAGGAACATCATTGTCAATGAATTCCTTCAAGCCATTGTCTTCGAGTACTGCCTCCATCTTGTCCTTCCAAGCAATATAGTTAAAGCTGCCCTCGAGTGCATACTCCAATCTCAAGCCATTGAAAGCCATTTTGATCTTGAATTAGCTGTAGCACCAATAAAGTCTTTCTACAAATTCGAATTCTATTCAATCACCAACTCATATCCTCCTTCACTATTGTGATTTCCTGTGCTCTGATACCATGTAGAAATTATGCAACAAAAATTTATATCATGGATTCAATCTGATCTAACAATGTGCTAAAGCTAGATACTGAATCACTTCTACAAATCAATTGTGGAATTAAAAACACAATTGCCAATCACATGAAGTAAAGAAAAATCAATCAAGCCACAACACAAATAATTTCCTAGGAAAAGCTTTCTGCTAAAAACCCCACTATCTTCTATTGTATATTCAACATGGATACATGAAACAATTACATACAACTCTTCTCACAAGAGCCCTCCTGTACTCAACTAACTATCTCACACTGTCCTGGATAAAACTGACCAATACTTAGCCAATTTTCTGCCTCGTGACAACCTAGTTTGCTTGCACAATTCATATGGAATGAAATCCCTATTCCATAGGAATTTTGGCTTTCCTTGACTGCACAAGGATCATAGGAAATCCAATGGGTGTTTGGTTGCATGGGTGCAACCCAATAATCCTACAACTGATAGTCAACTTCCCTTTCACCTAGATCTCAACTAGGTCTCCACTGGAATTGACATGCATGCAATTAATAATAGTAAATCCTCAGTTGCATGTGAGATCACTGATTGTGAATTAAATAATATTTAATTCACTTGATCTCTCACTAGTGTATAAAACAGTTACAACTGGCACAACTGAGTTGAACTCACTTAACTGAGTTAAACTGATTACAACTTGCATTAAGTAATGCACCACTGCACTTCGAACTCTATTACAACTAGAATTACTCTGCATGCCTCACCAACTACCCTCAACTCAAAATTCATGAGCTGGCTGAGTTTATCACACTCAGTTAACTATTACAAGTTATTTTGAGATTAGATTAAATTTTATTGTCCATCTTAATTAAGGGATAACTAAAATAGACATGCACCAAATTTAGCCCACACCAGTGTAGGTGCTGCTAAGACCTATGGTCCCACACTAGTGTAGGTGCTGCTTGGACATCCTAGTCCCACACTAGTGTAGGTGATGAAATTTATTATTGAACTTCAACACTCCTCTCATCCTCCTTCCCTTTATGTCTCTTCCTCTCATCCACCTCAACCACTTACCATTAATTCCATTACTACCCCCTCATATTTTTAGTTTAATATCCTTGGCTTTTCTTACCATATAATATCCAAAAGTAGATTTGAGAAGACACCTTGGGAATAGAAATATAGATATTTTATTTAGAAATAAATTGGAGAAGAACATATCTTATCCAAAAGTAGATTTGAGAAGACACATTGGGAATAGAAATATAGATATTTGATTTAGAAATAAATTGGAGAAGACCATATCTTATCTAAAAGTAGATTCAATAATACACCTTGGGAATAAAGATATAAATTACAGAAGACCAGATCTTAATCTAAAAGTAGATTTGAGAAGACACCTTGGGAACAGAATAATAACACATAATAAAAGTCATATTAGTAAAATAAAATTACAGATTCCCAAGTGTAGGTATATACCAATATTACTTAATAATTGTAAGTCAATATCCCTAGTTTAATTAAACACTATAGCATGATAGGATCAAGTAGGGCATTACAACAAGGATTTAAATTTGGTCCCAAATTCATCCATAGTTGCCCCAATTTCAAATCGTGAAATTATTTAGCTTTTTCGTCATAGAACCATTTTGTTAGATACTTGTCCTTGAAATGCTTTTGAAACTCGTCCCAAGTTACCTCTTGCTCCTCTATCCCTTGCACTCCTTTTACCCCCTCCCACCATAAGATAGATTTCCCTTGAAGTTGATAGATAACCAACCTGGCTTTGAGGTTGTTGTCGTATCTCATTGTTCTCAGGCAAGATTATCCACTAGGATTTGACTCTTTACTAGCCTTTGTTGTGTTTACCTTACTTCTTGTTCTTCAATTTGCAAGTTATTGCTTTCTATGAGGGTAATCCCTCAAGAGATGAGAGACACCTCCTCTATTTTCTTCTCCAAATGTGCAAAAATTTCAACAAAGGTTCTATTACACTAACAAGTGATTAAATCCTCTCTCCCGCTCTTGAGATATGTGATGTTAATTCCATTCGAGTGGTGGCTCTGCAAGCCCTCCACTGAGTTTTATTCACTGTGATGACCTAATTTTCTTAGGGTTTTCTCGCACAGCTTCCATTAGGGTTTGTATATAATTGTTAATTTGGTATTTATCAGATAGAATTACTTGGTTGTGCCCTTAAATCTTTATCTACTGGGTCTTGACTTCACCCTATCAGCCAGGGTCAAATTCTATATGGAATGTAATGACCTCTCTAAATTCAGTTTTATTTTTGGTTAAGAAGTTCATAATGAAATTGAAATCTACTTTTCCCTGAGGGTTTTAATATTCAGAGTGAAAAGTCTCAAATTTTCCTTTAAGAAGTGAAATCCATGATATTTATGGCTCGAATATGCGTATATGGTTCCTTGCTCTTGTAAAACACAAACGCTATTTATTTCTTTGTATGCAGTAGGAATTTCTCTTTTAAGTATACAAAGTTATGTCAAGTCCTGTGGATGTTATGACTTCGAGACCTTGCCTAGGTGTGGCCGTTTAAGTTCGGTTTGTCTCGACTCAACCTGAACACCAAAATTCCCTTTAGAACTGAAAGTGATTTAGTTATATGACCACTGCCATTACCTTGTTCTCTCTCGGCATATATATATATATATATATATATATATATATATATATATATATATATATATATATAACAACCCTGGTAAAAATCCATGTAAAAAAAATAACCATAGTCGATGGGACACATATTGCAAGCTGAATGGTGGGAAAAACATCCTAGCGGGTGTTCATTTCGGTTATTATGGCTAAAGAAATTGGAAAAGGCTTTGGAAATGCATGAGGCATTAATTGGAATTTTATTTATGGAAATAATAGAAAATATGAGAAAAGGGAGGTGAAAGGTCACATGTTGCATGTTAGGAGGAAAATGAAGGAAAATAATGGAAAATGAAGAAAATAGGGGCTTCATTAATAAAAAGGCTTATGAGGATCACTTGGTAAGCTTTTGTCAATACATTTTTGGAGCTCTCTCATTATTCTCTCTCTCTCATACTCTTGGATACTTAGAGTTTTCTTGGAGCACTCTTGGAGAGTGTGGCATATTTGGTGATTTGGAGTAAGAAGGCAAAGAAAGAGCAGTGAAGCGCAAGAGGACATCTAGATCAACATCTACAACAGGTTTTGAGTGCAAGTACCAAGTTGCATGCATGTTTTACTCACTGGTTTTTGCATGCATTGTGTATGCATGTGGATTTTCCTAGCTTTGCCATTTCCTGGACAACCATGGTATTGTGGGTTTATTTCCATTGATTTTTTTCTAGTTGGTTCTCATGATTCCTTTAGTTGTTGGGTTGAGTTATTAGTTGCTGTAGCCTTGGCTGGACAAATGCTCTAGAGCCCAGTGGACAATTGTGGGTTGAGTTGCTATTCCTGGAAGTCTTGGTTGGACAAACGCTTTAGAGCTCGATGAAAAATTGTTGGGTTGAGTTACTAGTCCTGGAGCCTTGGTTGGAAAAACGCTATGGAGCCTAGAATTAGCTTGGGTTGAGTTACTAGTCCTGGAAGCCCTGGTTGGACAAATGCTCTGGAAGCCCTGTAACAATTGGGGTTGAGTTACTAGTTCTAGAAGCCCTCATTGGAATAAACACTCTGGATCCCTGAAACATCTTGGATAGAGACCAATCAATGATGGTTGTGATGTCCGACCATGAGGTGGAAGCATTGGTTGAGGTTTGAGGTGGGTTCGCCTCTGGATGCCCTGGATTGATTGTGATTAATGTGTTTGATGAGATCCCACATTCATACTTGGAATATGGCACGAGGGTGATTTGCTAAAGTGAGACTTGGCTTAGCCAATCGATGGTTAGGTGGAACGTGGAAGTCCCATCTCCAGTTGGTTTTTACACTCATTAATGGGTAGTTCATTCCTTTAGTATTTGGTATGTAAATATACTAGTTATTATGTGGATCTCATTGATGATATATCTGTTGAAAATCAATAAGAAAATGTGTGTTTAATTTATTTTTCCCTTAAATAAATTAGACAATAAATTGTAATCTTATCTCATAACAACTTGTATTAGTTAACTAAGTGAGGAAGACTTAGTTAGCTCAAGAATTTCGAGTTGAGGGTCAAAGGTGAGGCTGTAGAGTGATTCTATTATTTTGGGGGTCCAATTGCAGTTAATGCACTAGTGTAGTGTGAGTTTAATCAGTTAACTCAAATTAATTGAGTTAAAATTAGTTTAATTAGTTCTAACTGAGGGATGAGCTAGTGAGAGGTCAAGTGAATTAAATTAGATTTAATTCACAAGTAGTGATCTATCAAGTAACTGATGATTTGCTATTATTAGTTGCATGCATGTCAAATATGATGAAGACCAAGTTGAGGCAAAGGTTAAAGGGAAGATAACTATTAGTTGTATTATTAGTGAACTGCCCAGGTGCAGTTATAAAGCTACAAGATGCCCATGATGGATTGTGTAGTCAAGGAAGGTTGTAATTCCTATTTAATAGGGGTTTAATTGCCTAGGGATTGCGTGAGCAAGGCAGGCTGAAGGTGGGCAGGAAATTGGCTATGTGTTTGTCCAATTTTTCCGAGATATGTGTGAGACAATTAGTAGAGTGTATGAGGTTCTTGTGAGCAAGCATGCATTGTATTGTTTCATGATTCCTTGGCTTATTATACAATAGAGATAGAGGCATTTTTAGCAGTTGATTTCCCCAGGAAAATCTTGTACTGTGCAATTGATTTACTTCTTTCTCTTACTTGCATGTGATTGAGCGATCATGATTACATTCCACAAATATTGTAGAAGGATTCAACATCTTGTTTTAGTACATTACATGATCATATTGAATCCATTGGTGTAATTTCTACAATATACATGGTATTTCTTTTGCTATTATGCTGGTTATAAGCTTGTATTTTATCAACGATGATGTATGACTCTACCTATGTGTTTTCCTGTAAATGAATATACAATGTATCTATGGTCAAATAGATTGTCTTGCAGCTTATAATGTAAGGGAGCAATGTTTCTTGGCTATTCTCATATAAGTATTAGACCCCCATGTTTAATTCTGTTGTTTACACCTGTAGATGCGGTGTTTGTGACATGTTTGACGAAATTCTTGTCATGGTTGGGTGGGGTAGGATGAGTTCTTGATGATGTGATTTCTTCCATGTATTTTCTTTGTTTTTATTTATCCTCTCTTAAAGTTATAAGAAGTTGTGGGCAGTGACCTGGGCTCAGGGGCTGAAAACGTGGCACAAATCCTAGAATTGAGGGCACAAAATTGACTGTTTAGGGCTCTGGCCACTACCTTTCCAAGGATATCCCATGAATAAGGGTATATAGCTTCTCACTCGCACTTATATGCACGTGGCTAAGGCTTAAGAGGGTCAAAATTCAGCCCCCCTTCAAGTTTCAGTGGTTTGGGAGGGTGGTTTACCTCCTGGAGGTGTTGTTGATGCTGTGTAAGGTGTGTTTGTCTTGTTTCTGTTGGTTCCAATTCCTTAAGGTCATATAAGAGGTTGAACCTCATATTAGTAGCCTCTCGTCACATGTTTACCCTGGTTTTTCGGTTACTTGGGTAGATGTGGGAAGAGGGTGTTACAGAGTGGTATTAGGGCATGGTTCAACTCTCGAACTGGATGGGTGGTGTGTTGATCAAGCATTTATGTTGATTGCATATGTGTTTAGTATGATTGTGGTATATACATGCTTTTTGCATCCATGTTTTGTACTCAATGGTGGCAGTGGTGTCACCATTGAAGTGTTGATGGTGTTTTTGTCAACATGTTGGCATGAGTGTATGACTGGTTACAGTGTTTCTCATGCTTGTGTATTGTTCATGCATGCTTGCGTACATTTTGTACATGCATTTCTTGTTTATGCTATGGTTACATATTGGTCATGATACAGTGTTATCCTTGTGTGCTTGCTTGTGTGATGTCATATGTTGAACATGCATTGGTCGTTCATGAATGGTTATACATTTCAAGTGGCTGCATATGGTCAAGTTTGAATTGGTTTGATTGTGGTTGTAATGCATAAGGTCATTGTGTGAAATTAGGTCATAATTATGATATTTTTATGTTATGATTGTAATGTGTTAGATAAGATAGAGCAGGAGATGCATACCATTAAAGTGAAGTTGCAGCAATGGACTTTGGAGTAAGAGAAGATTGTCATACAAGGTTGTATGCTTGGCATGCAGGTATGTGATTCATGGTTGTTGCAAGCATTAGGGTTACTTATATGTTTGTCATTCTATTGTTATTGTGGTTACATATGTGATAAATGCTAGTTGATCAGTGTTGTCATATGCATTAATGTTATATGTATGCCTTTCGTTCTATTGATGTTATGATTACATACATTATAGATGTTAGTTGATTAGTGTGGTTATATGTACATGTGTCAGATAGTCATGAATGATAGCAACCTGTGGTGGTATGCATTGATATTGTTAGATAACTTATATGATGTTGATGAGAATGTTATAGGCTAACTTGTTGTTTATGTATGATAGTTAGCTTGATGATTAGGTTACATGTTGTTGATGAGCATGGTATATAACTTGTTGTTGTTACATGCTAGTGACTTCAGGATTAGGGTTATTTCATTAACATCTTGATGTTATATGTATTATGCTAATTTGGATTGGCCTATGTATATGGATAGGGTTATGACATTCAGGTATGAGTCGACTATGACTGACTATCCATATGTGATTGAATGCATGAATGACAATTGGTTATGAGCTTATGATGTGAACATGTTAGTTAGTTAATGTTATGGATATCATGAACTTATTTAGGTTTGAGTTGATGTGTTGTGAAGTTATATTGTGCTAACATAGATTGATTGTGCAGACAAGATAGCCTCCCTTGAGATACATTAAGGTATGAGTTCGCTTATGTCGTCTACTTTGTATTTGAATGTTTGATTATGTCATCTATTTGGTGTTTGAGTGTTGGTGTTTATTATGTCGTCTATTTATTGTTGAATGTTTAATTAATTGCATGTTATGAGCATGTTTCTATAAGATTGAATGAAGTAATGATCTTATTTTAAGATGATTGTACTAACACGAATGCGTTGAGATAATTGATATGTACTTGAGTGTAACTGTGTGCTATTTGTAATACTATGATTTTGACTGTTGTTTGATTATGACATGGTTCTATTCTTGGTAAATGTTGATTCCAAATTAAAATATACATTGTATTGATATTTGGGATATGTGACTTACATGTATGTGTTCAGTTACAAGGCAGCGTGATTGTCCCAACAAGGTAAGGTAACTAGCTTGTTGTTATGTTAATTTATGCACTGAAAATTATGTGTTTACGACATTATGATGGAGGGGATTGCATGGCAAAAGAGTTTGCCATGAAATCTTGAAGAAGGCTCAGGTTGAGCTTTGCTTTGGAAGTGTTGGGAATTGATAGGGGATTGGGTTATGGTGTTTTTTGCTAAGTCTTATGATTCTGGTCCTTTTGATTTGTTTGCACTTGATTTATGGTCTTGTTTATGTCTGGTGCATAAATATGCCACTTTGTTTGTGGTGTAATATTGTTATTGGTTTTCACGATTTTATTCTTGTTGTTTCTTGTTCTTGCCTTTGTTTGAGAGTATGGGAATTTTTTGGGAAAGAGGAATGTTAATAGAGCTTGGGGAGAGTTGTGTGGTACCCAACAAGTAAAGAAAGACACAGATGAAGCTCGGTGCATGAGTAAGCACAATGAAAGGTAATAATATTACAACTAGTTGGACTGGTTGGGTCCATTGTGATAAATGGACGATGACAGTAAAAACATGAGAAAGGTAACAAAAAGATAAAGTAAATGGATTTGAGGTGTCATATGCCTTGGCTAAAGTTGGGAACTATTGTTCTCAATGATGTTCATGTTGTGCATGGATAAATGAAGTTCTCTTAACCTAAATCTTATGATATCGAGCAATTGTGTTGTCATCATGATTATGTTGATGTTTATATATGTATACATGCATATATATATGTATGCCATGTCTTACAGGGTCGTCATGGATCATGATTGTTTATTTTTGATGTTTATATGTATTTATGTGTGTATGTATGTCGTTGTTTGACACGATCATGATTTTTTTATGCTAATGATTATATATATGTGTATGTATGTATATATGTCAATGTATGACAGGGTTTTCAAGGATCATTCTTGTGGAGGAATGATTGCTTATGTAGGTGAACGACATGAAGAGGTTCATGACTACGAGGAATCAAGTGGCAGAGTAGCCTTGACAAATCTATGAGGTGAGTGTCATGTGGATATGATTTAATGTGATATGCTTGTACTATTTGTATGTTTATGTTATGGATGGGTAATGCTGAGGGGTACATCAACAAAGTGAAAGTAGTGTGATCTGCGGCATGCTAGTATAAGCATGGATAGTGGAAAGACACTAAAAGCAATGTTTCTTGTGGGGTTAGTGTGTGGTCTATGGGTGTGTAGTACTATTGTTGTGTATATGTTGCGCATGTTGTATATTCAGTGATTGTACTTATGGTGATGTATACATTTAACATATGTAGTGTTGTGTACATATGATGATTGTATGCCTATTGTATATATATGGTGTTGTGTATATATTTCATATGCAGTGCTACGTATACATAGTGATATGTACATGTTGGATATGCGGTGTTGTGTACATACCATATTGTGCACATGTTGGCTATGTGGTGTTGTGTGAATAGGGTGCTGTGCGCATGTTAGATATGCAGTGCTATGTACGTATGGTGCTATGTACATGTTGAATATGCAGTGCTATGTACATATGGTGTTGAATTTGTGATGTACATATGGTGCTATGTACATATGGTGTTGTATGCATGCTTGTACATGTGGTGTTGTGTGCATGTGGTGCTGTGTACATGTTGTACATGTGGTGTTGTGTGCCGGTGGTGTTGTGCATGTAGCGTTGTGTACATGTGGTGTCATGTACATGTCGCTTATGAATGCTTCGACATGTATATATGTGTATTGTAACATTGAAAGGAATATAATGAAAAAATCAATCTAGTAGTCCCAGTTTTGGGATCCAGGGGAAAATCTCTATGTATATGTGGTTTATGTTTATGTTCTTGCCATTGTTTATTTTATGTTTTTAAGAGTTCGTTTGTAGGTAATTTCTGTACAGGGTTTAAACCTACATTTGGTATGAGATTTTTTTTAGCTTCAGAGGATGTCTTTGTTGCTGAGGGGTTTTTGCTAAGGCATGTGGTAGACTCTATTTAGTGGGAGATCTGCGGGATCAATTCTTACGGTGAAAGAAGATGGAGAGCAGTGGAAAGATAGAGATCGACAAATTTAATGGTTAAAGTTTTGAGTTGTGGAAACTCAAGATGGAGGATCTGTTGGTGGATACAGATCAGTGGATCGCAGTTGATCTAAGTACTAAACTAACGACAATGTCAAATGAAGACTGAGAAAAGTTGCATCAGAAAGAAAAGAGCACAATATGGTTATGTATCTTATATTTTGTACTGTTGAATGTATCTAGGGAAGCTACGATGAAGGATTTGTGGGAAATGTTAGGGATTTTGTACCAATCAAAGTCTCTGGTGAACAAATTGTTCCTATGGAAAAAATTGTATAACCTGAAGATGAAGGTTGGAGACTCAGTGACATAGCATCTGAACACCTTTAATACTATGGTAAGCTAATTGTTATTTGTTGATATGAAGATAAGTGCATCAGTATGTTGTGTTCTTTACTAGATTCATGGGATAGTCTGGTTGTTACAATAGGTAGCAATAAAACTACCTTGAAGTTTGATAAAATTGTCTTATCCTTGCTGTCGTAGGAAATGAGATGGAAAAATATGGAGGGCCAGAATGGAGATGCCTTGTCTATACGAGGATGGTCCCAAAACATAAACAAAAATAAGTCCTTAAGTGGGAGATCTAAATCTAGAGGGAGATCAAAATCTCTAGGAAAACTTGTAAAGGTGTGTTGGAAATGCGGAAAGGAAGGGCACTTCAAAAATGACTTTAGATTTAAAGCTCCTGAGAAAGGAAAGGGATATGATGATGCTCCTTCTGCAGAGGCAAAAACCACCTCAAATGAAGGTGGGGATGTGTACTTGGCTTCTTCTTCAAGCACACATGTAGATCATGAGACATGGTTGATTGACTCAGGTGCATACTTCAGCTTCAATCCCCATAGGGAGTGGTTCTACAAGTATGAGAAATATTATGGTGGCGATGTCTTCCTAGGGGATGACGGGAAGGCTAGAATAATCAGACACAAAAAATTCATGTTGAAGTTGCAAGGTGGAAGGATTAGAACACTTATTGGTGTTCTGCATATTCTTGCATTGGCCATAAATATGATTTTTGTAAGCAAGATGGATGATGCAGGTGTAAAAACAATGTTCAAGAAGGATACCTACAAGATGGTTCGAGGAGCACCAGTATTGATGTGGGGAGTTTGGATTGGAACCCTGTACAAGCTTCTGGGTAGCACTGTTATTGATGGGTGCAAAAATTCTGTGGCTCCTGAAAGTGGAGTTGAAAACCTTGTGGTCATTGGAGAAAAGACCATGTTGTGGCATCAAAGGATTGGATGGAGAGAAGGGACTTAGAGTACTTCATGGTAATGGTATGGTAGAAGACATGTCTAATTTATCTCTTGATTTCGATTTCTGTGAAAATTATGTATATGGGAAGCACTGAGAGTATTCAACAAGTTTATGTCAAAACCAGGGAAGGAGCTTTGGACAACAGTGAAGTAGTTTTTAGATATTTGCATGAAACTAGTGATTATGGTCAATGCTACCAAGGAAGACTAGGATTGGACAAATTTTTGGACATCCATGACTTTGTTGATGCAGACCGAATTGGAGATCTAGATCAGAAAAGATATACAAGTGGGTATGTGTTTAACCTATTTGGAGGAGCAGTCAGTCGGATAAGAAAAAGACAGTTTGTAGTGGCTCTGTCAACTACAGAGGCTGAATACATGGCAGCCACTCATGCAAGCAAGGAAACAATTTGGTTGCATAGATTGTGTTCAAGTATGTGGTTGGTACAACGAGCTATAAGGATATACTGTGACAGCCAAAGTGAAATTTTATTGGCAAATAACCGTGCTTATCATTCTGAAGACAAAGCACATTCATGTTCATTATCACTTTGTGAGGGATATGGTTGAGGACAAAAAGGTGTTGCTGGTAAAGGTGGACACTTTGAAGAATGTTTTAGATGTATTGACAAAGTCTGTGAGCACTGAGAATTTTTCTTGGTGTAGAGAATCAATGGGCGTTGCAGGCTATACCAATGACTAAGTTGTCTTGTGATCCACTGTGTGGAAAATAAAACAAGTGGGATAATGTTGTGTGTATGTGTTATATTATTTCCATGACTAGTTGCATGCATGTGGGGGTCATGGCGGGGGGTAGCCCCCCTACACAGGGTTTGGGGTAGCGCCCAAGGAAATTTTTTTTGGACCCTCTATTAGGTGGGCGAACCTACCTATGGTTTTGTGCTTGGGTTTTGCACATGGTTTTGGGCATGATGGTTTTTTGTCCATGGTATTTTGTAGATCCGGTCAAGGGAACTACGTTTATGTTCTAATACAGGGTTAATGGATTGGGGTTTATGAATTATTCAACATGTATATATATGTATTGTAACATTGAAATGAATATAATGAAAAAATCAATCTGGTAGTCCGAATTTTGGGATCCAAGAGAAAATCTTTGTGTATATGTGTTTTATGTTTATGTTCTTGCCATTGTTTATTTTCTGTTTTTAAGAATTCGTTTGTAGGTAATTTATATGCAAGGTTAAAATCTACTTTAATATTATAAACCCAACGAAATAATATTAAACCTAAGGGATTAATATTATAAACCCAAAAAACTGAAGGGATTATTAACCCAACGGAACAATATTAAACCCAAGGGATTAATATTATAAACCCAAAGGATTAATATTACAAACCTAAGGTATTATTAATATTACAAACCCAAGAGATTACTAAATGCAATGGATAAATATTATAAACCCGAGGGATTAATGAACCTAAAGTATTTTTTGTGTGTGTAAAGATTCGTCTTTATATTAAAGTTCACGAAGGTTACATTATGTTGTTCTTAGTGCTATGGGTCACACTATTGGGAAATCGACCCAATAACACATGTTTAACTTCTTGAGATTACACATGGTCTTCCTAACTAGTCTGTTTGGTAAAAATAATTGATAACTCATACTAGAGCTACAAAACTGCAAATTACAAAATTGATGGTTTTCCTTTGATGGGAAATCTAGATTATAACAAAATTGTATTGACATATCCATGGAAAGCAACTACATGACTGAGTGATCGATGAGATACTGGACTGACCGAATAACATGAGCCAAAGGAGAGTTGGTGAAATGAGAGTAGCCCAACCCGTGGCTACTTTTGCATTCTCTCCAATTAGAAGCCGCTTGTTGGTCTCTCTGGAAAGTGAACGATTGAGCTCTTGCAGTATTGGAGTAGTACGCAGAGCCTTCAATTGAACACACTTGTGAATCCCTTGTATCTACCCCTGTGCTTGCCACTAAGTCCCTTGAGTCTTGGTTATCCAATTTCCAGGCCATTGAGTTGGCCCTCCATCCTGAAAGAAATGGTGACCAAACCCCCAATTACATGTTGGCCTCGATGAAACTTCACCGAGAGGCAATGTAGAAAATCATGGAGCCAAATTATATGAGTTGTCTTCCCTGAAAGCTTGACACCGAAGAGTTGGTCTTTGTGGTGATTAGAGAGGTCTTCGATCAATCTTCATTCCAAGGTGTTGTTGCCTGTTTCGAATCACTGTTGAATGCAATTGATGTCTCTGATGTTTGTTCATGGGTCAATGGAAAAATATGTTCTCTATCCCCGAACGATGTCTCTTCAGCATCCAGTGCTGCTTTTTCTTCCTTGTTTTTCACCAATCCCCCATTCCTATCGGAACCCCTCTGCCTTCTTCCAACTCATTTCTCTCCGCCCAACAATTCCTCCCTGTCCTTTGTGGATGCCTTCCTTGAAATTCAACCACCCCTCAACAATCCATCCACAACCTTTCATGTTGTTGACCCTACTCCTACCCATGCAGTTGACCGTCTAGTCCTTGGGGTTGACCCTCCTTCCCATGTGATTGACCCTCAAGTCCCTGGGGTTGAACCCCCAGAATTTATGGCCTTCAAAACCACTTTCCAATAAGGCCAATTGGGTTTCTACTCTTGCTCTCGTTGAAGGGCATCATACCCAATTTTGACTATGTAATCTTTTCCAAACAGATTCCATTTAAAATTTTCCTTTAGCTTGTGTTGAATAGGTGTTGCACCCTTTAGATGCTTTATAAAAAGATTCCACTTTTGTTGAAGCTCAGTTGGAATGGTTGGGGATTTCTATCCTTTCCAAGATGAGTCACTCTCATCCCATTATGAAATTTGTGGCAATTTAAAGATTCATTTTCTTACAAACCAATTCTTAAGTTGTTGTTGTTTTAGGATAGAGGATAGTTTTGGCCTATTCATAATTATTTCTTCCCATAAATTTATCTCTTGTACACCCCCAAGAATTCTAGATGTGTGGGAGAATATTTTTACATGATTTCCATATTGGAGTACAAGGCCTAGTTGGAATTTAAATTTGTAGGAGTTGTTGTCGTTTAGAATTCATATATTTTCCTTCAATGACTTTCTTCCACCAAGCTAAGTATTCAGTAATTAATCTCCATATAATTTTCGCCCCTAGGGCTAGGTCCATTAGTCTTGGTTGTTTTATTTCTATCCTTCATTTTTCGTAAGGGTAAACTACTTTTTTCCAACTTAGGAGATTGTTTTTTTGGTATATTTCCTACTGCCCTGCCATAAAATTTTTCCTATAATAAGTTCTATTTGATTTTGAATATTTGTAGGTGCTTGCAAGATTGTATACTGGTATATAGGGAGGGATGATAATACAAATTTAATTAAAATTAACCTCCCTGCCAACTTAAACCAGCAGGTTTCCCATTGCTAAATTTTATTTTCCATTTTGTCTATGGTCTCTGTCTAAACTTCAGGATTCAAAATTTTCTTGAATATTGGCATGCCTAAATATTTAAAATGTGTCCATTCCAATTTTCAAGGAATCTCAAATATTTTCAATATGCATTGAAGGATTATGGGAAAGGTATTATAGCCATATATATTTCTCTTTAGTTTGTTGAGAAGCCCTCTTGATGCTTCCAAGAATTGATCTAAGGTGGTCTTAAATCTTTTGGCCATAGTGAGGGAAGCTCCTCCTATTAACAAGGTGTCATCGACAAACTGAGAGTGGTTCATGCTTTTGAATCCTTTGATGTATTTAATTCCAATAAGAAGCCCTATTTTCTTATCATGTTCAAGTTTCTTGCTAAGAGTTTATGCCATTATGATGTAGAGGAAAAGTGAAATGGGACACCCTTGTATTAATCCTCACGTGGTCTAGAATAATTTTCTTGGTCTTCCATTTATTAGAAGAGCTATCTGCGGCTTATGGATGCATGCCTTGATAAGTTCAACGAATTCATTAGCAAATCCAAATTTGTCTAAGACAACAAATAGGAAGGAATGTATTACCATGTCAAAGGCGTTTTGACATGTCGAGCTTAAGTATGAATCCTTGTTCTTCCCAGAATAAGCTTGAATGAATAGCTTATTGTACTAAGAGAATATTATCCACACTCTGCCTTTTTTAGATGAAACCACCTTGGTTTTCAGAAATTAGTTGAGGGACCAAAATTTTGAGTCAACTAGCAAAGATTTTGGTTAGGATTTTAGAAGAGGAATTGCACAAAGAAATAGGTTGAAATCAGTTGAAGTAAGTAGGCCTAGTTTCTTTAGGCATTAAAGCAAGGAAAGTTGAATTGTTGTTACCTCCTATTTTGCGCTTTAGCTAAGCCCATTGAATAATCTTAAGAATTTCTTTGTTTATTAGATCCCACTAAGCGTGGTAGAATGTTATGGTAAATCCATTTGACCCCAACACTTTATCAAGATGCAGAATCCATACAACACTTTGCAATTCCTCTTCATCTACTAGTTTTGTTAATGTTGTATTAGCTTCCTCTGATACCATTTGTGGAATTATCCTAAGAAGTTCTTCAAATTTTTCCGTCTTTGGATCTCCTGTCAGTAGCCTTTTGAAATGTTGATGTTCTTCCAGCTTGATAACTTCTTGCCCCTTAATGGAGATATTTCCTTCTGCAACTATTGAATCCACTCGATTTTTATTCCTTCTCACTTTGGTTTGGTTGTGAAATTAGGTTGTGTTATTGTCACTAGATTGTATCCAAAGGCTTCATGATTTAATCCTCTAGCTCTCCTCTTCTTTCCTATTGCTTTGATATAGTTTCCAGTGTAGTATAGTTTACATTATAGATAAATAATAAAACTTAACTTAATTACATAGTTAATGTTAAATAATTTAAGTAAACGATTTATTTTATTTTCAAAGGAATGAATTAAAAGAAAATTTGAATAGAAAGTAGGGTCAAAATTTTCAAGACAAAATTTTAGTAGAATGTTTTCAAATAAATTTTAGAGGGAAATATTTCAAATGAATTTTTTGGAGGGAAAAATTTTGGCGAATTTTTTTTTGGGGAAAAGTTGGAGGGAAAATTTCATTTTAAAAGCTATAAATTGTCATTGGGAGAAAGTGCATTTGTATCATTCAACATCTTCTGTGAAAATTCATGGATTTTTCTGATAATGAATTTCCTCTTCCTGCAACATCAACATCTTCCTCATGTAAAATCTATATTCATGCTAGTGAATATAACAAGAATTCTTTCACTATGAATAGAGAGTCAAATTTTCTACTTACTCTTAATCCTAAGGATTATGAAAGCATCATCGACGAAGGGAAAGATGAAGAATTTCCTGTAAATAGAGAGAAAAATTTTCCACTTAGTTCTAATCCTAAGGATTATGAGAGCACCACCGGGATGATGAATAATTTCCAGTAAGAGCACCACTGATGAAGGGGAGGATGATAAATTTCCAGTAAGTAGAGAGCCAAATTTTCCACTTAGTCCTAATCCAAAGGATTATGGGAGCACCAGTAACGAAGGGGAGGATGAAGAATTTCTAGTAGATAGAGAGTCAAATTTTCTACTTATTCCTAATCCTAAGGATTATGAGAGCACCACTGAGGAAGGGGAGGATGAAGAATTTCATAAAAATGACAATTTTACTATGAATAGAGAGTCAATTTTTTCCCTTATTCCTAATCCTAAGGATTATGAGAGCACCAATGGTAAAGGGAGAATGAATAATTTCCCGCAAATGATAATTTTACTATGAACATAGATTTAATTTTTCCACTTAGTCCTAATCCTAAGGATTATGAGAGCACCATTGACCAAGGGGAGGATGAATAATTTCCTCCAAATGATAATTTTAGAAGCACAAATGTGGATACTACATTTTCTCTGCGTCAGGATCCTAAAGGCGTTCACGGTGATGATGAATTTCCTCCACGCAGTGATTTCAAAAGCAGAGATGAGGATGGTGAAGGATTTTCTCCAAGCAATGATTTGAAAGGCATAAAATATGATGATGAAATTCCTCCAAGTGATGATTTCAAAATCACAGACGAATATGGTGAAGAATTTCGTCTCAGTCAGGATTTCAAAAGCACAGATAATGGTAGTGAAGAATTTCCTGCAAATGAGGATGGTAAAGAATATTTTCCAAGCAATGATGGTGATGAATTTCCTAACTATGTTCAAAATTATCACAGTGAGGATAATATTCCTCCTTATAATGATGAAAATTCTTATAGAGAGGATAATGAAATGATGGAGACGTTGCAAGAAAATATTGTATATGGGAGTAGGAGTAGAACTTTTCATATCAATCCAATATATTTTGGTTATACAAGGGAAATGACATAATGTCTCACGAAAAGAAGTTCTATCAATGATATGATTTCAAGTGAATGTTGTCAAAATGATTGCTTTAAAGAAATGGATTTCAAGTTTGCATTGAAGAAAAGGATGATATATTTTCCAATGAATAAAAGCATGCAAAATTTATATTTAGTGGGGTGCATGCAATTTACATTGGCATATTATGATTATCATAATGGGAATTTATTGCTCTGTAGATGTAACACATTCCTCCCTAATTTACTCACTTTTACCAACTTTCCCGGTGTAAACATGAGCTGAGGGCCACTATGATAAGACTCAACCTCCTATGTGACCTTAAGGAAATGGATTCGAAAACTTAAGACCTTACTGACTTCCCTTAGGTGCCACAAGACCTCCAGGAGTAACCCAACCCCTCTAGAAGTCCAACCCCTAAGATAACTATATTTTTCCCTGACTTAGAGCGCCAATTTCTCCCTTTCCAAGGATTCCATGTGACTATGGATCCCCAATCACTTCCATAGGCTTGCTTCCTAGTGACTATGGAATTTTCTGCTCATTTCTGTGCCATCAACCCTGAATTATGAACCACTTTTTCAGGGCGAGGACTCACGCCTCTGCCCAGAACTTAGTGAAACTTCTAGAGATGATAAATGACATAGAAAAAATGTTTGTAAACCAAAAAATGAAACCAGCACTTGACCTGACCTTCCCCAACTGGGACTGGATTTCTGTCAAACACTTGGTAAACATACAAATTACAGGTCATGAATGCAAGTCTGATCATAAGGAATTTAGAACTTATCCGAGGTTTAACAAGAAGGGCTATTCCTTCTCACATTAGCTGTCATAACACTAATTAGGTCTTGCATTCATTATTAATTTAGTTACAAGTAAAAACATGAAAAGAGCCATGATTGAGAACTGCCATATAACAATGCTTATAACCAACATATAACCAGATAAATAAAAATAAGAGAACATCCATTAAAGCCACATAATAACAAGTACATTTCCTCATCAAAGCAAGAGAAACTTAGCTCTTATTAACATAGGCAAAAGCCAATAAGGTTCGATACTTCCACGTACCACCTAACCATAGATTCGCTGAACCAAATCTTTATTTCAGAAAATCACCCCCATGCCATATTCCAAGCATGAATGTGGGATCTTATGGGATAAACCAATCCAATAAAAACCAAGGGAATCTAGAGGCTAAACCACCTCCACTCTTACCATACCGTGATCTCACCTAAACCAGTGTCGAGATCACAAAACCAAACTGAGGTTGGATGCCTCAGAATTTATTCTCCAATACCTTGAGGAATTTTTCTGTATCCACCCTCAAGCTTTACCGTGTATCCTGCCATTACCTGTCAAGGGATTCCTAGGCCTTTGCGAATTTTTCGTAGACCACCTCACCCAAATCCAAAATCTTCCGTCAATCCAAAGCTCAAAACGAGAACCATCCCATCACACCATGGCTATCTGGAAATGGCAAGGCTAGGCTACAATCCATTGGCGAAACCCGAAAAAACCCATGCCAATGAAAAAAAAGAACCAAATACCAACATGCACATACGATGCATGTCAAAACCAACTAGTAAATCATACATGCAACCTGTTATCTATAAGTATTCCTGTTGAAGCTATTTGATCCAACTATTCCTTGCTTGATCCTCGCTTTCCTTTGCTTGTTTTCCTTCCTTCTATTCTTGGTGCTCTTTCTCCTCTCTGAGACTAACTCTAAAACTAAACTGACAAAAATGTTGACTAACAAAAGCTAAAAACTAATGCTTTGAGGTATTTTATTGATGATGCCTCTAATTTATTCAATCTTCCATTATTTTCCTTCATTTTCCTCCTCACATGCAACTTATGACCTTTCACCTTCCTTTTCATCTAATTTCCATTATTTTCATAAATAATGTGCCAAAAATACATTTTTGCCTTTTCAAAGCCTTAACTATTGCCTTTTACAATTTCCCTTTAGCCATAAACACATCAAGTGATTCCCACTAGGATATTTTTCCCAACATTCAACTTGGAATAAGCATCCCTTGACCATGGTCTTATTTTACCTTTATTAATTTTATTACATGAATTTTAACCCGGGGCTGTTACAGACTCCTCACCCTTAGGGGAACACCATCCTTGGTGTTCTATGACACCTACAACTAGCAAAACCACAGAAAACCAAAAAAATACTATCTCTCGAGTTTTATAACCCATCTCATTATTGTATTTACAATAACAACTGGATAAAAAGAAAAACCATCATGAAAAACATGACAATATGACCACCATACCACTTATTGGAGATTTATAACACAACTCATTGCAGTAGTTACAATAAAAACCATCCATGAATATGTAGAATAACAAAAAATCATTTTCCTCTACCAGCAAACAATGAAGGATACATAGCCCACATCTGGTCAACCATCTCCCATGTAGCTTCATCGGGCCCAAAGTGGCACTTTAAATTGCTCAATTACTCTGTTTTGGAGCACAAGATGTTTTCAATGCAATATGCACAGAGGTTCCAACTCGAATTATCCTTCTTTATCTAGTTGTAATATAGACCAGTTAATAACATGATCAATATCATTTACAAATATTTTAAGCAATGAAACATGAAAAACATCATGGAATTTCACTGTCGGAGGCAGTGCAAGTCTGTAGGCCACTGGTCCAGTCCTCTCAAGAATCTCAAAAGGCTCACAATACCATGGTGCCAACTTGGCACATGATTCAATCCTCAAGGAGCTCTTCTTAGGCTTAATGCGCAAATACACATGCTCCCTAACCTGGAAATCCTTAAATTCCCTGTGCTGGTCTGCATAACTTTTCTTCATGTCTTTTGATTCCTTTATATTCTTCTTTATAACCTACATTTCTTGTTCCATGTCTTCCAACATGTCTGGTCCAATAAGTAACCTGTTCACTAGATCACTACAGCTAATGGGAGTGTTACAACTTCGCTCATAAAGTGCCTCAAAGAGACACATCCTCAACGATTCTTGATAACCATTGTTGTAAGAAAACTCGACCAATGGAACGTACTCCTCCTATCTCCCATGTTGATGCATGACATACATCCTCAACATATCCTCCAGAATCCTGCTGAACCTCTCTGTCTGTCCATCTGTTTACAGATGATAAGCTGTACTAAAGGCCAAATCTGTACCTAATCTTGTAAACAACTACTTCCAAAACTTGGAAGTGAACTTGGCATCCCTGTCTGACACAATTTTCTTCAGAACACCATGCAGTCTCACGATCTCCCTGATGAAGACATGTGCTACCTCACTAGATGAATAAGTAGTCTTTACCGGAATGAAGTGATCTACCTTGCTCAACCTGTCTACCACAACCACGATAGAATCATGATGCCTCGATGTCCTTGGAAGACCTTTAATGAAGTCCATGAAAATGACCTCCCATTTCCACTCTAGAATCAGAATAGGCTGAAGCAACCCACCTAGATGCTTACATTCTGCTTTGACATGTTGACAGTGCAAACATCTTGCTAAAACTTTGCCACTTCCTTCTTCAGATTCAACCAATAGTAGAACTTATTCATTGTTGTCAATGTCTTCAGATATCGTGGGTGACCTCAATATGGTTTGGCTTGAAACTACGTCAAGATAATATTCTTGAGTTCACTGTCATTCGACACATAGACCTTGTCCCTGAACTCACCAAGCCATTTGCCGTGAGACAATAGTCTACCTCTTGATCACCTATACCCTGATATAACCTATGCATAAGCTCCTTATACCTATCATCCTATTGTATTTCCTATAAGATATGATCCTGTAGATATGTACCATATGTAGATTTGAAAGCAATTGGTTTTGCCATCCGACATTTAAATCAATTGATATCCATATACTACAACAACTGAATCAAACCAAAACATAAATCGATTTCAAAGACAATGAACTCTGCAATTTAAATCAACGATATTTGAAAACTCCAGAAAACATGAATCAAGCCAAAACCAAATCGATTTTAAAAAATACTGAACCATGCAATTATAAATTTAAATCAAACGATATTTATGAGTTCCTTCTATTACGACAACATGAATCAAAAGCTAGAAAAAAAATCGATTTTCAAAAAAACGAATAATTCTGCAATCAAGAATTTAAATCAACAGTATCTACGAATTATCTCTGCTACAACACCATGAATTAAATGCTAGAAATGAAATCGACTTTCAAAAACAAACAAAAAGTTGTGCAATTGAGAATTTAACCAAACTATACTTGCAAATTACCTCTAGCTATGTCTACGAAGCTGATCCGGATTGTGGTGGGCCCTTTCCACACCCAGAATCAGCTTGGAAACTTACAGAGATGAACTAAGCTTCAACTCATCTAATTCAATAACTCATTGAATTCATAACAATCCGGAATTTGATCAGCAACATGCCATGACGGATTAAAAGCACGAATTTAATTACTGGATCACAGAGTTATAGTATTCAAGTTTGATGGCAAAGTCGAATTACAATCCTCACTGTATGACCATGTATTTTATATGTCTCTATTGCAGGATTTTATAATCACCGCCTGAGAATTAAAAATAGGAAGAGATCCATGCAGATCAGATCAAAAGATCATTATGCTACTTAACAAATCTAAATCTAATTACATTGTCCATTCCAAGCTTTGTTGCTCAACAACGCTCCATTCATAGCCATGGAGATAAAATGAAATTGATTCTACAAGCTGTGATGTGCTGATCTGTATTAGTTTCAACTGCCTTTGATCAAAAATCCAAAACAAGGCTGTTTTGGGAGATTTTAATAATGCGGAAAATTTCTGAATTTTACATAAATTAGCCTCAAGCCCCCCTGAATATCTCCAAAACCGTGTGAAATTTGGAAAAACCATTACAGAGTTAGTACGTTGGCTATACTGGGAGAAAAACCCATGTGCCCAAATGTATTTTTTCGCCTTCCTCTGCACATAAATTGAGGCGCAATTTGGCATTTAGAATTTTATACAGATTTGGCAAAATTGGGTAATTTCCTTCTAGAGACCCATATGAATGAGCTGGGTGGAATCCAACTTATGGAGAGGTATAATAATATAATTTTTGATAAAAAAATATCCCGGATTCTCCGAAAGCGCGTCGAAAGTGCCAAAGCTCCAAATTAGGCATTCCCATATTTAACTGGCTTGTGAGGGATTTCAGTGATGGACTCCTGTAATAAATGTACTCCAACAAAACCGTCATTAGTAAAACATGAAAAAATCATCTTTAATCATAGAGAAGTGAATAAATTGATGATAATCAACCATGGAGAGTATTTGGCCAAAAGTGACAGAATTAGGGTATAACACGGGCTAAAAACCTAGGGTTTTAGGTTATAAACAGTGATGTTTTATGATGAAAACATGGGCATATACGAGGCCCAACATCCCCCCATGCCTGAGGTTTTGCATGTCCTCATGCAAACAAAGGCTTTACTCATATCTAGGTTTTGATGTCTTGATGGCTTTTAGGTAGGGTTAGGTCTTGTAAAGCAGCACTGCATGAAGATTTGATTGCCATAGCTTTGATTTTAAGAGCGACACAAATCAAAGAAAAGATATGGTAGGAGGAAAATGATGAATAGTATGATAGGTGACAATGGAAATGGTAGATGAGATGAGGTGGTGGTCGAGATGGGAAGACATGTGCTTGCATGCTCTATTTTTGCGAGGCTAATGCTTATGGATGGTTCCTTCATGGAAGGCAGCAATGAATTCACCCTCTATTGGATTCGACTGACTACATGTATGAATGTGGGAGGGGAAGGCATCATAGTTACTGTGTTTGTTTACATGAACCATTGTGATTATGACCTAGAGTAGCATGCAAATGGAGGGTATATGGAAAACCAGATATACGAAATATGTGGTGGTTAATCATCAAAGCTTTCTTAAGTCTCTAATCAATTAAAGAATATTAAGCCACATCTACCTCAAGTTTTACCCTTGTTGTTGATGTCCTTGGTGCTTCAAGATGAAGTAAATGATGGAATGGCTCGAGCTGATGTGACTGCTGATATGATTTGCTGAAGAAGGGAAAGGTCTCAATATCCACGTTGTCCTGAAAATGTTGATGCATGTGTGATTTCATACGTCTTCCTGAAAAAAACACAAGCACCATAATCAATATTTCTTGTCATGAAAATCTTATCGAAATAAAGGAAATAGGTTAAATTAGAGAACAATTACCTGATCATGCTCCAAGCCCAACAATTGTGAAAAATGATAATGAGAACCATGAGTAAGCATAGGGCAAAAATATGAATCAAACCTGACAATTCTCATCATTTTTTTTCTAACATCTCTCCCCCCCATGCCTATGATCTTGCATGTCCTCATGCAAGCAAAAATTATGACAAAGACCAAGACTGAAGGGCTAGGTTTTCTTTATTAAAGTCATGCTTCATTGACTTAAACCATAAGGCTAATTGTGAGAGCATGTAAGTAAGTTTCATTGGATGTCATCTTCCTTTGCATCAATAAGATAAGAAAAGTAGTGACTAGGTATCCAGTGACGTCAAGGCTGAGTTTTATTGTTCTAAAAGAGTAACTAATGCTAGGGCTACTAAAGGAATGCTTAACAATGTTGTTACTGCAGAGATACTGTCATCCTAAAATGATTAACCATAAGAATTTTCACAAAGCATCTCAAGAGTAATCCAAAGCAGCATTTCTTCAATTTCAATAGCCTCATTATTACAAGTAAAAGTGAATTTATTTGAAAACCAAGGCCTTAAAATGGATCAAAAGTAGGGAAAAATAAATATTACAAAATGATACCTTCCGAGGATGATTGTCTTAACATTACCCAAGCATATAGTTTAAGCTTCTTTTATTCAAGCAGAGTGAATCACCTGCACTACGGGTATCACATCCATAAAAACCAAATCATCCTTGAAAGATAGAACTCCAAAGCACACTACTGAAGGATATTAGATCCATTCTCAGAGAGATATGATAGTGAGTTCAGGGAAAAGACAAAAACAACCAAGTAAATCATAGTGTAGAATTAAATTTGATATCACAGGCATGGCCCTGCTGCTAGTAGGCGTTTGTAGCCTCGACAGGGATGCCTTTTAACCTAACGAAATGTCTATGTCCCACTTACTAGATATAGATTCAGAGTTAGCTTATTTTACTTTTAGATAAAGGCCACTATCCTGGCTTGGTAATCAGATGATGGCAGTGCAATCACAAGAAGTAACATGGATGAACAAGTCGGCTCGTGATGAGACCTTCTGTCTTCTAGCTTTTTGGGCTGAAAGCCATTACTCTGGCTTGGTGACTAGGAGCAGTAATGTCATGCACGTTAGGTCTCATGATCGTGGTAGGTCAGCTCATTACAAGACCTCCTACCCTCCCCTAACTATTTTTGTAGAATTTGATTATGATTAACCTTAGAGGTTACTTAATAAGTGGGGAGACATATCTACTCCTTAAGAGCACAAGATGGCATGACAAGTTTTTAATTACTAATCTTTACTGGTTGATCCTTCCACCCTAAAGACTCAAGAAAAGAAAATAACTCAAATAATGAATGGAATATTCCTCAAGTAGGTCATGCTAGGGTTCTTATGAGAGCTCATTAGGGTTTTATAGGAGTGGTCCACCATAGGAGGCTTTTCATCAAATACCTTCAAAGAGAAACTTGAAGAATTCTTGGACGATAGTATGTTAAGCTTTATGAGTGGGAAGTATACCAAAAACAATTCCCCTAACTGACCTAATGAATAATCTCGACCACTAATCAGAGTCACTTTATAAAATATGAGGTATTAAGAGTGAATTGCTTCCGACAAGTCTTACCACAAGAGTGCATAATGACAAAAATTTCAATGGTTATGCCTTAGGAATTTCAATTTCAAGAGTAATTCCATAACAACAATTTTATTTCATATAGCAATTTTATTCATTTCTACCCTGCCCTAATCTAGAGAGAGGAAGTTCTCCTTCAAGTGTAGGAGTACTTCCAATGCAACCATGTTCGTAAGATCATGCTAAGTATACTCACACTCAGTTTGAAAGAATAAATGTCAACACATACCAGAGTATGAGAAACCAGTTGCTTCGATTGATATGATACCAAGAGTACTTGAAGATGAGAGTGGTACTTTGGCTGGATTACGATCTGGAACCAATGCTCGATGTAATATTGGTGGTATTGGTTCATTTATTCATTTGGGCCACTTTGAATGTCCTCCTTGGTCATGTCAGAAGAACTTGGATAATCAGTCTCTGGAATGCACACAAGGCTTGTTGTTGGGCATGGTAAAATATCAGGTTCAGCTGGATTCTCCCCATCAGGTTTGGTATATGATTCATTAATCTCCTTGGTAGATAGGCAAGAGGAATCAAGGGAGACTTCCAAATCCTTTTTCGGTTGTGGGGAGACAGATAATTTATTAAATGTGGTGAAGATGAACTCTTCCTGAGAGGCAGATATCCCAGCTACTGCTAGGACTTGAGAAAGTATTTTGAGGGACATTCTTAAAGCTCTCGGTCATTCTTGAATTTATCGTGCTGGTTGATGTTCCCTGTTCGCGACATGGATTAGTACAAAAAGAGGGTTCTTAAAACACCCCAAAAATGTTTTGTCGTTCAAAGCTTGATTTTAAAAAAATTGCTAATTGCAAGAAAAATAGCACTGGAAATAAATCTACCTTTACTCATACGCATAAATAAAAAGGAAATAAAAACTCAAGAACAAGTGGTAATCAGTCAGACTTTGGAGCAACCCCACAAAAGTGGATGCGTGGCTCTTCCCTCACGTCTTACCGTACACTCTCTGCCTTCTGATAGCCCTGCAAGATCCTGAAACTATGATAATAGTTACTTGAATAAAAATTGAAACTCCCCGACAACGACGCCAAAATGTTGAGAGTTTTAATTGGTGAATTAAAGTTCTTAATATTTAATTTTTCAATCCGGGCTCGTAAACACGAGATGCACTGCACTTCTTGATTCAAGTTGTACGCCAGAGTTTTAATGATTCCTTATGCTATTTGATTTGAGAATTGTGGCACACAAAAACATCTATAAACACACACTCTTGAAAATAAATCATCTCCTCATGAAAATAGGAACAATCAAAAAATTCAATTTATCTCAACATTCATTCTGAAATAAAAAACCATTACCAAATCAACAATAACTCACTGCTTACAGAAAATCTCAAAAACCCTAATTCTGATCCTCGAAGGTCACACTTGAAAGGAATTTATCCAATCTGAGTAAACCTATAAATGATCCCACACTCACATAGTAAATTTGCAATTACAAATGGTATCTCGAATTATTTCTAATAAAAACACTCCATGCCAGTTTCACTATACTAGGGTTAAGCGAAAAGGTGCACTATCACACTGGTTTGAATATCAATCTTACACACAGACTTCAGTCATGATAGCTCTCAATCTTTCATACCTAGCCAACCCATTTATATATATACTTCTAGCAGTTTTAATTTTACAATTTCCACTTTGCAAACCAAACTAAATCATACTCAAGCTATCAGAATGCACAACTGTTCTCTAGGGATAAACTTTGAATTACAGTTGTCTTTTATCAAATTTCCAATGTACTCTGGCAAAGTTACCCAAACTTCTACAGTAAGCAACACTTTAATTTCTGCAAGAAGGTAATGCTTCTAACTCAATCAACACATGCTGCATTAAGGCACATAAATGACAATGAATTCAATCTTGAGACTACAAGTTTGACATATTCACATAAATTGTCACTGATAGTCATTTGGCCATCCTCTGAAGCTTGACATAAAATGATTCAACTTTTAAGGAATGATCTCTTTCTAACCAAGTTGCAGGGGTTTAAATTACTTTGTCACTGCTATTCTTATGGATATGGAATTGTAAAACTTGTACCCAACGCACAATGTCGAGCATCAATCCAGAAAAGGATGCTAGTTAAGATGCTGTCCTTAATGAAATATGCACTCACTCCAAGAAATCTTGCTAATTCAATTTAACTTAAATGGTACAACCAATCTTTGACCTCCCACTCCAGACCCTAATCTTATGCAGGATGAAACAAGACTGCAAACATCGAATTAATCATGCCAAAGCAATGAAAAAGGTTTTTCTCAAATCTACCCTATGAATCATCCATTTTCTTCCACCTAATCAACACACTGTCTCCTCATGACTTGCCAGCTAGGACTCAAAAAGGACCTACAATGAATCTAACTTCACACTCCTATTTTGTCTTAAGCAATGATAAGCCAAACTTTAAGGTAAACAAAACTCTGCCTCTTCAAACCAAGTGCATCAAATTCAAGAAAAATCATTCACTTAATGACATCCATCTACTACAACAATTGAACTATGGTCATCAAGCTATGCACACATAAATAATATGTAGATTACTTAATGCATAAGATCATTCAACACACAGAAACAGTGAACCATTGAATCTTAGTTGCAATTTGAGCTGCGCTTTGCCACTGGAATCGATTTAGCAATACATATTTCAGCGAAATGTTCTCATCAAAGGATCGAATCAAATGTATACAATCAGGCTTTGTTCATCCACGCAGGAATACATTCAGCAATTCGTTTATCTAGAGAGAGGATGGATTGTTCGCTCAACTCTGTTTCTGGGCAATGCTTAATTCAGAACGATGCACACGTGGTAACAGATGGAATGCAGTCCCTATGGGAGAAATTAAACACGACTTTAGCTATAAACATAGGGTTTTAATATGACATTCCAATCTGATCCTAGAGATATAACATTACTCTGCTATGGCAACATTCCATTAACGTTGAGACTGCTCTTCTACCATGCTAGCCACGCAATTCGAGGATTTAACACTACAGCACATGAATTAACCAACTCTCAAGATCGACTTTTGAAAGCAATTGGTTTTTCCATTCGACATTTAAATCAATTGATATCCATACACTACAACAACTAAATCAAACCAAAACATAAATTGATTTCAAAGACAATGAAGTTTGCAATTTAAATCAACAATATTTGAAAACTCCAGCAAACGTGAATCAAGCCAAAACCAAATCGATTTTCAAAAATACTGAAATTTGCAATTATAAATTTAAATCAAACGATATTTATGAGTTCCTTCTATTACAACAACATGAATCAAAATCCAGAAACAAAATTGATTTTCAAAAAAACAAATAATTCTGCAATCAGGAATTTAAATCAACAATATCTATGAATTATATTTTCGACAATAACATGAATTAAATGCTAGAAATGAAATCGACTTTCAAAAACAAACAATTAATTGTGCAATTGAGAATTTAACCAAACTATACTTGCAAATTACCTCTAGCTACGTCTACAAAGCTGATCTGGATTGTGGTGGGCCCTTTCCACACCCGGAATCAACATGGAAACTTACAAAGATGAACTAAGCTTCAACTCATTTGATTCAAGAACTCATTGAATTCATAACAATCCGAAATTTGATCAGCAACACGCCATGACGGATTAAAAGCACGAATTTAATTACTGGATCACAGAGTTACAATATTCAAGTTTGATGGCAAAGTAGAATTACAATCCTCACTGTATGTCCATGTCTTTTATATGTCTCTGTTGCAGGATTTTATAATCACCGCCTGAGAATTACAAATAGGAAGAGATCTATGCAGATTAGATCAAAAGATCATTATGCTACTTAACAAATCTAAATCTAATTACATTGTCCATTCCAAGCTTTGTTGCTCAACAACGCTCCATTCATAGCCATGGAGATAAAATGAAATTGATTCTACAAGCTATGATGTGCTGATCTGTATTAGTTTCAATTGCCTTTGACCAAAAATCCAAAACAAGGCTGTTTTGGGAGATTTTAACAATGCTGGAAATTTCTGAATTTTACATAAATTAGCCTCAAGCCCCCCTGAATATCTCCAAAACCATGCGAAATTTGGAAAATTTTTTATAGGGTTAGTACATTGGCTATACTGGGAGAAAAACCCATGTTCCCAAATTTAATTTTTCGCCTTCCTCTGCACGGAAATTGAGGCGAAATTTGGCATTTTAGAATTTTTTTACAGATTTGGAAAAATTGGGTAATTTCCTTCTAGAGACCCATATGAATGAGTTGGGTGGAATCCAACTTATGGAGGGGTATAATAATATAATTTTTGATAATAACCTCTCCCGGATTCTCCGAAAGCGCTTCGAAAGTGCCAAAGATCCAAATTAGGCATTCCCATATTTAACTGGCTTATGAGGGATTTCAGTGATGGACTCTTGTAATAAATGTAATCCAAAAAAACCATCATTAGTAAAACATGAAAAAATCATCTTTAACCATAGAGAAGTGAAGAAATTGATGATAATCAACCATGGAGAGTATTTGGCCAAAAGTGACATAATTAGGGTATAGCACGGGCTAAAAACCTAGGGTTTTAGGTTATAAACAGTGATGTTTTATGATGAAAACATGGGCATATACGAGGCCCAACAATAGCCTTTATCTTTTATGAATATACTACTATGCCATCCTTGGAAACAACATGTCCCAACTAGTGTACCTCTATCTAAAATAAACTACACTTGCTAATCTTGGCATACAATTGATGCTCTCTCAACAACCCCAACATTTCTCCTAAATTCTCGGCATGATCTTCCTTATTCTTAGAATATATTAAGATGTCATCAATGAATATAATAAAAAAAATTATCTAGATAAGGACGTAATATACTATTCATCCAACACATAAAGTAGTTGGAGCCTCAGTTAAACCGAATGGAACTACAATAAGCTCATAATGCCCATACCCGGTACTGAAGGCAGTCTTGTAGATGTCCTCTTCTTTGATGTGTACCTGATCGTATCCTGATCTCAAATCAATCTTTGAGAACACTGCTCCTCCCTTCAACTGATCAAACAAGTCGTCAATCCTCAACAATGGGTACCTGTTCTTGATCATCACCTTGTTCAGTGTACAACCTGAGAGTACCATCTTTCTTCTTCATGAACAATACTAGTGCACCCCAAGGCGATACACTTGGTATAATGTATTCCTTACCAAGCATTTACTTCAGCTACAAATTCAACTCTACCAACTCCAACGTGCTCATCTTATAAGGTGCCTTTGATGCTGGTGCTACCCTTGGTACCAACTCAATAGAAAAATCCACTTCCCTACAAGGAGGAAACACTGGAATATATACTAGAAACACATCCTAAAACTAATGTAGTAAAAAGTACCTCTTGAATATTTCAGCATCCTCAACATCCTTACCCTTGTCACCAGAAATATGAATTGCAAACATCACACACCTTTTCCTGCAATCATGATTTCCCTGCATAACTATGACCATCCTCACTGATGTAGGCTTCTTCTTTCCCTGCAAGATTCTCTTCTCCCCATTATCATCCAGACACTCAATATCCTTGTCATAGAAATCTACTTTGGCCCTATGAAGAGACAACTAATCCATACCCAAAAGCATACTATATGATCCCAATTGTAGTACATTGAAATGTCCTGTTGTAGGCATACCATTCAACTCAAATGCACAAAATCTTACCCAATGATGAAATATCTTCTTCGTACCTGTATCCAACTACACCAACCAAGAATCTGCATGCACTTATGTTCTCAAGCCAAACTTATCCACTAGGTCAGGATTAACATAACTATAATTAGATCTAGGATCAATCAAAATAGAAATAACTTGATCACAAATATTACCATCCATCTCAATAATAGATTCTTGGTGATCTGCCTTCCCGTTGTCCACAACTGCAATAAATACGAGGAATATGATGACCAAAATCCCCAACTGTTTACACATCCTGAGCACTATAGATCTGAGGCATACCTCCCTGGTATGACAGACAATCCTTCTTACGAGGATCTTTCCCACATATCCAACACTGCAATGGCCCTCTACCATCACCTCTAGTCTGCTGCTCTCTAGGCCACGAACCAAGTCCCTTCTCAACTGCATTAAACTTCTTGTAAGGAGCCACATGTTATTTCTCACCTGCATCTTGAGGTCATCCCCGCTTCGGTGGCTATTTCCATTTTACTTTCTCATTTCCCTTTAAGTCACGTTTAGGCTCAACTTTATGCTTTGACTTCTCATAACAATGCTTCAATTTCCAGATGGTTTCCTCTAACAATATAGGATCATCAAACTCAATCTAGTCTTTATAAGCTGCTGGAAATCCACTAATGAATCTTTGAATCTTAGCCTTCTCCTCCTTGAGATATGGCACATAACTGAACAAATCCAATAATCTTCTAGTATACTCATCATTTGTCATACAACCCATATGTAGCTCATAAAACTACTTAGCTCTGTCATCATAGTACCTCTATGATAGGTACTTCTTCTTGAATATCCTCTCGAGATCATCCCAAATCAAGTATTCCTCATGAATTCCCTTAACATTCTTCACATCTTCCCACCAGATATTGTTTTCCCTTTAAGACTAAAGGTGGCTATCCTGGCTTTCATGTTCTCTTAGTAGCTATGCAATATGAAGAATTTATTCATCCCAAGCAAACATGCGTTTGCATATTTTGAATTCTTCTCTCTCCATCAAATGTAGGGGGGTTCACTTTCTTTAACTCCTTAGGTAAATACCCCCCCCTCCTATAATGATGATGACAATTCTACCTGTTTCTTCTAAGACCTTGTAAGTATTTCATGAGCCTCAATCAACTTGTCATTACTTTCTTTTCAACTTCTAATATCTGCTCTCAAGCTCCTCAATGTATTTTTTATACCAGGAGAATACTCTTCTCCTTGCCGCCCAACTGATATGTAGGGAGATTCACGTGAAATGTAGTCTACCATTTTTCTTTTCATCTTGAAATCTCTTCATCTTGCAACTTAGGTTACCATGTCAGATAAACCAAATAGATACCAAAATCAAATCCATACCTCAGTGATGTTCATGGGAGGATTATCTCATCTGCAAGATCAATCCACATTAGCATGTCCATGTATAATCATAAGCATACCCATATAATAGCATAACAACGTAACGAAATCATGCACGGTCATACCAAATATATACCATGACCCCATGCATGACAATCATAACCTTGAAAACATCAAAATTTACCTAAATAGAGAAAAACTTGCTTTGATACCACCATGTGGTATCAAATATTACCCAAACTAGAGCAAAGCCACACTTTGATACCACCCTATAACGCACTCCTCCCACATTTACCCACATTCACTGGCTTCCTCGGGATAAACATGAGTTGAGGGTCACTATGATAAGACTCAAAATCCTATTTGAAATTAAGGAAATGAAGTCGAAAACTTAAGACCTTACTGACTTCCCTCAGGTGCCACAGGACCTCCAGGAGTAATCCAACCCCTCCAGATGTCCAACCCCTGAGATAACTATCTTTTTCCTTGACTTAGAGCCCCAGTCGCTCCCTTGCCAAGGCCTTCATGTGACTGTGGATCCCCAACTTCTCTCATAGGCCTACTTCCCAGTGACTATGGAATTTTCTACTCAGTTTTATGCTAGAGACCCCGAATTCTGAGCCACTTTTTTAGGTTTAGGACTCATGCCTCTATCCATAACTCACTGAAACTTACATAGATGATAAATGACATAGAAATAATGCTTGTAAACCAAAAAATGAATCTATGACTTGACATGAACTTTCCCAACTGGGACTAACTCTCTGTCAAACACTTGGTAAACATAAAACCTACAGGTCATGAATGTAAGTATGATCATAAGGAACTGAAAACTTATCCAAGGTTTAAAAATAAGGGTCACTTCCTTCTCACATTAGCTGTCATAACACCAAATAGGTCTTACTTTCATTATTCATTCAAATACAAGTAAAAACATGAAAAGAAATATGAATGAGAACTGTCATAAACCATGCTTATAACCAACATATAAATAGATAAATAGCAATAAGAGAGCAACCATTAAATCCACATAATAACAAGTACATTTCTTCATCAAATCAAGAGAAACTTATCTCTTATTAACATAGGTAAAATCCAACCATGTTCGGGACTTCCACGTACCACCCAAACATAGATTGGCTGAACCAAATATTTCTTTCATCCAATCACCCCCGTGTCGTATTCCAAGCATGAATGTGGGATCTCATGGGATAAACCAATCCAATAACAACCAAGGGAATCCAGATTTTAAACCACCTTCACCCTCACCATACCGTGATCTCACCTAAATCGGTGCTGAGATCACAAAACCAAACCAATCTTGGATGCCTCAGAATTTATTCTCCAATACATTGATGAATTTTCCCGTCTCCACGCTTAGGCTTTACCATGCATCCCATCATTACCAGTCAAGGGATTCCTAGGCATTTGGGAATTTTCCTAAGACCACCTCACCCAGATCAAAATTCTTCTGTCAATCCAAAGCTCAAATCGAGAACAATCATGTCACACCATGGCTATCCAAAAATGGCAAGGCTAGGCTACAATCCACTTTCAAAACCCGACAAAACCCATGCCAATGACAACAAAAGAACCAAATACCAACATGCACATACCATGCATGTCAAAACGAGCTAGGAAATCATACATGCAACCTGTTACATGCAAGTATTCCTACTGAAGCTACTTTATCCAACTGTTCCTTGTTTTCCTTTCCTTTCCTTTCCCTTCCTTTACTTTCCTTGTCCTTCCTTTGCTTGCTTTCCTTACTTCTCTTATCGATGCTCTTTATCCTCTATGAGACTAACTCTAAAAATTATCTGATAAAAATTTGACTGATAAAAGCTACCAACTGATGCTCCGAGGTTTTTTTATTGATGATGCCTCTAATTTCTTCAATTTTCCATTATTTTCGTTCATTTTCCTCCTCACATGAAACCTATGACCTTTCACCTTCATTTTCTTATAATTTCCATTATTTTCATAAATAATGTGCCAAAAATACCTATGACCTTTCACCTTCCTTTTCTTCTAATTTCCATTATTTTCATAAATAATGTGCCAAAAATACCTTTTTTCCTTTTCAAAGCCTTATCCATTTCCTTTGCCAATTTCCCTTTATCCATAAACACATCAAGTGATGCCCACTAGGATATTTTTCCCAAAATTCAGCTTGGAATAGGTGTCCCGTGGACGTGGTCTTATTTTACCTTTATTAAATTTTATTACATGAAATTTTAACCCGAGGTTGTTGTTGGGGTCCTGTGTTTTGATAGTTTGGCTTACCAAAAGACAAGGCAACATACAACCAAACTTTATAGCTCTAGGATCTAGCCCTCCTAGTCTCAGAGAGGGATCTCTCAATATGTTTATAAATATGTGTCTTGAAAGGTTTAGAAATTTATTTTAGGCTAGTTATGAGGTTCAAGGTTGTTTTTTTTTGTTTGGTTGGACAAATGTGTTTCATGTGGTATAGATAGAGCATGGGAATCTACAAGCCATTGGGCAATGGAGTCATGTGAAGTCCAAATAGTTCTGACTAAGAAGGAAGGGAAACCAAAGGGAAAATCTAACTTGGTTGAGGATCTATTGAATAATATAGGTGAAATGGGATGGACATTAAGGACTAAGAGTGAACAACAAACTAAACCCTTTCACAATGACTTAAAGGATTCGGGGAACGCCCTATTTCCTCCAATAAGCTCACTGCTTTGGACTTAATCAATATAAACACTTAAATAAAGGAGAAATGAAGACTAAACCTTCTAAATGAATTATAGGATTCGGGGAACGCCCTATTTCCTCCTACAAGTTCACCTTTGAGAGTTTAACCAACCAAAACATACAATTGCATTCAAAGAAGAGGGAATGCCTTAGACATCTAGGACTACAATTATAGGGGCCTTCAACACAATGATAACAATAAGGAACAGAGGGTATGATTGAGACAAAACCTCACTGTCAAACTACAAGCATTAATAATCAAAGGTAGACTCCAGATACAATATTCAGTGGTAAAGAAAGAGGGAACGACTAAATAGTCTTTAACACAACCAAATTAACCATTTCTAAAGTAAAACAAACTGAATATAAAGAGAGCTATTATACTACCTTGTCACATTTAGTAGCAGAAAACATATAAACAGTGAAGGATAAACAGGTCAGAGGTGCTTCTAAGATACATTTATCTGCCTAAAATTTTTATCCTATTGTAGGCAAAGCATGATGGAACAAAGTGGAAACACAGGAAATAACATTGACTATAAGAAGTACTTCACCAAAACCAGGCTCAGGGATCTGATGGTCCTGCCTCCTTCATCAACAGAAAAACACAGATCTTCACACTCTTTTAGAACACCAAAGCTTCTTCAAAGCAGGAATATGTATTACTTTAGAAATCACAAAATGCCAACCTTTTACAATGAGACTTTGAAGAGTCTTTATATAAAAAATGAGAAAAGTAGGTGAGGAAAGTTTTATTGATCATCAGTGATAGGAGGAGGTATTTCAAATGCTCCATTCTGTGCCTTAAACATTTCATTGACTTCTAGACAGGATCAATAACTTTGTGGCTTGTTTGAGACCATTTTGATATGACAGAAATCACCCACAGGGTGTCCTTGAGAAGAAAATCATCCGGAGAGGTACTATTATCTTCTCGATGTGAGTTAAGTGAGGAATGGGCTATGAGGACTCCCATACTTCTAAATAAATTCCTCTGACAATTTGTAGTAGCTTCCCTGGTGCAATAACTGCTTGGCAGACTTGTGTGCATGGGTAAAGGTCAGGTCTGTGTCAGTCATCGTTCTGCATCACTAGCTGCTCTGTCTCTTTTGTACTTAAACCTGCATTAGCTCTGTTTATGCTTTGACTTCGCTGATCGCTCGAACTGCTTTTAGCACTGATGTCTTCAAAGGTTGTGTTAATATTTCAATATTATGCCTTTCAACCCTTTAATCTTTTCTTGATACACTTTAAACTTCTGTAGACCTGTTTGTGTGGATACACAGGCTAAAAAGGGCGTTGGAGGATTCATGTCGGGGTTAATAACCCTGATCTTCAATAAAAAAAAAAATGCTTTTAAACCTGCAAAACACGAGAAACCTGTTATGAAATCATGCGCGGGGCTTAAAATTGCTTCAGAAAGGTTTTGGCAAAGGTGGAGGAGCGATTGCAAATGAAATGTGCGCGGCGGAGAAGGGTTACATGGTGCAACACCATGAAACCGAGGTTTAGACATGAATTAGCGTGGAAAAATACTTTTAGTGTTAAAACATAAAATTTTAATGTTTGGGTGAATACACAGGAAATGGGAAAATGCAATGGAAAACATATGAAATGGACCTTAGGTGGTGGGACCCGGTCATGGCGGAGGGCGATTAAACGTGAGCCGTTGGATCTGGGTTGAATGGATGGTCACGATTGGATCGGCGGATCGCAATCGGGGGAGGCAGCGGGGTTGACACATTGTAAACTTTCGATTGGCGCGATTGAGCACCAGTCGTCCGATCTAGGTCAAGATCGAAGGTGGAGATTGAATCGGCAGGGAGGAAAACTGGAGCGATGGGAGGGGAGCGATGAGATCTGAGGCGTTGGATCTCGAGAGATCAACGGCTACGATTGGATTGGAGGATCGTGATCGGGGATGACAGAAGGAGGGGATGCATGGGCTGGCGCGATGCGATTAGCGCTGGGCCGTCATATCTATATAGATCAACGACTCAGATCGCAGCGGGGCGGATAGAACAGTAATACTATCGCATCGGAGGTTTTTGGTTTAACAAAGAAACATGCCCGTATGAATGTTCAGATTGCGATTAGCGCCACAGGCTTTAAGCGCTCGGTTCCGGGGCGGGGCATATGGGGGAAGTGGTTAAGGGGGCTGGCCGAAAGGGGCTCAAGGCCTTAGTGCAGAAATGAGTTTTTAGGCCAAAAAACAAGGATTTTTAGGGATTTTCTTGGCTTTCGGTAAAGGGGAAAGGGTTGTTTAAACCTGTAAAAAGGGATTTTTAAAGGTTCAAAGGGATTTTGAAGGCTTTTCAGGGGGAAATGGGGGTCTTAAAGAGGAAAAGGAGGCTTTATGAAAATGAGGGGAAATAAGTCAAAGTGGGCAGTTTCAGAGGCCTTTGGAAAACAGTTTCTTTCATAAATCTGGCAGGGTTTTGGGCATGCCCTTGTAGAAACAGTAGTGGAGATTAATCCCAAGGGACAAAGAATCATCATAAGACTTCAAAGATGATGGATTTTCAGGGGAAAATAAATCTCTTGAAGGCTTGAAAACAAACTTAGCCACCATTTGGTATATCAGAATTTATGGGTGGCTAACAGTTGTTACAACATAAAGGCTTTCAAAATGTTTCATTCAATTAATAATTTTCGTCTGTCAAGAATTAAGCAAGATTGGAAAAATATCCTACAATTTATTCAGAAGCACGTCATATATGAGAGATTGGGCCATTAGCAAATATTCCAATGTCATGGATGCAAGACTCCTTTTCAAAGCATGGAGAGTGTATGCCAAATAAATACATAATGCGTATTCTAGATAAATTTTCAAGATGAGAAATCCACAAATTATACAAAAAAAATGCAGAAGGCATTGAAGGAGATGGTAATTTTATTACATATCCATATTTTGTGAGGATATGGAGGAACAAATTCAACAATATCTATATTCCTAAGAAGACAAGGATGGGGGTTTGCAGTACACATGCTTCCCTTAAATAAAAAAGGGATAAATGTCAAGGGGAGGAAAGAGGTATTCATTCATAACATTATTTTTAAAAATTGTATAGTTATCAACTATGAAAATGTATTTATTAATAGGTTTCTTTTATGTTATGCGCAAATTCCATTGTCAAAGCACTTAAAAAGCATCACAATCAACAAACAAGTGAAAGGAAAAAGTTGTATAAGCACCGAAATAAGTTTTATGGTGATCCAAATAAATATTGGGTTTGATAATTGATGGTATAAACTAGAAGAAAACAATTCTACCACATTTTTTTTGCACATCAAAAGAATTTCAGGAGGAAAATTTTATTCAGTTTCACTTGGTCGGTTGTATGGTATTTAATGAGAAAATGTGGCAAAGGGTTTACTTAACAACTCTAAATATTGATAATGATGCAAATATGACCATAACTATAATTAATGATGTGATTTCTCATTGGTCTGGTAATCTTCCTGAAGTTTTGTATCTGCAATTAGACAACACTAGTCATGAAAATAAAAATCAAATTGTTTTTAGATATCTAAACAGGCTAGTTGAATTGGGATTTTTTCAAAATGTAAAGGTTGGTTTCCTTCTTGTTGGTCACATTGATGACCATATTGATCAAATGTTCAGTCGTTTTTCAATAACATTGAGGAGGAAGGATGTTAGGAGTTTCCTATCATTAATTGAATGTATTAAGAAAATCATACATTCCAAAGCCTATTTTTCACTTGTTGGAAGAAACTATTGACATGCGAAGGTGGGATCACATGGTGAAGATAAATGAATTGAACAACTTAATGGAATTAACTTACAACATGAATTTTGTATAAAAAAAATTGATGGGGAAACACTTATATGGGGCAAGAAGTATTCAACTGCTGTAGAATGGGGGCCATCATTAAGTTTAACATTTTTGAAGTTCATTCTAGATCATCCAATATTTGCATCAAATATATTGTTATTACAATCAATTGTTGAAATCCATAATGCATGAAGGCATAAGGGAGATATAAATTATTCTTAATTCTTGGAAGAAATTAAAAAATCTATTAGAGATACATATGAGTACTTTGATGTTGTTGATTCAGTTTGGTGGGAGTTTTTTTTTCAATAATCAAATTGATATCATTTCAAGATCAAGAAATGGAGATATACTTTCGAGGACTCCATTTATTTGGTTACAAAATATGCTAAATGAACATGAGGAAAGAAACACTGTTGAACAACAACAATCTCAAGGTATTATTAATTCTTCAAAGCTAGAGGAAAGAGAAATGTATATTGGTTCTAGAAGATCACGTGCACAACGTGAAGTCATGGAAGACCTTTACAGGGGTTCTGTGTAGGATGTCAAGGGGGGTTGGATGATTACAGTGTTAGCACATGAAGATCCACATCGCTATCCATTCCGTGTTTCCAAGGTTATAAAGGTCATTAAATAAAAAACTTGAATATGTTACAATTGTTGAAGTACATTGGTATGCCACAAATACACACTGATTCAATGGTTTGTACAAGCCAAAGATAATAGTTGATAAAAAAATTGGCAGAACGAGAAAAAGAAAGGGTACAAATACAAATTATCGCTGCAAAGAGCTCTTAAAATTGGAGGATGTTGACATACTTGTTTATGACTTCAATTTAAAAAAGAGAGGAACTCTTTGCTTCAGGATCATATAGATTCTTAAGAGGTTGCTACCAGAAGAAATGATGTTAAGATGGGAGTCTGCTGAAACTAGTCATAGATCTAGAAGTATTTTTAAACATGAAATGGTGGGCATGCATGTTGACTCAGATGGGGCACTAATTGATGAAAGAGAAGAATATGGGTCATCTTCATCTACACCCAGTCATTCATCTAAAGATATTGTAGATTCTGATGGTATGTCAAAGCCTATGAGTGATTTTGAATATTTGTCTAAGGAATTTTATGTAAATTATGTTTGCATGATGACTTGAAATAAATATTTTAACTTCCATATGATATTACATGAAGTTATGAGTCATCTCTATGTTTGTTGGATTATATGTTTTAATTGTGAAGAATTCATTTTTTTAGAATATCCACAATGCAATAATAACTTAGAGAATATTTTATGTGTCATTCAATATACCAGGATTGATATTTTGATTGAAAGTAAAAAATATTAGAAATTAATGTTGAATTTTTAGATTATACAGTGATATTTCCATGATATTATTTGTTATTATCATTTGATATACCATAATTAAGAAAAAATGTTGCAATTTTATTTCCTCATTAAAAGCGGATACTTCGTTTTGATGGTTGATTTTTAGGTTTTTGTTGCAATGGGATAAGTTGTCTTAGGCTAAGATATGAAAAGAACTATACTTTTAGCTTTTAAAATAAAAATTACTCTTGGAATAATGACTATTTCATTCAGGTGTTCATTTTTAAAGTTTTTAAAGTTATATAATTTGTCCATAATGTCATGGTTGAAATATGTTGAAAACTTAGGGTTTTTTAATTTCATGGTTGAAAAATTGTCAAAATTTTAAGGTTTTTCTGAGTTATGATATTTTATCTTTAATGTTGTTGTGGAAAACAACTAGAATTTTATGGTTTTGTAGAGTCATGATGTTTTATCTTTAACAAAATAGATGAAAATTGTTGGAATTTTAAGGCTTGTTAGAGACATGATATTTTGTCTTTAATGCCATGCCCGAAAATTGTTGGAATTTTAAGGTTTTTCAGAGTCCTAATATTTTATCTTTAACGCCATTACTAAAAAATGTTGAAATTATACCTCGGGAAAAAAAAAATTATTTTGGCATCAACACTTTTCGTTTTCCGAGTGTTTTTTCATTTTTTTCGCACAAAAAAAATTGTTTTTACTACCATTTTAAAAAAATGTTGAAACTTTAGCGTAAAAAAAACATCATTCTAGCATACACACTTTTCATTTTTGGGATGTTTTTTCATGTTTTTTGGGTTTTTTTGGCTAGAGTTCTCATTTTAAGGTTATAATTCTTGTTTGGTCAATAACATTGTTTAGTCTTAGCAATAAATTTGTAGATAAGGTTGCATAAAGAAATTGGTCTGAAATAATTGAAAGTAGAGGGTTTAGAGCATTTGGGGATCAAAGCAATAAAGGTGGCATTTATAGGCATAGACACCAACCTTGATGTTCTAGCCTCCTACACTACCTAAAGAATGTCATTCCCCATCAAATCATACAAAGCAAGGAATAAATCAATGGTCAACACATCAGAACCAATAATTTTATCCTTGGCAAAGGATTTTGAGACCATTTTAATTTCATCCAAAGAGACAGGGCCACCTACCTTGGCCGAGTCTTCCTCTAAGAAGAAACGAGGAAATTTTTGTATAACGTGAATTTGAGCTGCAATCGACTTTGTACTTGGAGCTTTGAAGAGGCTAGTAAAGTGTTCATTACATCCCTCTGCAAATCCACTTGTGAGCTACAATTATTTCCATCAACGACCTTTATCTCCCAAATAGAGTTCATAACTTGCCCAAAGTTTACAAATTTATGGAAGAATTTGATGTTTCCATCTCCTTCCTTAACCTAGGTAGCTCTAATTTTCAATCACCATTCCTCCTTGTCAACTCTAAGTAACTGGGCTTTCCTCTCTTCTAGATGCCATAGGTACTTTTTGACATCATAATGTAAATTCTAGGATAAATAGGATTTGAAGGTGGACTTGTACTCTAATTCAATAGAGCTCAACTCTCGCACATGTTCAAGTTTTTGTTCATTGCCAAAATTTTGACTTGTTTCTTAAGTTCCTTCATTTTGAAAACCCAAAATTCCATAGTAGACATTGAGGGCTCATCCAACATCTTCTTCCAAAAGGTATTATCCAAAGAGATGAAGGAGTTATCCTAAATCCATGAGTGGTTGAAATTGAAGGGAAAGTTGTTAGGGGAAGCATTAAAATCTAGTTGAAGGAAGATGGGAAAATGGTCAGATATGTTTTTTGTACATATCCATGATCAAATTTAGTTAAATGCATATGAATTAGAAAAACCTTCATCTTTTTGTACTTTATTTTCGAAAATCCCACCCAAAAATCGAGGGAATGGAAATTCATGAAAAACACAATCAAAATTCACTACTCAATGGAGTAATGCACCACACCTAAGAAGGATTTTTATAAGCACCCAATACCTGAAGCACACCAAGTATTTGGGAAGGTTGCCTTCCTGTTACAGGATTTTTCGTATTGGTGTTATGTGTGTGACAAGTTGAATATTAATTGCAAGCTTTATTTTTTTGAATAATATATTCATGAATATCATTGTCAAAACCATGGGTTTCAAAACTTGGAGCCCAAAAATTGCCAATGTTAAATTTACTATTTTACCTCAATTTTTATTTTTATTTTTTCCGAAGAAAAAAATAGTAACTTTCATTAAAATTGAAAATTACATTATGCATGTGCCAAAATAGCACTAAAAAAACCAACCACTTATGGTTGTACCAAAGAAAAACCTAAATTTTATTTTAATTATTATTTTATTTTATTAATTTAATTTATTTTTTATGTAATTTGACCAAGTCAAAAAATTTACACAGAAGAAAATTAGAACATATTTTCCATTATGAGTTGGAGAGCGCCTCTTAATGCAATAACTCTATTTCAAAACCTTTAATTAAATAAAATTACTTATTTCCAGTTTATATTATGAATATGCAAAAATCAAAACTAATTTATAAGAAACTCAATATCAGTGGTTAGTTATTGGTTTTCATCAAAGCTATAAAGTGATGGATCATGTATGATTTTTTTTCATAAAAATATGAAAAATTATTCAAACTCTCTTTTCACTTTGTAGGGCCATTCCAAATCTTAGAAAATTTTGGGTCTTTCTTTGTCACTAGTACTACCAAGCATGCATAATGTTTTCCATGTATCTATTCTAAGCCATTATATTCATCATGCAACTAAATCATCTATAGTTCACCAACCAAGGGGTTCTAAAGGAAAAACCCATATGCATCTGGGACCAACACACCCGCCTCAAACATAGCCTAGTGGACCAGGTAAAAGTCCAATGGGATATTTAGAGTTCCAGTACTACCACTTGTGAGGATGTAACATATGTGCATCTTGAATACACACATTTATTTACTTAAGAAACTTTAAGTAGAAATTTTGTTTTAAGAGGGGATGTGTGTAATGCCCTCTTACATGAACTTGTCAAATATATTACACACATATTTTTGGATCAATTTACCTTGTTTTATTTTGTGATGATTATATTATTTAGTTTTGCATATGAATGTGGTGATGAGCCATATTATTAACTATGATGATGTAACACACACACACACATAGATGGATGCAATGATGAATCATATGATGGATATAATGATGTGGTGAATTTGGCTTACTTGTTTTCTATGTCATCATGGACAATTGTTATGATATTGATAAAGTGTTAATGTTGAGAACTAGTAAATATCTGTAGAGGAAGTAGGGCATACATAAAAAAATAATGATTTATAGAAGAAGATGTATCATAGAGCTAATACATTAAATACTAGCATGTGAGTAATTTTGTGCAAGCTACAAGTTGGGACCTTGTTAATTAGACTAGATATTATTATGAGCTCACAATTAGATCTTTTAACAAACATTTTTGGTTGTCCCCTCATTTAAATACTTCATGTGCAATGGAAAATAATTGTGAAAAAATATGAATGATGATTAGATTGAGGAGAGGACACAAAAGTTTCTTGGGAAATTTCTAGGGGAAGTTGATAAATTTATACCTATATTTAATTTCAACCTATCTCCTGAGCAAAGGCATGAACAAGCTAAGAAAGCATTAAATATGGGGTATAGGCTCCTGAATAAAAGGGAAGAACTATGGTTTCTCTCAAAAAATGAGTTGTGATGGTCAAAACACAAGGAGAATAAGCGTAGACGAAGAATTTAAAAAATGAAGAATGAGAGAGGGAGAATAGGAGGAGTGCTAGATTTATGCTTGGGATGTCTGTGTGAATTATTAGGTGGAGCCACTAGTTAGTGCTTTGGATTCATGTGATAATTAAACTAGTGGAGACTGAGTTCTTTGGATTCCTGAAGTGTTTTTTGGGTGGTTTATTGGTTAGTGCTTTGGATTCCATGAAGAAGTTGTTGGGTGGAGCACTAGTTAGTCCTTTGGATTCCCTGAAGAGGCTATTGGGTGGAGACACTTTGTTCTCTAGAATCCTAGGTTTCAGGTGGAGACACTGAGTGCTCTAAATACCCACATGAACTGACTACCTATTATTGCAGAAAAATCCCTTGAGCACTTCTCGTCTCATGCTCTAAATCTTGCTTCGGGGTGGTTGATTGCAAAGGAATAATTGCAATGCAGTTGGCCTAAAGTTGGGAGGAGAGTCAAAGTATTTGCCTTAGTTTCTAGGACATCCAATTGATAATATAAGTATATTTACCTGTATGTTTGTGTATACATATTTTCATTGTCAAGGATAAATATTGTTGTTATGGGTTATAAAAATGGGTGTGACAATGTTGATGATGAAGGAAATGTTGATTTATGTATATTGCAATGAGAAAATCATGTGATGATCATCATGGAGTGAGGGACTGAAAAATCCCTATATTGATGACAATTGCTTAATTTATAGATCTAATTAAGTAATAGTGTATTACTATCTCAAAACCTTTGTAATTTTGACTGCCTAGTATTGGTGAAAAATCCCTTGAGCACTTCCTTATCTCAAGCTCTGAATATGGCTTAGGGGTGGTTAACTGCAAGAAAGAATTACAATGTAATTGGCCTATGCTTGGGAGGATAATTGAAGTAAATCCCTTAGTTTCTAGGAAATCCAATTGATAATATAAGTATATTTTCCTGTATGTTTGTGTGTACATATTTGCATTGTCAAGGATAAATATTGTTGTTATGGGTTATAAAAATGGGTGTGAAAACGTTGTTGATGAAGGACATGTTGATTTATGTGTATTGCAATGAGAAACTGATGTGATGATCATCATGGAGTGAGAGACTGACAGATCCCTATATTGCTGACAATTTCTTAATTTATAGATCAAACTAAGTAATAGTGTATGACTATCTCAGAACCTTTGTAATTTTGACTGCTTAGTATTGGTGAAAAATACCTTGAGCACTTCTCGTCTCAAGCTTTGAATTTGGCTCAGGGGTGGTTAACTGCAGGAAAACATTTCAATGCAGTTGGCCTACAGTTGGGAGGAGAGTCTAAGTACCTCCCTTAGTTGCTAGGACATCCAACTGATAAGATAGTTATATTTTCCTGTATGTTTGTGTATACATATTTGAACTGTCAAGGATACATATTGTTGTTAGGGGTTATAAAAATGGGTGTGACAACATTTTTTATGAAGGACATGTTGATTTACGTGTATTGCAATGAGAAACTCATGTGATGATCATCATGGAGTGAGGGATTGACGGATCCCTATATTGCTGACAATTTATTAAATTATAGATCTAAATAAGTAATAAAGTATGACTATCTCAGAACCTTTGTAATTTTTCTATCAATATGTTGTAGATGGAATGTAATGATTAATATAAATTATGATGTTAAAATAATGTTTGTATGCCTTCTCTGGTAAGAGGGATAATTTTGAAACAATGCAGGGTATGTCCACATATACAATGGTAATGTTGAAATATACCCTTGTGGAGGGTTTGGTGTTGTATTTGTAACTACGTAATGAAATATAGAAAACAAAAAATATAATATTATAGAAAAATAAATTGGTAGAAAAGGCCTCAAGCCTCACAACATGTATTCATCTTCTAATGATACAGATATATAATACAATTATGAAACAACCTCAATTGCTCTCACCTTGAAACCTCACAAAAGAGATAATGTAGGTTCAGCGAAAATAGGATTCAGAAACTCTAGAAACATACTTAGGTTAAAAATTATATCCCAATATGTGAAATAAATTAAGGTGGTACATTAGAAATTAATGATTTTTTATGTGAGTAAGAGGCTAACATTCCTCCTTCAATCATAACTTTGAGCAATAATACAAAAAATGAAATATAAACGGATACTATTTCCAAGTCTTCATGTTGAAATTCCTAATCTGAGCCTCAATGAAGAATTGCGTGAAAAACTGCCAAAACTGTATGCCGAAAACTCCAATATGAAAAGAACACAACAAGAGAAGTGAAACAATTGCATGTCTGACATGACCTTAAATTTTTTTGACAATTAAATCTAATGCCAAGCTACAATGCAAAAGGATCCATCTATCGTTTTCTAGGTTGAATGACCATACAAGTGAACAAAAAGGTCCAAATGTTTCTCTCAATCAACATCCCAATCTTATATACAATGTATGATTCAATTGAAAAATATTGAACCATAGTTCTTGCAAAGTTTTCTTGCCCATCTGGAAAATTTTAATGCTCATTTGGAAATTTCATTGTGTTGTTGAAAATTTCAGTATGACAACCATATTCAATTTCATCATCAATTCAATTTCAATTCATCATCAATTCCCCCCTTTGTCAACCAATATGAGAGAGCACAAGTGATTGTGTTTGGATATTAACCATATGCATTTTATTTTTGAATTCCCCCTCTTAAGATGTAGGATAGTTTCACCATTTTACTCCCCCTTCCATGCTCATGATAATACCATATTCATTTCACTTTTAGCTGCACCATGTCTTCACTGGAGATTGAATTCTTCGATAAGACTTATATAGTCATTTGGCTATTGATGACCACTCCCAAGGATTGATCCATTCATAGTAAATCTTCAATCTTGTGGGTTTGTTTCTTTTGGAGAATTTATTTGATGGATGATTCTTCTTGCCACAATGGTGACAAGGGTGAAGATCAAAATAATGACCTTCCATGTGACCAATGGAATTACTATGTTTGCACTTTTCGTTTTCCTCATTGTTGTTTGGAAATTCACTATCCAAAAAACTTGCATTGACAAACTTGATTGGTTTTGAATAACCTTGAATATGCAAGCTTCTGCTATCTTTGTCATATCCTAACCCATGTCAATTTTTATCGCATTGGATTTCTTCCCAAGGTCTAATGCTTGACTTGGAAAGAGAACACTGAACATGATCATGTAAAAATTCATCATCTTCTGCTAGTTATATCACTGAATGGATCAAAATCATCATATTCATCATTATATTCATATTTATCGTTATCCTTAAAAATAGGTTTGTTATGAATAATTATTAATTCATAGTTATTTTGCTGAAGTTCATCTTAAAGAAGTTGAATTCAATTTTGAAAAAGATCAACTTGAGTTTGCATTACGTTTAAACAAATTGTCACTGACTAAAGAGTACTTTTGTGCATGATGACTATGTTATCTTCATTGTGATTATTAAAGTATTCAATATCTCCAACAACTCCATACTTTTCTCCATTTGAAATCGGTCGCTTGAAATCTTGAACCCCCTTCGTTGATTTTTCTTTAGCACAATGGGGGTGTATGATACCACTGAAAATGCACCCAAAGTAATGAGTTTTACAATGATTTGTGTTTCAACTACTTAACCTTGTCAACCTTGGCTTAGAATGATTCAAATAGGTGTCGGGTTCAAGTGAGAATGCACTCGGTACACTTTAACTCATGTTTACTTACAAAGCATCTATTTAAACTTGATTACAATTTGACTGATGAACATGATTTTGTCCCATTTTGAATGCTTCTCAATGCATTGAATTCATAAGCTTGATTCCTCCCTTGCTAAAGTGGTTAAAAATTTTGATGCTTTATTATTGTAGATGATGATGTGAAGATATTTATTGTGTTTCAACTTCTTAAGTGTATTGCTGTATAATGGAAAAAGTGCAACTATAATGTCAAAAAATAAACACAAAATACCATAAGCCTTAGAAAAATTTATCAACACATGCAACTCAAAGTGTTCCTAAAATCCCCTTATTCAATTTCAGGCGGATCTAGGACATGGAGAAAAAAAAATCAATCTTATTATGAGGATCTCTCTTACAATGATAATGTCCAAATACATTTTAAAGTCATCATCATTTTCAAGAACATGGTAAATGTGAAATTTGAAATTTCAATAGCCCATCGAGATGAAGGTTTCCATACTGGAATTCTCAATATTTGCCTCAACGCCACAAAAAATGTGGGCTGATTTGAAATTTATTTTCTCTATACAAGCATGTAGGTCAAAGAATAATTTAAATAAGATACCAATGCACTTTGATTCAACCTTAGTAAAGGACCTTACATCAAAATTAGTGTCTCCTCCATGTTTTCTTTTATCATGTTCACCATCATATAAACTCTTCACTTAATTAAAGAGAGATTTCAACCAAAGTGAAAATTAAGATACCTTGGAAGTTTGTTGATGATATGCATATACCATTCATGGTTTTCATAAAACATGTGCACATACCATTTCATAAATTACCATCATTACAATTCGTGAATAAATGAAGCTATGGGTTCTCAAACCCACACATGGTTTTCAACACCATTCAATGGTTTCACAAACTATCTGTGAACAATGCATAATGAAAGTAATCTCTACACAACTTCCTCTGCACACACTTTTTCCACACATCCTCCTTCACACACTCTTCCTCTACACATTTTTTTTTTTAAGCCTTTGACAATTTTGTAGAATCATGCGCTTTTAAGACACTCATTGCCTTGACACTTGTAAAAAAACACTTTGTGTGGTTTATAATATGTGTAATAGTCAATTATTATTATAAAATTTAATTTTTATCATTCAACATAAACAATAATAGCCTTGTGCGGAGCTTGCTTGTGTAGAGCTCTCTAGTTCAACGGAGCTTGCTTGTGCAGAGCTCTCTAGTTCAACTTCTGCACAATAATCTACCCAATGAACATAAATTGGATATATTAATTAACTTATGCATAATCGATTCCCATAACTTTGACAAATGGAGATAACCCCTTTTTCCTTTTTTCTCGGTCTGGGATAGCCTTGGCCTATGTCCATGAATTATCCTCTTTGTTAATTATAAGTGTTAATACTCAAGAGATAATCGCTAATTAGTTGATTAATTAACTAAGAAATAAGGAATATGGCGATCAAGTTTATATTAATTACCTCTAATATTCAGATACAAATAATACTATAATTATATTAATTATTATTAATTAATATCATTTATAATTAATTATTATATTATAATCTAATATTATTATTCCTAAATTTGTTATTGTTATTATAATCAATAACTTAATTATTAATTATTAACAATTAATTAAATGAATGAGCAGTTAAGTCCACGACAAGTTTTGCTATGTGGCAGATAACTATAGAACAATGGATCATTTTTTTCATTATTGATTTGTGTACGATGAATAAAACCATATTAGTACGAGAGTCAAAGGAAACACGAGGATAAATTGTTGTTAGTGCGCTTATAGACAAAGAAACTCATCATCTACCAAATTAAAAACATTGTGTGGAAGTTCATTGTGCAAAGGTCTATGTGCGGAAGTGCTTAACACAAGACCTCCGCAAAATGGACTTCCGCATAAGTAAGGACCACCACTAATAAAATTTTATTTAAAGACAAATTACTTTTAACTTTAAGAATCTTATAGCTACCCATTTCGAAGGGTAGAAGATATCTTGCTACAAAATGCCACATGTTGTCCTAGTTCTAACATATTATTAAATGAATTGATGGTGTTCAAAGAAATCATACACCTGTGTTCAAAGAAATCATACACCTATCTCACATTCATATGGTTTCACTTGAACACGTGTCCTATAAACAGTAAAGAGAATTTTTTTTGTTATGGATAAGTTCGAAAAGCCTATTTTGGATAAGGAGCTAGGGAGAAAATAAAAGCATTATATTGAAGTGTTTAATCCCACTCATAATCATCAACAAAAAACCTACATAGAGGCCAATATTTATTGGAGAGCCATAATCCTTATTGCTTAGTTAAGGACTAATACTCATAAACTCCGTTGTGAAACAGGGCATTGGAAAAGGCCAAAAGAAGTGTGGGAGGAATGAGTATGCAATTTTTGTTCTTCAAAAGTGGAAACATAAAAACATTTCATTTTTAATAGAATGAGGCCTTCAAAGACAAGAGGGAAAGTTATGCAGATATTATGGTAGCTATGTAGAAATTTATTAATACTTATGTATTACCAGATTCTCCTGATCTAACAATATTTATCTTCTTGCTAAATACAAAATCCTTCCACTGTTAAACTTGCAGAAATTTAAAACTCAATTGCAAACACATGTGAATAAATTCAATCGCACATAACACAGTTGTTTAACGGGAAAGCTTAAAGCTAAAAACCCCAACTATCATATTTTATGTATATCAATGGAATCGTGTAATAATATCATACAAATCTTAGTACATCAAGCTCTCAGTACAATGTAGATTCATTACACATTGTCACGCAGAAATTTGCATATCTATGCACCAATTTTTTGCCTCCTGATAGCCTGCCTCCACTGCACAATCCCCGCTGAAGAAGATCCCTGAATGAATTCGAATTGGCCTTGCCTTGACTAAGCAATCCTCATTGGAAACTCCAATGTGCGTCAGATGCATTGAATGCATCACTATAGTCACGACAGATAGTCCATCTCACCCTTTCACCTATCTCTCCACTAGGTCTCCACTGGAACTGAGATGCACTGTAGTTAACTATTGTTTCTGTTCAGTTGTTAGTGAGTTATTAGTTGTGAATTAATTAACTAATTAATTCACTTAACTCTCACTAGTGTATCTTTCAGTTAGACTAGATACAACTAGCTCAACTGAGTTTAACTCACTTACTCGAGTTAAACTAAATAACAACTCCATTAACTACTCTTCCAACTCTGGCATAACTTTGCCACTTTAGTTCTAACTGAGTCCTCCATGCATGAGCCACCAATAAACCCTAGGAATTGCGTAATTCCTTCAGCCCACTGATTTTCCAAATCTATTCACTGAAATAAAGTGCTCCAAGAGAATAAGTTGATGTTTATTGTCAGATTATTATTAAGAGCTAATAATAATCGACATGCACCTATTTTTAGATCGACGATCTATAAATAGACTTCGTCCAATATTCTAAAATAATAATTTCATCTATTTTCCAAATTTGACCAACCATCTACAAATAGCATCCTGCAACTTATAGAATATGATCACCATGTCTAAAAATAGACATACACCTAAAAATAGCTGCGCACCCCACTTAGTGAAGGTGCTTACTTTTAACTAAGCTCATCATCTTAACACTCCAAAATAGGGATTATCCTTCTCAACACTCCCTCTCAACAAAATAGGGATTATCCTTCACCCCGATCCTGCCTCTATGGTATTCGAATTTTCTCTTGTCAAGCGCCTTCGTCAGAATGTCTGCATCCTGATCTTCCGTAGGAATGTACTAAAGTAACATGATCTTCCGCTGCACGCATTCTATGATATGATGATACCGGATATCAATATTTTTAGATCTATCATGAAACATAGGATTAATCGAGAGTTTAATGCAACTCTAATTATCACAATGTATCACTGTAGGATCTAAATGTGAACCGAACAAACCAACCGGGATCTTCCTCATCCAGATAGCCTCACATGAAGCTTGACTTGCTCCCATGTATTATACTTCCACTGAAATGAGTGCCAGGGATCTTTGTTTCCTGCTGTACCAAGAAACTGCTATAGATCCGATACTGAAAACCATTCCTGATGTGCTCTTTCTGTCCGTTGGGCTGCCTGCCAAATCTGCATTCTTGAAGCCATGCAACTTCACCTCATCCGCCTGTCTGTACCATAAGCCATACTCAGATGTGCCCCTGAGATACCTCAGGACATGCTTGCCTGCCTTCCAAAAGAGCTTGGTAGGCTTAACCATCGCTTGTGAAAGCGAGTTCATTGCATAGCATATGTCCGGTCTTGTATTAACTAAATACATGAGTGAACCCACCAACTGTTGATAAACAGTGGCATCCACTACCTCTGTCGATGTAGCATCCTCTTTCCTCCAATTTCCTGGAAGAGGAGTATCCATGGGCTTGCAGTCCTCCACGTGAAACTTACCAAGTATCTCCCGAGCATACTTGCCTTGAGACAAAAATAGTTCACCTTCTTGCTACCATATTTCCAATCCAAGGAAATAATGAAGGAGGCCCAAATCCTTCATCTCGAACTCCTTTGCAAGATCTGCCTTGCATGATTGTATCAACTGCTCATCACCCGTTAGTATTAAATCATCAACATAAAGAACAATGATTAAAAGCTTACCCTCCACAACAATTTGGTACAGGTTTGCATCTGCCCCACTCTTGGTGAAGCCAAGTCCAGTGAAATAGTTGTCGATCCATGTGTACTAAGCATGTGGTGCTTGCTTCAGCCCATACAATGCTCTTTTGAGTCTGCACACATGCGAATCGCTGCTGAATATCTCAAATCCTTTAGGCTACTCAATGTACACCTCTTCCTCAATGACCCCATTAAGGAACACAGTCTTCACATCCATCTGATGAATGTTCCAACCCATCTGCGCTGAGAGAGAAAGGATGGTCCTTATGGAAGAATACCGTGCGACAGGTGCAAAGGTTTCTTCATAATCAATCCCCTCGATCTATGAGAAGCCTCTAGAAACAAATCTTGCCTTATACTTCTCGACACTCCCATCAGCAGCTTGATTTACCTTGTAGATCCATTTCAAATCTACCACTGATTTACCCACCGGCCTTGGAACAATCTCCCAAGCATTGTTTCTGACAATGGAGTCATACTCCTCCACCATGGCATCTACCCATGTGGGCTCCTGCACTGCTTCTTCAAAATAAGATGGCTCTTTCACGACACACTTTCTCATAAGAGCCATGTATCCAGTAAGTCGGTCAGGTGACTGCCTCTATCTGCGCTGTGATGTAGGGACTCTTACATTCTCTGCCGCATCAAGCTTCAGTCTCTCAGCTTCTGTGGTACACCTTCTGCCAGTTCTGATGTTTGGTTAGGCATGAGTGGACTACTCCACTCCATGAATCTCCTCCTGTGGCTGATCCACATCTAGAGGCTCATCTTTGGGAACAAGAAGTTCCTCCTCTGCATGCAAGTGTAACTCCCTCTCAAGCGACAACTTCATGGCTTTCACCTCATTGAATTTTATATCTTGTCGCATCACAGTCATTCAACTGTTTGGAAAATACACACGATAATTATGGGGTGTTTCTATATACCCCACAGATATCCCAATTTCTGCAGTCGGCTCCAGCTTCTTCCTGGGGTCCTTTGTCACATGAATGTAAACAGATGAGCCAAAAATCTTCAAATGAGAAATATCAAGCTTCTTACTAGTAAAAGCTTCTTCAGGTGTACTCATGCCAAGTATTCTATGAGGACAACAGTTTTTCACATAAACCGAAGTGTTGCATGCTTCTGCCCACAAGTGCATCGGTAGGCCCTGGTCATGTAACACCCATGATCGTTCTATTCTTCCTCTCCACGACCCCATTCTGCTATGGGTTATGAGGCGCTATGAGTTCTATTCAAATTCCTTCTTTTCTACAAAAGTCTTTGAATTCGTTCGAGATATATTCACCACCATTATCGCTCTGTAGAGCCGTCACTTGCTTCCCTGACTCCTTCTCCACCAATGATTTAAACTCATAGAACTTTGAGAATGTTTCACTCTTCTTCTGCATGAAGAAGATTCAGCATCTACGAGAATAGTCATCAACAAATATAACATAATACCTGTGTTTTACTGTTGAAGCAACCGAGAATGGTCCACACACGTCTGTGTGAATTCTCTCCAAGATCACCGAAGCACGGTTCTCCTTCTCATGAAAGGTGGTCTTCACAAAATTACCCATAGTACATCCCTTGCATTGATCTGACCGTGCAAGAGTACCGTTGGGAAGTCCAGTAGAAATATGCTGCAAAATCTTCAAGGCGCCATGGTGAAGATGGCCCAATCTCCTGTGCCATAATTCGCCCTCATCTTGGCTCACCACTTCTTCTGCTTTGCCCATCATTGCAACTCAGCCATCTACATCCAACTTGTAGAGATTCTTAACTTGAATCCCTATCCTCTTGGTTTGACCCATTGTTTTATGTCGCAGGAAAGCTTTTCCCTCGCTGAAAAAAATATCATAACCTCTGTCTTCCAACATTGCGACTGAGACCAAGTTCTTCTTCAGACCTGGGGCATGCATAACATATTTCAATAAAAATGGTTTACCTGACTCCCTCTCAAAGGTAATGGTTCCAATGCCGGTCGCACAGTATCTGCCATCGTCGCCCATCTCTATATGCATTTGGAGATCCTTCTCCACCAAGTCACTAAATAACTCCTTGTCTCCAGTCATATGGAAAAACACACCACTATCAAGATACCACACCGATCCCATTGAGCTTGAAACCAAGCATGCGATCAAAGAGAAATCAAGTTCAAATTGTGAGGCTAAGGCGTCTCCATCTGCAGCTCCAGCAACCTTCTTGTTCTTCTTTTTCTGTGGGTAGTTAGTGGCGAGATGCCCATGTTCGTGACAGTGAAAACACTTCACTGGACAAATCCAAATTCTTGCCTTATCTCCTCCTGCACAAGATCTGACCAAAGTCGCTCCCAACCTGACAGTTTCTCCCGTCCATTGACAGAGTCTACATAGCTATGCCAACTCTTTGGAAGCCCAAGGAGAGCCAAGCTCACCAATTCATCATCATCAACAGTAATCCCCACTCTTCCCAGTTCGTCTCTACAGTGGACAAGCTTCGTGAGATATTTTGGAATACTGTCGCCCTTCTCCATTTTTATTTTTCTGAGCTGATCTTTCAGCGCCAACTTCCTCTGGTCGCTGCTGCTTTGAAAAAGATCTATCAAAGCCTTCCACATTGAAAATGGAGTGGCTTTCCCGTGAAGGCTTGACATGATATGGTCCTTCACACCTTCCAACATAATTCTTCTTGTATTTGCTACCTTCTTTTGCCATGCGTCAAGTCCTGCAGCATCGCTAGAAGCAGGCTTAGGAGCATCGCTATCGATGAACTCCTTCAGTCTATTATCTGCAAGCACCGCCTCTATTCTATCCTTCCAAGCTATGTAATTCGAGCTACCCTCAAGGGCATACTCCAATCACAACCCATTGAAAGACATTTAAATGAATACTCAACTGTCGCACCAAGAAATTTTTGCAGCAAATTCGAATTGTCCACCAGCACAAAACTCAACACTTATTCACAATTGCAATATCTAGTGATCAATACTGCTATGATACCATGTAGAAATTTATTAATACTGATGTACTACCAGATTCTCCTGATCTAACAATATTTATCTTCTTGCTAAATACATAATCCTTCCACTGTTAAACTTGCGGAAATTTAAAACTCAATTGCTAACACATGTGAATAAATTCAATCGCACATAACACAACTGTTTAACGGGAAAGCTTAAAGCTAAAAAACCCAACTATAATATATTAAGTTTATCAATGGAATCATGTAATAATCTCATACAAAGCTTAGTACATCAAGCTCTCAGTATAATGTAGATTCATTACACACTGTCATGCAGAAATTTGCATATATATGCACCAACTTTTTGCCTCCTGACAGCCTGCCTCCATTGCTCAATCCATGCTGAAGAAGACCCTTGAATGAATTCGAATTGGCCTTGCCTTGATTGCACAATCCTCATTGACAACTCCAATGTGTGTCAGATGCATTGAATGCATCACTATAGTCACAACAGATAGTCCATCTCACCCTTTCACCTATTTGTCCACTGGGTCTCGACTGGAACTGAGATGCACTGTAGTTAACTGTTGTTTCTGTTAAGTTGTTAGTGAGTTATTAGTTGTGAATTAATTAACTAATTAATTCACTTAACTCTCACTAGTGTATCTTTCAGTTAGACTAGATACAACTAGCTCAACTGAGTTTAACTCACTTAACTGAGTTAAACTAAATAACAATTCCATTAACTACTCTTCCAACTCTGTCATAACTTTTCCACTTTAGTTGTAACTGAGTCCTCCATGCATGAGCCACCAATAAACCCTAGGAATTGCGTAATTCCCTAAGCCCACTAATTTGCCAAATCTGTTCACTGAAATAAAGTGCTCCAAGAGAATAAGTTGATGTTTATTGTCAGATTATTATTAAGAGCTAATAATAATCGACATGCACCTATTTTTAGATCGACGATCTATAAATAGACTTCGCCCAATATTCTAAAAACAGAATTTCATCTATTTTCCACATTTGACCAACCATCTACAAATAGCATCCTACAACTTATAGAATATACTCACCATGTCTAAAAATAGACATACACCTAAAAATAGCCTGCGGGCCCCACTTAGTGAAGGTGCTTACTTTTCACTAAGCTCATCATCTTGTTGAATCTCAACAAGCTAGATCTTGGGATAATCTATTCAACAAAGGGTTTGTTGAGAAGAGTGTTTATTTTGAGGATTCACAGTAAAATGGCTGAATACATCAACCAGATGAAGAAGTAATCTGTCCCATAGGCTATGTTTAGCCTCATGGACGTTAAAATAATTTCCTCTTTCTTTATTAATTAAGAGCGTTGATTCAAGATCTCCTTGGGCTTGCTAACAAGCCTAGTTAACTAAGTCCTAACTCTAACTTTCTGCTCACCAACAACCTCGTTAGCTACAAGTCAGTTTTGTCAGCACTTTCCATTCAAATTCTCACTGTTGAGTAACTCACTGCTGACTGGATTGAAAAAGCCGCCGGCATAAAAAATAAACGCCAAAAAGGAAATGAAAAATCCTCATTTTGAATGAACTTTGGTACCAAGATTTTGTGAGTCTATGTCGAACTATTTCACTGGTAAGGTGCTCGATCACATGGCATCATAACAGGTTGCAGAATAGCGTCAACAGTCATCCTCTCTCACCTATTTTTTGTGGACGATTTGATGGAAATTGGTAAACTAGACCCCAAAGAATCATGACTACCTTTTATGGTCTCCTACAGGACTTTGGTCTTGCCTCAGGGCTATTTATGAATAAGTCTATTCTCATTACAGACGACCTAAACGCTGCATCGAATCTTTAGATTGTTACCAATTTTGGGGTCAAAATTGTTCACATGGATGCAAGTTTAAGATACCCGGCTCCACTTTGAAACCAAATGGTTACAAAATCCAGGACTTGGATTGACTCACTAAGAAAATTGAGAAGCGACTTAGTCATTGGTCTCACACTTGTATTTCACTTGGGGGCCGTCTTATTCTAATTAAATTAGTTTGACATAGCATCCCCATATATTGTATGCATATCTTCAAGCTCCCAAAGGGTGTGATCAAGAAATTAAATTCAATGACATCTCGTTTTTTGTAGGCAGGCACTCAAAGAGAGCAAAAAATTCACCTTGCAAGTCTGGAACTGATTAACCTTCCCACTGCCTTGGGTGGATGGGGAAAAAAAGATATCGCTTTATTTAACTTGTCTCTTTTACTAAAAATTTTTTGGAGAGCAGTCACTAGCAAAGGCCTTTGGTAACAAGTTATCCGTGCAAAATACTTACAAAATAGGGAGTTCATTCTTTGGATGTGTGATGGGGCTCCAAATCCTTCACATGTCAAATACTCTTGGCACGAACTTTTGTCCACAAAGCACCAATATTTTGGAAATCTCAGATGGGAAGTTAGCTCTAGATCCATTCCACAAATTGGCCTAGATTCATGTGCAGGTATGAATGGCCCATGCCTACTATCTCATGATCTCATCACCTTCTTAAATAATATGGGATTATTTGTGATCAAATATTTTTCAATTTATTCCCTCTCCTCTTATTTTCATACCCACTGGAAAGATGAGCTACAACTGGAGATTCTTGAGACAATGATTCTGGAATGGCAAGTTTATGTTTCCAATCTAAAATTTTCTGGGACAGTCATATCCCCCAAAGATGACTGGTTGATGTGGTATGGGGGATTAATGCATGGGAGACTAAACACAAAGGAAGCAAGAAATCTCATCTCTATGCCCCCTAGAATTATGAGGGTTCACTCGTGGATGGTGAGGGTCTGGAAATGGATTTTCCATTTGAAACTCAAATGTTTTTCATGGATTGTTCCCACAATCGCATCCTCACTTGGGAAATCTTGTGCAAGAAGGGTTTTCATGGCTTGGGTCGCTGTAGTCATTGCCTCTCCTCTAGAGAAGATTCATTTCACCTCTTGTTTCTATTCCCCTTTGCCTCTTTAGTGTGGAATGGGGTGCCCCATTTGATAAATTATCCAACTAATTGGGAGGGCCCACATATCCCCTATAACCTTTGTTGATGGACACTAGACCACAAAGCTCATCGTACTCTGGATTTATTTATCATTTGGCGTATCTGGAAGTCCATAAATGCCTTCATTTTGGACATGTTTTGTCGAATATTTGGAGAACCTGTTGTAGCATCCTCTCCTACTATTTTGATTTTTTGGCTTCTTTGACATCCAATCAACTCTGTCCTTCTCCTCCTAAGGACCTTTGGTCTTCCTATCCCATGGGATTTTTCGATGGAGCTTCCTCTTTTAACTCCCGTGGATGTGACATGGCCATTCACATAAGCCCTAAGTGCTTTTACAGATTCTATTGGTACTGTGGCTTGGGTACCAATACTCGGGACAAACTTCTTGCACTCTAGGCAGTCCTTCACTGTGCCATTTGGCTTGATCTCATGCCCCTCTTTGTTTTTGGAGAATCCAAATCAGTTATTGAATGGGAAAACAACATGGCTCCTTAAACTCTGCTGCTCTCGAATCATGGAAGGCTCACATCAAAGCTATTTCAGTGGTTTTCCACCATTTATCTTTTCAACACATCAACAAAACTCAAAACAGTGATGTTGATTGTCTTTCAAAACAGGGTTGCAGCTTTGTCCCGGATCAGGTTATTTTCAACCAGTTTTATATCAGGATGATGACAGGGGAAGGTGTCATTACTATTTAAAAATGAACAATCTACTTGTTGGGATACTCTGTCTCCCCTGTTTTTCCTCTGGTTTTCTATGGGTTTTTTTCTCTTTGCAACATTCTTAAGTGATGATTTTTGTACCCGTTGCTTTTATCATTTTCAGATCTATTCAGCACTAGGGAAAAACAGATTTGTAAGCTTGAATGAGCAACCCCTATTCCAGTTCTATGATAAGGGATTGATTGTATGCATTATATTTTTGTTCTCTGTTTTGGGATAGCAATGGAGAATCACATCTCTGAGACACATGTACTTTCTCTTATAATAGAAAGCAATGTTTTTCTCTTTAAAAAAAAAAATTTACGAGCAATCCTTACAACCCGCCTTTGGTCTAGCCGAATCTACTCCTGCTATTGGTGGATCGAATCACGAATAGTCTACATCCCTTATACCTTCCACTATTGAGATGTAGGGGCATGAGAGCGAAGCAGGAAACTTTGGTCCACTTATGCTACGACCTACGAGATCAACATAATGGACCTACTCATCAAACATGATCAACAAATTTCATTTAAAAAACATACGGATATAGAATAAACTATATACAATTAGAAAAAAAACCCAAGATAAAATTGCAATTCAGTTGGAGAACCCGTCAATGCCAATTAAATCAAGACTTTGTTCCCACAAAAACCACAATACATATTTCCTAATCCATAGACTCATAAATGTAGTCGAGTTGTATATATTCATCGTTAAATTATGTACTTGTTTAAATAGTTGAGCATATACAACCCAACCACATTAATGAGCACCACATTAATGGGCATATAAACTGAAATTTTTTGATTTCCCACCCAAAAAAGAGGGTCTATTTTGCCATACATGTGCTTCTTTGCGATTATTGTGATGATATATGCCCAATTTTTTTTTTTTCATCAATGAATTGTGTCGGAATCACATGATTTTGTGTTTACATTTTTTAATAAATTGTCTAGTTCACATGATTATGCTTCGACGTACTATCATTGCATAACTTCCTTCAGTGGAGCCGCTTTTGAATGATTTTGTCTTCAGGCTTTGGAAGGAAATCGTTTTGGAGCGACTATCTGAATAAATTTGTCTTCAGGTGTTGGAAGGAAGTTTTTTTAGCGACATCTAAATGATTTTGTCTTCAGTGTTAAGAAAGGATTCTCTGTGGTTGGAATTGGGTGATACCGTAAGTAAAATTTCCATTGAATCTCATTTAGTATTTCTGGATCTGGATAGACTTTAACTTCTTGGGAATTTGGATCAGCATAAAATAAGGCGAAACCGTGGACGAGGTATTATTCTGAGAATCAACTTCAGGTTTTACTTTAAAAAATCGATTACTTACACTATTAAAATTACCCTTACAATGAAGGTATTATTTACAGTTAAAAGGAATTTGCCGATAAAAATTTAGAGTCCATTACCAATTATTTTGCTTTCCTATGGACTATTTGGTGTTCTTCACGTTGAGAGTGCTGGGATCTCATTCTAAATAGATCAAATACCGGAAATTTACTGGGATAATTATGTTGAAAGCGATTTTTCAAAATCTATCCATTTATTGGATGTACTCATACATCCTTCCTAGACAGATTATTCGCAGAATTAATACAACCATGGCACAATTCTTATGGGCAGGAGCATAGGAAGCTCAGAAATTCCATTTGATGAAATGAGCAGATATGACACGCCCAATTGAGGAGGATGGGGTTTCTTGGACACTTTGACTTTTAATTCGGCTTTGTTAATCAAGAATATGTGGAGAGCGGTATTAGGCAACTTATTATGGGCACACATCATGAAAGGTAAATATATGTATGGTCAGGACTTCACAACTTGGATAGGCAGGGGAGCAAGAGAGAAAACCATGAAGTCGATGATATGGAGGAATATGCTACAAATCATATATTGGTTGGCAGGTTTTATAAGATGGGAGGTTCGAGATGGATCCGGGATTAATATAGGGATGATCAGGGAACACACTCTCTCATTTCAGTTACTCAGTCAGTTACATGAAAAGGGAATACACAAATTGATACATGTATACAAGACAAGCGGACAAATCTTCAAAATCAAGCATGGAAAGGGGAAACATAATTGGGTATCACAACAAGCTACACTGAAGAGTGGGAGAGATATCTCAAATAGCTTAGGCAAGCCGAAATAAGAATAGAGGAGCAGGGTTTATAGGATGAGATGGTATGGGAGAAAGCCTCAATGGGAGACCGAGAGTAAAATAAATCTATCATAACTTGCCCAGAACTAAAAAGTCATACCACAATAATTATTGGATGAGTAAAATTTGGAGAGGGAAGACACCATGCAAAATCATAGACTAGGTGAAAGAGCACTCAAGTTTCAGGCCTCCCATTTATGCAACTGGATGAGGAACATCAAAAGACTGGTCACTTGCTTTCAGGACATCCAATTCCAACACATTTACAGAGAACAAAATTGGATGACAAACCTTTTGTCAAAAAGAGGGATAGAAAAGGAAACTGGGAAGTTTTTGTTCAACGAATTTGCTCAGGGGAATCTAACCAAAGATCGAAAAATCAATTATTCATAAACTGCCTCGAGGGAGAACAAGGAAACAACAGGAAAAAAACAGAATGAATGTTTTTGTGTTTTGGTACCAAAGTTATTTTTCTATTTTTGAAATCTGATGAAGTAACAAGGAAATGAAAGCGCTGTAGACACATACTGGTATGTGAAGGAAAAGTTTTATTTTACTAGAATGTAAGTAAGAGGAAAAGGAGATTATGGAATTCAGAAACATCACCAACTACTAGAAGATGTCGAAAAATGTACTTAATATTTTTATTTAATGAAAAGAAGAAGCGTTTTGTTTTCCAAAAAAAAAGTAAATGCTTAGCTTGACAATTTTTATTTTTTTCCTTGATAAATTCTTTGTTGGGGAGAATTCTCTTGTAAAGATGTGCTTATTGAATTATTTCTTTACTACAACTATAATGAAGAATCACAATTTTTTATTGATAAAGCTTAGTTTCCGATATACAAATTCCATCCATAATCTAGATGCTAGTAACAAATCCATCAATTTCTCTTTTTCATGAGAATTTTGTACTGGTTTCTTTATGGAAAGACAATTTTTCTTGGCCATCGAGCACAAAGATATAGGAATAAGGATTTTCATATCTCAAGTTTCGTTTTGGTTGGCTGGTCTTAGTGTTATTTTTCATATAAGTTTTTAAGGAGACAAATTGAGCTTAACATATGTGCTACATTCATCTTCTTGAAACTCAAACTCATAGCATCGCAGTTTGAGTCTTTATCCCATCCTGAGTTTAATTTTATGGAAATAGACCCTGTTGCACAACAGTTGTGTTTACCAAAAGGTGAAACCCAATTAAAAGAGGAACACAAGCAACCGGATCAAAGTATTGCATTTATATGTTTGGCTAGCTATGGCTGCAATTTTGAGAGGTAGCACATGCAAATGTTGTTAGAAATGTTTACTAAATAATGAAATTAATTCCATAACTCGTAGCCTATAGTATAGGCCTATATGAAAGAGGTGGGAGAAGCAAACCTAGATGAAGACAAGTATTAGCTCTAGTGTTTTCTTGCACATTGATCATAGCGTCTATATGTCACACAAATATGGACAAGGAAAATGAGAAGAGTCGCAGTATTGTTAAGGTTTAATGGAAGGAGGTATTAATGGAGTGAGTATTTTTCTGTAGTTATCTTGCTTTGCTTAGTTAGCTTTGTTGAGGATTAATGGACTGATATTGCAGTGCTTTCAGGATGAATAATGGATTCATGATTTAAATTCTGGTCATTTTGTTTGATATTCGGAATTCACTGTCATATGATGAACCACAGTAACGCTCAGAAGCTCTAATCAAATTTTAACCACTAGAGAATCAAACTTCCTAATTTTAGAATTAAGTCGGCTCACTAGGTTTGTTTGTGTGGAGATTTTTTTTTTTTTTTTTGCTGCTTGGGTTGAACTTTTTGCACAAGTAAAAGCTCTGTACAAATCTAGTTAAGGTTACCCAACTTATCTGCACTCAGAGTTTGATTTTACATGCATTGTGAATCAATAGAAACAATTGGTCTCCATTCAGTGAACTTGTCAGGTCATCTTTTAGCTTAGTTTGCCTGCATAAATGTTTAGAAAAGAGCAAGTTTTTAAATCAAGTTGTTATTGATCAGTTAACTAACATAAAAAATAAGTTTAACTAACACAAATCAAGATTTTATCTTAAATTTTTTGGCTGGAATTCAGATAGTGGAAATTCCAAAAAGTCACTAAAAACTATGAAGTTGTTTTTAATGGGGCTTTTTGGAGTTTCTCGTGAATTTTCTGGGGGAATCTAGCATTGAGGTGAAATCTTGTTCTGTGTTATCTAAGCTGGTATTTTTACTGCATTTATGATTTAAGCACCCCGAAAAACCCTAAAACACTTTGAATGTGCTAAATTTACTCATCAAATTTGTGATTTCAATAAATTCCTACCAAATTTAACATAAATTATATCAAAAAATTATAAAAAAAACTTTTCAAAAAATCTCATTAAAAACAGCAGGCTTCTTTTTATATTTACTAAAATTTATTATTATATATTTTTGTGAGGAGATACCGAGTGTGTGAGTGGAAATTTAGTGTATTAATTTAGTTTTAAAAAATTAATTATATTTATTATTTGTCGTAGGAATTTTTTTAATTAAATATTATAAAATAAAAAAAAAATATTAATCAACTTGTGCACTCTGTAATGGTTTACTCTTTAATGGTTTTATTAGTTTAGAATAAACTCCAGCAGTTTTGCTTCGCGTTTTTTCTGACGTGCTGGGCTTTAGTTTCCTTCTACATGAAAAGCTTATTTTAAAAATCCATACCTATTGTAAAATCAAAATCCATACCTATTGTGAAATACGTTAAACAGTTCTGCCCAACTTAAATGAAGAGATAAAAATAGGTAAATGGTTGTGTGGAATGTGTGAGAAGATTGATATAGTAAAAGAAATGAAAATATGTTGCGATGGCTAGTGAGGACTGGAACAGAGTAGTCTTTGAAGGAAGAGTATTTTAAAATCTATTATCCAATATTATGTTATTTGAGCATTGGATTTTTGGGGGTTGTTTCGGTAATTGTGAAATAGTTGAGAAGAGCGAATCTTTATTCTACCGTTTATGTTCTTTATATTTGTCAATCAGCTGCTGCAGCAGGCCTTGGAAGCATATCCAAGTGCAGTGGTGTAAACGCTAGTGGAATATTGGTCAATGCATATGTTGTTGCTGCCCATCGGGATAGGTTTTTCACTCCGGTCGGGATCAACGTGGCCTGGCCTTTTGTTTTTGGGACTGGTCGACTTCCCTGCGGGGCCATCCATTGTTCTGCGATTCCTGGTTTTTCTGGTGTGCCGGGAATTAGTCCGACGATCGGATTATTCAAATTATCCCGAGCGGGTATCCGACTCTATTGACGAAGTCGGCGATTGGCAACTTGATTGTCACGGACGTCCTAGTCTCCGAAGGTCTTTACTTTATTAGGTATTTATGAGGATCGGAAGTTGGTATCATCAGGATCTCCTTATGGGGTTTGATAGGGCTTTTTAATCCTTTCTTTGTCAGCATCCTATCTGTTTAGCACTTTTGTGACGTGAGATCTCCGTCCTTGTTGGACATTTTATCGGGAGTGGGGATCTGGACATTAAATCATTTTTAAAATCTTCATCCTTTTGCATATCTATCTTAATCCATATGAATGGTAGATCATAAAGTCCATTTCTGTTAATGAAAACAACGTTTTTTTTCTTTCTGAAAAAAGAGATCATAAAGGCCCTCGAGAATGGAAGACCTACTCTTTCACCTTGCGGATCTCGAGAGGGGGGAGTTTGACGACGCATTCATGCATGTGCTTGAGGTGGCGGAAAATGAAGGTAAGGCTCGAGGCTTAGTGGCAACACCTCCCGACGCTTCAACCAAACCATTAGTCCCCTTTCAAAACTCTGTGAAGTGGAATTCGCTTGGATCTTCTTCGATAATACCTTTTGGCTCTGCATCGAGGCCCAAGACGTCTAAACTAGTTAAAACTTTCAAGCAAAAACAGGGTTGCAAGCTCCTTAGTTTTGGCAAGGACGTGATGTGGGATCACGCGAAAAGTTTACTGGATCGGGCTTTGGTGGGTAGATGCCAATTCAAAAGGTTCAGTGAGGTCGAATTCCTTCCTTGGTTGCTAGAAGGTTGGAATAAGTTGATAAGATACCGTCCTCTGGTGAGTAAATTTCAGGGAGGCTAGTACAACTTCCACTTCATTAAGAATGAAGATGTCGAGGAGATTATTAGGTGAACTTGGGTAAATGGGCGTTGTTTCCTGGCACTCCATCGGACTGTTGGTTTTCATCCATCCTGCAATGCGCCTCGACATCACCTTCCATGGCTTACCCCTTGAATATTGGACTGTCAACGTCCTCACGGTGATTGGCGATAGTATCGGAACATGCAGATTCGTTGACCCGAAATGTAAGGGTGAATATGACAAAAGAATGGCCTGGCTGCTTGTGGAAGTGTCATATTCTGGGGGTCTTCCTGTGAAGATTGACTTGGAATGGGACAGTTCTGTGTACCGGCAGTCGCTCGACTACTGGCAGATGCCATTCAGGTGCCACTTGTGCCATGGAACTAGTCATCTCATGCGCCAGTGCAAAAATTATTTGGAAGGCTATAAAAAGCTCTATGCTCCTGGGTTGTCGGGCGGTTTTGCACACTGACTTGGTAAATCCGACATCTCTTCACAACCGGTCTCTTCAACAGCTCCCAGTAAGCCTCTTAATGTTGCTTTTCCCCCTGTAAATGACTGTCTTCCTTTATATGATCATATGTTAATGTTGAATGGATGGGTACGGGAGGGGGTTAGGGATAAAGCCCTATAGACCTCGAACACGATTCTCCGACCTACATCCTTGGGGGGGGGGGGGGGGGGCGATGACCATTTTTTGTGGGGGGATGATATTACTTCGGCAAACCCGATTGCGACCAATTCTCTTAATAATCCTCCTCCTTCAGACGACTCCTTTATCGAGCTCCGATCGCCTCTCTCCCTTGTATCGCCTCCCTTGGGGGAAGCAATTGATTCCGGACCCTTGTCCAACACTCGGCCATCTGAATTGGGTGGGATAGCCCCTCTCTCTCCTGTTAACTCGATTAGAAGCAATATGGATCTCATTCTTCATAACCCGGATGCCCAGATGATTCCCTTACAAGTTGACACTGGTATCCAATCGCCCTCTATCTTATCCATTAGTCCTTCGTCTATGGTTAATGTTACCATTTGAAAAGGGAAAGGTAGGCCAAGGGGCAAACACAAAATTGCTTCGGCTGTGGATGAGTCCCTTCCCCTTGGCAATTTTCGCGAGGTCCCTGTCACCCTCGCTCTCGATCGGGTCCTTAGAGCTTTGGCCCCTTCCCCTGGTGTCAATCCATGATCCTTTGCTCTCTAAATATTAGGGGGGTGGGGGGAAAAGATAAGTTAGTATCTCTTCGTCATTTTATTTTTGATCTTAAACCTGGCCTGATTTTCTTCCAAGAATTGATGACCTCGGCTGATAAGACTCGTTCTTTCTATCACTCATTATGTCCAGATTGGCATATGGTAGCCAAGGACGCGGTGGTTCGTTCAGGTGGTCTAGCAGTAATGTGGGATCCCTGCTTGGTTTCTATGAAGGCATTTGGGTTTTTGGGGGCATCGTCATGTCGGGCTTCATTAGAGGTTTCAGCAGGAGGATTCATCTCATAAATCTATATGCCCCTTATCGTGACAGACTCAGTTTTTGGAAAAGGATGGATATTGTGGGCATTCTGCATCTTGAAGGGTCCATCATTGCAGGTGACTTTAACTGTACCCTTAGGGAGAATGAGTCGTGGGGACATCATTGTAGAAGAGACCCTTTGGAGAAGTATCTGAAATCCTTGTTTGACAGCTCCAATTTGGTGGACTTAGCTCTGGAGAGAGAAGGCCCAACATGGTATAACGGGCGCTGGGGTGAGGATTTCATAGGGAAAAGGATTGAACGCATTCTGGTTCAATCTCCTCAATCTCCTCTCTTATCGCAGATGGGGGATCTAAAGGTGAGGGCAGAGGATGTGTTGATCTCGGATCATCGCCCGATGACTATAAACTGGAAGTTTGAAAACCTTAAGGGGGGGGTTTCCCTTTAAGTTTAATTAGGCATGGTTAGAAAATGAATCTCTAAACGACTTTCTAAGACATCATTTCATAGAAGCTGGTAGAGAGGAGGGGATGACTGCAATGGATTTTTTATCAAGTGCGTTGCACAACTTAAAAATCAAAGTAAAGAAATGGGAAAAGAAGCAAAAAGAGCGAATGGTTGAGGATATTATATCACTAAATGCTGAGAATTCTATACTTCTTATGAATATTGAAGAGGGAGACTCTTCCCCTTATATCTAGCCTCGCCTAAAAGCCATCGAATCAGAGAGGAGGAAAATTCTATTATTTCAAGAATAATATTACGGAGATTGAAAAGTCGCGTAATTTGGCTTAAGGAGGGAGAGAATAACACCAGATTTTTTCACAACTATGCAAATGGGAGGAAGAAATTTAACACTATATGGCAGATAGAGGCAAATGGGGTATTTGTTAATTCCACGAAGGATATTCAAATCGAGGCTGCGACATTTTATGATAACATTTTTAAGGGTCAAGAGGTGAATGTTTATGAAAAACATATAAAAGCACTTGATGTAGAAAATTATACAATATGCATGTATATCACTGCTCCCCTGATCTAACAATTTAATCCACTGCTAAATACATAATCCTTCTACTCAATTATTTGCGGAAATTAAATCGCCAATTGCAAAACATATGAAGAAAAATCAATCGCACATAACAAGATGTTTTACAGGGAAATCTTAAAGCTAAAAACCCCAACTATCATATATTATGTATATCATGGAATCATGAAAAATCTCATACAAAGCTCATCTCATAGAGCTCTCAATTCAATATATAATCGTCTCACATTGTCATATAAAAAATGGTTCACACATGCACTAATTTATTGCCTCCTGATATCCTGCCTCCACTGCACAATCCCTGTTGAAGAAGATCCCCGAATGAATTCGATCTTGTCTTGCTTTGACTATGCAATCCTCATTGGTGACTCCAATGTGTGTAGATGCATTGAATGCATCACTATAGTCACAATTGATAGTTAAACACACCCTTTCACCTATCTCTCCACTAGGTCTCCACTAGATCTGACATGCAAGTAGTTAACTTTTGTATTTCTTCAGTTGCAAGTAAGACACTACTTGTGAATTAATTAAATAGTTAATTTATGCATCTTTCACTAGTGTATCTTTAGTTACAACTAGCACAACTGAGTTTAACTCACTTAACTGAGTTAAACTAAATAACAACTCCCATAACTACTCTTCCAACTCTGTTACCACTGTGTCACACTCAGTTACAACGAAGTCCATCATGCATGAGTCACCAACCAACCTTGAAACTCGTAATTCCTTCAGCGAACTGGTTTGCCACATCAGTTAACTGAAATCAAGTGCTCCAAGAAAATAAGTTATTATTTATTGTCTGATTATCATTAAGTGTTAATAATAATCGACATGCATTCGATTTTTAGATTAGCAATCTATAAATAGACATCGCCCATATATAAAAATAGAAACTCATCTAAAGATAGAATTTGCTCAACCATCTAGAATCAACATCCTGCTAATTTTAGAATATGCTCTCCATTCTAAAAATAGACATACACCTGAATATAGCCTGTGGACCCCACCTAGTGAAGTTGCTTAATTTTCACTAGGATCATCATCTTGTTGAATCTCAACACTCCCTCTCAACAATAAAGGGATTATCCTTCACCCCGATCCTATCTCTATGGTTTTCGGATTTGCTCCTGGTGAGTGCCTTCATTAGAATATCTGCACCCTGATCTTCCATAGGAATGTACTAAAGCAACATGATCTTCCGCTGCACACAATCTATGATATGATGATATCGGATATCTATTATGAAACACAGGACTAATCGAGAGTTTAATGAAACTCTGATTATCACAATGAATCACTGTAGGATCTAAATGAGAATTGAACAAACCAACCAGGATCTTCCTCATCAAGATAACCTCACATGCAACTTGATTTGCTGTCATGTATTCCGCTTCCGCTGAACTGAGTGCCACAGATCTCTATTTCCTGCTGTACCAAGAAACAACTGTAGATTCGACTCTGAAAACCCCTCCTGATGTGCTCTTTCTGTCCGTTGCGCTGCCTACCCAATCTGCATCCGTGAAGCCATGCAACTTCACCTCATCCGTCTGTTTGTACCATAAGCCATACTCAGATATGCCCTTGAGATATCTCAGAACATGCTTGCCCGCCTTCCAAAAGAGCTTCGTAGGCTTAACCATCGCTTGATTAAGCTGGTTCACCGCATAGCATATGTTCGGTCTTGTATTAACTAAATACATGAGCGAACCCACCAACTGTCGATAGACAGTAGCATCCACTACCTCTGCCGATGTAGCATCTTCTTTCCTATAATTTTATGGAAGAGGAGTATCCATGGGTTTGCAGTCCTCCATGTGAAACTTACCCAGTATCTCCCGAGCATACTTGGCTTGAGACGCAAACATTTCACCTTCTCGCTGCCATATTTCCAATCCAAGGAAATAATGGAGGCCCATATCCTTCATCTCAAACTCCTTTGCAAGTCTTCCTTACATGAGTGTATCAAATGCTCATCAACAGTCAGTATTAAATCGTCAACATAAAGAACAATGATTAAAAGCTTACCCTCCACCACAATCTGGTATAGGTTTGAATTTTCCTCACTCTTGGTGAAGCCAAGTCCAGTGAAATAGCTGTCGATCCGAGTGTACCAAGCACGGGGTGCTTACTTCAGCCCATGCAATGATTTTTCGAGTCTGCACACATGCGACTCGCTACTGAAGATCTCAAATCCTTCAGGCTGCTCAATGTACACTTCTTCCTCAATGATCCCATTAAGGGACACAGTCTTCACATCCATATGATGAATGTGCCAACCCATCTGCGCTGAGAGAGCAAGGATGGTCCTTATGGAAGAATACCGTGCGATAGGTGCAAAGGTTTCTTCATAATCAATCCCCTCGATCTGTGAGAAGCCCCAAGCAACGAATCTTGCCTTATACTTCTCAACACTCCCATCAACAACTTGATTTACCTTGTAGATCCATCTTGAATCTACCACTAATTTATCAACCGACCTTGGAACAATTTCCCAAACACTGTTTCTGACAATGGAGTCATAATCCTCCACCATTGCATCTACCCATGTGGGCTCCTGCACTACTTCCTGAAAGGAATATGGCTCTGTCACAATACATTTGCTCATAAGAGCCATGTATCCAGTATATCAATCATCAGACTGTCTCTATCTGCGCTGTGAAGTAGGGACTCCTACATTCTATGCCACATCAAGCTTTAGCCTCTCAGCTTCTGTGGTATGCCTTCTGCCAGTTCTGATGTTTGGCTTTGCGTGAGTGGACTCCTCCACTCCTTGATCCTCCTCCTGTGGCTGATCCACATCTTGAGGCTCATCTTTGGGAACAAGCAGTTCTTCCTCTGCATCTCTCAAGCATAGCTTGTGCAACACCCACGATCATTCTGTTCTTCCTCTTCGCGACCCCATTCTACTGTGGGTTATGAGGCGCTATGAGTTCTCTTCAAATTCCTTCTTTGCTACAGAAATCTTTGAATTCGTTCGAGATATATTCACCACCATTATCGCTCCGCAGAGCCTTCACTTGCTTCCCCGACTCTTTCTCCACCAATGCTTTAAACTCACAGAACTTTGAGAATGTTTGATCATTCTTCTTCATGAAGAAGATCCAACATCTATGAGAATAGTCATAAAAAAATAATAACATAATCCCTGTGTTTTGTTGTTGAAGCAACCGAGAATGGTCCACACACGTCTTTGTGTACTCTCTCCAGGATCCCCGAAGCATGATTCTCCTTTTTATGGAAGGTGGTCTTCACAAACTTACCCATAATACATCTCTTGCATTGATCTATCTATGCAAGTGTACCCTTGGGAAGTCTAGTAGAAATCTGCTGCAAAATCTTCAGGGCGCCATGGTGAAGATGGCCCAATCTCCTGTGCCATAATTCACCCACATCCCGGCTCACCACTTCCTCTTCTTTGCCCACCATTGCAGTGCAACCATCTACCTCCAGCTTTTAGAGATTCTTAACTCGAATCCCTATCCTCTTGGTTTGACCCATTGTTTTATGTCGCAGGAAGGCTTTTCCATCGCTGAAAACAACGTCATAACCTCTGTCCTCCAACATCGTGATTGAGACCAAGTTCTTCTTTAGAACTGGAACATGTATAAAATATTTCAACATAAATGGTTTACCTGACTCCCTCTCAAAGGTAATGGTACCAATGTTGGTCGCACTGTATCGTCCATCGTCGCCCATCTCTATATGCATTTGGAGATCTTTCTCCTCCAAGTCGCTGAAAATATCCTTATCTCCTGTCATGTGAAAGGAAGCACCACTATCTAGATACCACACCAATCCCATTGCGCTTGAAACCAAGCATGCGGTCAAAGAGAAATCAAGTTCAAATTGCAAGGCAAGGGCCTCACCAGCTGCAGCTCCAACAACCTTCTTGTTCTTCTTTTTCTGTGGGTAGTTAGTGGCGAGATGCTCATGTTCGTGATAGTGAAATACTTCACTTTGGACAAATCCAGCTTCTTTCCTTTAGCCTCGGATTTTGAATGGGATTTATTCCCCTTCCCTTTCCTTGCTTTGGAAGCCAAAGCACAATCCTCTTCATCATCATGCCTTGATGAAGATCCATCCCTGGTACTCCGCCTTATCTCCTCCTGCACTAGATTCGACCAAAGTCACTCCCAATCTGGTAGTTTCTCCCACCCATTAACAGAGTCTTGATAACTGTGCCAACTCTTCGGAATTCCAAGGAGAACAAATCTCACCAAGTCATCATCAACAACTTTAATTCCCACACTCCCCAACTCATCCCTACATTGGACAAAATTCGTGAGATACTTTGGAATACTGTTGCCCTTCTCCATATTGATTTTTTTGAGTTTATCATTCAGCGCCAACTTCCTATGGTCGTTGATGCTTTGGAAAAGATCTACCAAAGTCTTCCACATTGCAAATGGAGTGGATTTCCCGTGAAGGCTTGACACAATATGGTCTTTCACACCTTCCCACATAATTCTTCTTGTCTTTGCTACTTTCTTTTGTCAGACGTCAAGTAATGTAGCATCCGTCGAAGTGGGCTTAGGAACATCTCTATCAATGAAATCCTTCAAGCTATTATCTTCAAGCACTGCCTCCATCCTGTACTTCCAAGCTATGTAGTTTGAGCTGCCCTCGAGTGCATACTCCAACCACAACCCATTGAAAGCCATTTTAATGTTTACTCAACTGTCGCACCAAGAAATTATTGCAAAAAATTTGAATTGTTCCACCAACACAACTCAGCACTGCTTCAATACTGCAATCTTCAGTGATTAACACTGCTCTGATACCATGTAGAAAATTATACAATATGCATGTATATTACCGGACTCCCCTGGTCTAACAATTTAATCCACTATTAAATACATAATCCTTCTACTCAATTCTTTGTGGAAATTAAACCTCCAATTGCAAAACATATGAAGAAAAATCAATCGCACATAACAAGATGTTTTACCGGGAAAGCTTAAAGCTAAAAACCCCAAATATCATATATTATGTATATCATGTAATTTTGAAACAATCTCATACAAATCTCAGCTCATATAGCTCTCAATATAACATACAGTCATCTCACACTGTCATACAAAAATTGGTTCACACATGCACCAATTTACTACCTCCTGACAGGCTGCCTCCACTGCGCAATCCTTGCTGAAGAAGATCCTCGAATAAATTTGATATTGCCTTGCTTTGACTACACAATCCTCATTGGCAACTCCAATGTATGTGTAGATGCATTGCATGCATCACTATAGTCACAACTGATAGTCAAACACACCCTTTCACCTATCTTTCCACTGGGTCTCCACTAGATCTGACATGCAAATAGTTAACTGTTGTATTTCTTCAGTTGCAAGTAAGAATGTACTTGTGAATTAATGAAATAATTAATTCACTCATCTTTAACTAGTGTATCTTTAGTTACAACTAGCACAACTGAGTTTAACTCACTTAACTGAGTTAAACTAAATAAGAACTCCCATAACTACTCTTCCAACTCTGTTACAACTGTGTCACACTTAGTTACAACGAAGTCCATCATGCATGAGTCACCAACCAACCTTGCAACTCGTAATTCCTTCAGCTAATGGTTTGCCACATCAGTTAACTGAAATCAAGTGCTCCAAGTGAATAACTTATTATTTATTGTCTGATTATCATTAAGGGGTAATAATAATCGACATGCATTCTATTTTCAGATTAGTGATCTATAAATAGGCATCACCCATATCTAAAAATAGAAACTCATCTAAAGATAGAATTTTCTCAACCATCTAGAATCAACATCCTGCTAATTTTAAAATATGCTCTCCATTCTAAAAATAGACATACACCTAAAAATAGCCTGCGGGCCCCACCTAGTGAAGGTGCTTAATTTTAACTAGGATCATCATCGTGTTGAATCTCAACACTTGAACTCTTCCCCTGAATGTTTGGCGATGCAGCAAATGAAATTTTCCTAAGGCCGGTGCTAAAAGACGAAGTTGAGAAGGTCTTAAAATCTTTTCCCGCAGATAAAAGCCCGGGGCCGGATGGATGGCCCCCAGAATTTTTCATTCATTTCATGGAAATTTTCATCAATGACATCACTTCAATGGTTGAGGAAGTGAGGAAAACAGGTTGTTTTGTTGGAGGCATAAATTCGACTTTTCTGGCCCTAATTCCTAAGAAGATGGAAGCTAGGTCTTTCGAAGACTATTGCCTTATTTTTTTGTGCAACACCTTGTACAAGACTGTGTCTAAACTTATAGCTAAAAGGTTTAAGGATGTTCTAAAGCGCCATATTTCCCCTGAGCAATCGAGATTTCTGCGGGGTAGGAGCATTCGCGATGCAGTTGCAATTACCCAAGAGATCATTCATTCTATTAAAACACAAAGTATAAAAGCATGTGTGATAAAAGTCGATTTGAGCAAGGCATATGATAGAATTGATTGGGATTTTTTAAGACTGATTCTCCACAAGATTGGATTGGCAAATGGCGATTGACTGGATCATGGGATGTGTCACATCTTCCTCGATGGCAGTCATCATAAATGGATCGAAAACTAAATTTTTTCGACCTAGAAGGGGTCTCAGATAGGGATGTGCCCTCTCCTCCCTTCTCTTCATTCTTGTGATGGATGCTTTAAGCTTGGACATTAAAAAGGCTGCGGATTTGGGGGAATTTAGAGGCATACAAATCACCAGGTAGAGGGAAATTTCTCACAGTTTTTTTGTAGACGATGTAATGGTATTTGGTATGCTTATAAAAAGTGCATGGCAGGTTTTATTTAACATTTTTAGGTTTTTTTGTAGTGCTTTAGGAATGGAGGCAAATAAAGGTAAATCTTGTATTTTCCATTCAGAGTGTAATACTGAAGATCTGGATTATATCGGCAACCTCTTCGAGTTTCGTATAGCATTCCTAGAAGGAGGCATAAAATACCTGGGCTCCCACCTGAAGGCGACCAAATATCTCATTTTTGAATGGTCGTGGCTGTTGACAAAATACAAGAAAATAATAAGCAATTGGGCAAAAAAGTGGCTAACTAGAGGGGGGAGGCTTTTTCTATCCTAGGTAGTCCTACAACAACTATCTGTATACTGGGCACACTTGTATTTAATTCCGACAAAGATAATCAAATCCATCCGAAGTATCATGGAAATTTTATATGGAATGGAGGGTTGGGCAAAGGCTCATATCATCTTGCGAGTTGGGACATGATTTCATGTCCAAAAGATTTAGGAGGTTGGGGGATTTTGGATCTTTTTATATTCGGCAAGGCCCTAATGTTGAAGTCACTTTGGAGAAGCATTAACATACCAGGGGTGTGGAAGGAGATAATGGATTACAAATATATTAAAGGAAGATCAATGGAGGATTTGTACCTTGAGGAAAAAAACTAGCAGAAGAAAGGATCACCAATCTGGTGCGGATTTGTTAAAATATGGCCAATTTTAAAGGAGAATCTAAGACGGAGTTTTGGCAATGGTGGCCGGATTCTTATAGGTGACACTGGCTTGATAAACCACAAGGGAGGCATCAAAGTCAGTAGAGAGCTGATCTCAATACTAAACCAAAAAGGGATTTTTTTCTTAAGTCAAATTTTAACATGGCACAAAGAAGCCCCGCAGTGGTAGTCTGCTGGTAAAATGGGGATCCCAGATTCATTAAAATATGATTGGAACATTTACTGTGAAGGCTTAAGAGGCATGGGAATGATTAGAAAAAGAAGAGGGGATAGGATTGAATGGAAAGGAAAAATACTCAAAGGTCAAATTGTGATTAATGAAATATACAAAGCAATGATGAAGAAGAAGGACGGAACACAACAGGTAAGTTGGTTTTAGGGTCTATGGAAACTAAAAATGCAGTCTAAGGTGGTCATTTTATACTGGCTAGTTTGGAGAGACAAAAATATGACATGGAACAATTTATAAAAAAGGGGCAAATATGGATCTGGGAGATGTCAACATTGTAAGAGTGCAAACGAAGACAATAAACATTTGTTTTATAATTGTCCATTTTCTAGGAGTGCCTTAGAAGTGATATGCAACCACATGCATTTAAACTTCCCCATTTTTGTAGGAGCAGAGGACTGTTACAATTGGGGGGGAGGGCACGGGAAATCTTACAGGAAGGTTCCCATCATTCTTCATTGCTATATATGGAGCAGCAGAAACAGGTGGCTCTTCGAGGGGAGAGCTAGCACACCGATCATGGTTAGCAACCAGATAATGCAACACTGGGGGAACATAAGGTAAAACAGAAAAACTCAGGGATCTCTCCAGAAGATTTCAACCACATGAAATCCACTACTTTGCTGGGCTTTTAGATGAGGCTGCCCAAAACAACATTTGTGGGTGTGGAGTTTGGTTGATGCTCTCCCCTATGTGCCATTACAAAATCCATTGGACCGGTGGTGAAGGGACCAACATGCGAGATGAGACTCTAGCTCTATGGGGCCTGATGTGGTTTGCTCATCATCTGTGCATTGAATCTATTCATGTATTTGGGAACTCATAGGTACTTATCAATCATCCTAACAAAGGAACTCATCTAAATCCAAGCAATCTTGAGGGCTGGTTGGATAGGATAAAGATGCTGAAAAAAAAGTTCTCCACTATTTCCTTTGCACATGTCTACAGAGAATTTTTTTTAGAGGCAGATAGATTATCAAAGATGGGGTTGACTGGCAGATTTGGAGAGATGCAATATGAGCTAATTGTAGCAAATGGTCAAGGTGCGAAAGGCACTGTGTGTTTTCTCTAACAAAATGGGTTTTTTTTGTAGGTTTTGAAAAAGGCTTTTGGGAAAATTTTGGGGGAATGGACCTCTGTCAAAGTCACGGAAAGAAGGAACTTGAAGAGGTCTCCACAACGTGGAGAAGATCTCCCAACCCTCCAAATACACATGGGTTTATAGATGAAGCGTCGAAATATGAAAAAGGAAGCTAAGAATGGAAGAAAATACGACATTCAACAGATATGAACGCAAGAGGATTGAGACAAAAAGCTATTTGCTCTGGAATTAAAATGGAAATACATGTAACAGGCAGGAACATACATATAATGGCTGAATGTAACAGGTAGAAATAGTTTTTGTTTTGTTTTGACTAAGATGTATTTGGAATAGAAACATAAAAAACAATTGTACTGGTACATAAATATAAAGCAGTGGTTTTTTCTTTTGGAAAAAAAAAAAATGTTGTAAGTAATTTAAGTGAAAGAAAAAGTAAATTTATCTACACATTTTATGGTGTCACATACCAGTTATATATTGTTTTCCTAAGATCATATTTCAATCCCACTCCCACTACAACATTAAGTAATTATGGCATGACATGGAGAATAAGCTAGGGAATTTTAGGGAATTTATAAACATTGCATTCATAACCCTAAACTTAAGATGTAATAAGCGATAGCAAGTGACATCTAATATATGGGAGTTCGTCTTAGGTGTGAGAAGCTTTCTGCACCGGGAAAGTTTCGCATAAATAATGCTCTGCACAAGAGGTATTTTAATAAATTATTGTATATTACAACCAAATACATAGCGGTTTGATTTTTTTCTTAAAATATATTTTAATTGCTAAAATATTATTTTCAAATAAATTGCAACTGAGTTGTCTTTATTTTGTAAATGTGATATAATTTTTAGGTCACAATCTATCAACTCCGGTCGTCCTTGTAACGGAGTTGCAACATTGAGCAGAGCAGTGACAATGTTAGCATAATAGTGTCACTATCATAGCACTCACCGATAGAATAGCCACTCAAAAAATTAGTTTTTTATTTTTATTTTAATTATTTGTTAACTTTGATAAAAATAGAAAATAAAATGCTTTCCACCAAAAAACTTATGTTCCATCAAAATTGGTTGAACCAATTAAAAATAAAATTTCCAAAAATTACAAAATTATTTTTAAATTTAAAGAAAATAGAAATATTTAACATTTTCACGTTAAAATTACAAATACACAAAAAAGAAAGAAAAAGAAAAAGAAAAATAAAGTCAATGCACTTTGAAAACCAGAAGAAAGCTATAATCCCCTGCCAAGTGACTGATAAGTCTTGAGAATTTCTAATTACTAATCACATCTTTTCCCAACAAAATCAAGATTTGTATAGCCTTATACATAAATTTATTAACTTAGGTGGTTTCCTCATTCATCTACCACACATTATTGAAATTGGACAGACCTATACCTTTATTTGTTGACTTATTTTTAAACATTCAACTCCATCCCAATTCAATTGGTCTATCCACATATTGTCTCTTCTAATTGATTTGAATAATAGAGACTGTTTGGATGCCTGGTAATATATATGAGCTCTGCGCCCTTCAACTCAATACCATAGAAGTTTAGAAATGGACTTACATAACATAAAAGAAAGCACATACCTTTCAATGCATGGTTATGTCTAGCAACCAAGCTGCATCCCAACTGGATCAATTCCTTTTCAACAAATTAATTTCCACAACCTCGAATCACCTGAAAGAGTGACTTCCTCTCATGGATTCGAACTCCTTTATTTTCCACTCAACTTCCTTTAACCATGTAATTTCGGATTCCTATATCTTCAGCATTAACCATATAATTTCAGATTCCTATATCTTCAAACTAATGGAAGTTCCTATTCCAGTACCAAATCCCTGCAAGGATATCATTCCAAAATTCTAATGTTCATTGAATTTGAAAATATCTATGCATTTAAATCACGATTCAACACAAATTTCATCTCCCAATAGACATCTCAATTCCTTCACCAAGATTGCATACTTATGTAATTTTTAACTACTCAAAAGTCAACTATTTATCAAATGCCTGCACTTATATAACAAAACATTTCCTATTTGATAGATTAATTCTTAATCCACCATAAATTTCAAAAACATATAAATATTGAAATTCTACCAATTAATTTCAGATCCACCGTGATATTGAAGTTTTTCCAATTCTAGATCTCATATAGTCTCGAATTCTCTAGAATTACTTCACATCTACCTCAAGCTCCTTCACAGGCTTCCTCCCATCAACAACTTTCCCTGTGGCAACGAACTTCAACATGCCACCGTCTGTAGGGCACCACTAGGCATTGTCAAAGACTGTTGGGCTGGATTTTGCAGCTATAATATCAATTAATGGAATATATAAAACACAAAAGATAATATTAGGGACAAATAAATCGAGTTTTCTTTAGTGTGATTTTTTTGACTTTTCGGGTGGATTTTTCAAAACAAATTTCTTTAAAATTTGGCATGAATTCATTGAAATCACAAGCACAATCGAAGTGCCTTAGGGTTTTTTAGGGTGCTGAATCCATATATACAGTCAAGATTTCACCTCAAAGTACCAGAAACTCCAAAAAGTCGCACTAAAGACAACTCCCAAATAAATTGGAAAAAAGGCCTTAAGCCTCACAACATGTATTAATACAATTATGAAACCATTTTAATTTCTCTCACCTACACCTCACAAAAGAGATAATGTAGGATGAGAAAATTAAATAAAAGTGGTACATTAAGGCTTAATGATTGTTTATGTGAGTAGGGGGCTAACACTACAAAGTGTTGTTAGTGGCATGGAGTGTCTCAGTTATAATGTCTATTGATAGGAATGCTTGCATCCTTGTTTCTTTTAGGCCATGTTTAAATGTGAGACAACTAGTGAGGGAATGAGAGAGTCATCCCTAGGAAGTGTTGATGTTCTCAGTGATGTCACGCATTGGAAAGAGTTGGGCAAGTTCCTGGAGGTACCAAAGAACTCTAAATCACTCGATCGTGGTTTGCTTGACATGAAATTTGGCCGAATGGGTCTATTAAATCTGAATAAAACCCAAAAAGTTCATTAGGGTAGGGAGCCGTGTTAATCCTCATGATTAACCATTAATCACCTAGTTAATAACTGTGTAATGACAGACTCAAACTATAATGAACACCATGTAGGCCTTACACAGGGTTATGTAGGATCTTACGGGAGGACAACGCTACAGAAATGAGGCGAAGGCATGACAAGAAGTATTCCCTTTATGAAATAGGAATGTAAGTATTATGGGATGAGAACTTATGTGCCAGGGATAGGGAATTCACATTCTAGGGAAAATGCAATGTAAGTCTCGCGGGACGTGAACTTATGTGCCAGGGTTAGGGATTTCATGTCCCGGGGAATGAGAAATTGTGTTTCCTAGCTGTTGGGGAATAGGAAAGTATTAAAACCCGCGAAGGATCGAATTTCCCCCAAACCATTATAATGTGAAAATGCCGACAAACATGAGAAGGGTCAAGCCCAATGGGATCCATAAACTTGAGTTGAGGTGGTCGAGGAGATGTAGGCCGAAGGAGGCGACATAGTATTCCATGTAAGAGATTCTGATGATGCAGGTTAGTGGCATGGTAAGGGTACTGACATGTCACATCAACCGTGTGACATGTGGCTTCAATAATCAACGTTTTGGGGATTGAAAATGTGGAACCACATAACACATGGAAACAATTGGAGGTGCCACATGGTATTTACGTGGGGTCCGTATGGTTGAGGGCCATGTCACTATGGAACATGACACCCTAGAGGTGATATATGGTGTATCCTTTACAGTGGAGTTGCAGTGCTACGATCGACGGAAGCCACAAAATGCATAATTTGTTGTTAATTAATGCATAAATTTCACAATGAGCCACGCTTGGCTTGCCTTAGGGCTAGGTTGTGGAGGTAATGTGGCGTGGTGGTGAGATGGACAAACATTTTTCATGGGAGACAAAGATGGAAGTGGAATATGATGGGAAGTCCCTTGACCATTGGAATTTTTATTGAACGATTATAACATAAAATAATAGAAAAATAAGTATGTGCTGGATGCTTGGGGACCCATGGTCTATGGGACATGGAAAGTTTCATGAGGTTTGAGCCTTGGCAAAATTAGTGCCTGGGGTGATGTGGAGATACCCAAGTTGGTTGGGGTTGCCAGGAGGATGATTGTAGGTGTGAAATGGATGCCACGTGGGAGCCACGTGGTAGGTCCTTGCCTATGTGGCAAGGATTAATAATGAAACTTCAATTAGGAATAAATTTTGATCCTGGCATCGAATTGAGATAAAATTTATATAGTAAAAACGATATCAAAATGTTGAACACGACGGTAGTGTACAAAGTTAATTCCACTAACTTTAGGGAATGAGGAATTGTGTAACCCCATTTCCATGTGAGGCAATGGAGGTTGGGTTAATTAGAAATAACACCTCCCATTTATTTGAGAAAGTCTAAGGGGGTGGGAGCTAGAGTAACAAAGTGGTATTAGAGCACCTGTGTTTAGCACTTGGACTGAATGGGCCTAGAAGGATAAATATAGAACTCTATTACAGAAAGTGATGGTATCTAGTGATTGTTTGTTATGTGCAAGGGGTGTTGGATGTAGCACTTTGATTATTGGTTGTTATTGTCCCGTGATTTAGCAGATTGGTAGACCAAATGCACAGGGTAACATGAAACCAATCTTTGGAGTCTTAGGACCTAGCCTTCCTGGACTCAGAGAGGGCTCTCTCTATTTTATGCAAAGGATGTGAACGTGTTTGCTATTAGGGTTTGATTTTAGGCTAGTTGTTAAGTGTAGGGTTTGTTGTTTGTTTGGTTGGGTAAAATAATCAAGTAGGATAGGTGGAATGAGAGGTCATCAAATCATTGGGCTATGGAGTCTATGAAAGTCATGGATATCTCAAAAATAAGTCAGAGTGCATCACAGGGCAAATCTAGTGTGGTCAATGGATCTCTAAGGTTATGTGTGAAGTGACATGGACATTAAGTTGGTGAATCAAGGTAGGGCAAAGGGAAGTGAAGTATCCTTTGTCATATAACCATAAAAAATAAGGTCTTAAACACTGATAAGCTAAAGATAATAATCATGAGATAGGGAAAACCATTAACTCAATGAAAATACTTAAACAAATAGATATCCAAGATGAACAATTCAATGAAACAAAGAAAGCAAGAAGACTTAACTAACTTTAGTGATTTCACCTTCAAGGTTTGAAAACATATAAGATGACAAACAAATTTAATCAAAGAAGAGGGAACTCCTAAGCATAATTTGATCAAGCTATAAAGAAATTTGAGGCCAACTTCTCAAGTATGGACAAAGGGCATGATCAAAATATGGCCTCTTTGGCTAAACCTAGCAAGTAACACATCAAAGAGAGGTTCCAAAAACAGAGTTTAGATAACATCAAGTAAGCATGGCTAACCATAAAACATATTTGAAAACTACTTTCTTAAACCATTAATGAAACAAACAAGCTCAGGTGGATCTAAAGAGCAACTAAGAATTCCTTAAACATAACCTAGTAGAGGAAAAACATAAAGAAAATAGTAAACAGGAAAGACTAAGGTGCCTCAAACAACATTTCTTAGCCTATACTTTTATGCTCTACTGCAACATAGTAGGATGGACATAATGATAAACAAGAAAAAATTAGAGACACATCACCATTAACCAAGCTCAGGGATCCTGCAAGCAAGCCTTCATCATCATCAATCAAAGCAAATCATTCACAAGCTCCACAACACCAAATTGCTCTTCAACCTCAAAAAACCATGTATTGCTCTCAAAACTCATCAAATTCCAACATTTACAATGAGAGCCCTCATGCTCTATTTAACTCAGCAAAGGAGGGAAAAAACCCTAGATAGGGTTGGAAAATGTCAAAATCACTCATAAATGTCATAAATGCCCAAGAGACCATGCAAGGCCCAAGGCACAAAATATCCCATGAAATAAACACCAAAATAACTTCTAACACCTAATTATGGAGTGATTTGCCTCAAAAAACACTAAAATATGATTTTGCAATAAATGAGTGTGTTTTGTTGACTTTTGGTCCAAAACACACAGTGCTGTCCATTTGTGCAGCACCACCTCAGGCAGAAAATAGGTCCTATTGCAACCAAGTTTTTGACCCCTTCCCGATGTCGAATTTTTCTCCGTGATGGCTAGTTGGAAAGCCTGAGGAGTATAATTTCCAAAAATACTCTTAGTTTTCTGATCCAGCTCTTGTAACCTATCCAAAATGTCAAAATCCCAACGCTGCTCTGTGCGCAGTGCCAGGCCTGAAAATGAGGCAGCATGGTGAAAATCTAGGTGTTTTTTGACCTTTTGAGGGGTCAAAACTGCTACAATTGCTCTGAAATTTTGTGAGAAAAGTTTACAGGTGATGCGAAATCCAAAAATGTTGAGTTTTCATTCTGAGGATGCTCCAGGGATTAGCGTAGCATCAGTGGCGTTGCGCTAATAGGCGTTCAAAATCACAAAAAACAAAAAATTATCCAAATTCCCTCAAAATTTGTGTAGGTATCCTTCAAGGGGTTTGGGAGACCTGTTGAGAAGCTGATGCCAAAATTCCAGGTTTTTCATCTTTTGCTTCTTTTAGGGTTTGGATTTCAATGAGGGCTTTCTTTAGTTTGGCACAAGCAAGTTTGTTTTTCATTGGATAATGCTTGGTCATCTTTTTCTGGAGAGAAAGGTCCCTTTTTATCTTCTTAAAGTACTTGTGTTCATTCTTGTAATACTGAATGATATATTGTGCCATTTCAAAATCTCTCTCCCATTCCCTAATTTGTGCATCTTTTCTTTGGAGTAGTAACCTAGTGGCCATCTCCTCATCTTCATTATCATTGTCAAGGTCAATGAATTGGGGTTCTTGTTTAGTTTGCCTCCCTCCCTTACCTTTCTTATCCATTTTCATATTTTCTTTGCCCTTGTCAAGCCTTTGAGCTGATGTAGATGGCAAGGTCCCTTGCCTTTTGGAGGCAACAAACACTTGCCTTGGCCCTCTTTGGTATGTGCATGCAAGAGGTGTGATGGTGATTTTGTTGGGCTTTTTGCCATGGCTATGATCATCATTTAGACTATGAGCCTCTTCCCCTTTTTCTCTATCATCATGACTAGGATTACCTTCATCTTTGTTTTTTGCCATGTCATCATTTTCTTTGTCACTGAAGGGCTGATTTTTGTCATGACTATCATGACAACTGTCATGATTGTCATGAATATTTTCCTCCTCACTGTGATCTGTCTCATTTGCATCACCGTTGCCTTCAATTTCTGTGTTGTCCAGCTCTTCATATTCATCATTTTCCTCTTCTTGATTCTCTATTTCATTGCTGATATCCCCTCCATCAATGCTCATTTCATTTCCACTTTCAACCTCCTCATCCTCTTCAACATCCTCTTTCACTTGGTCATTGTTTTGTTCACTGTTTTCAGCTTTATCACTGTCATGCTCACTGTCTTTCTCTTCACTTTCTATTTCTGCCTTTTCTTGCTGGCTTGAATCACCATCATTGCTTAGATTGTCTCCTCTGTCCTCTTGTTCATTTGTTTCATTGTAATCCTCCTCCTCCATTTCTGTGTCTTCTTCCTCTTGCTAGTTTAACTCATCACCAGTTTGTTCATCATCATCATCCTCCTCATTGGGATCATCATCATTACCCTCACTGTCATTACGTTGTTCATTATTTCCACTGTCATCCTCTTCATTTGATGCATCAGTAGAAGGGGAAGAAGGGAGGTTTCCTTGAGGTGAGGGCACTTGTGCAGATGAGGAGGGAAAATTTGGTTGATGAGGAGGTTGTGGGCTTGTGAAGACTTCATGTGCTATGAATACCTCCCAAGGTATACCCTGTTGTTCCAAATGGTGTAATACCACCATATTGATCAAGGAATGGTGAAATACACTTTGCATTTGTTGGGAAGGACTCCTTCTCCAGACAACAAAAGACATTTTTTCCATACTTCTATAGAGGTAGTAGGGCAAGTTGAGCATCTTAACCCTTGTGAAATGCATGAGGAGTCTAAGATGATAGGAATAAAGCCTGGAGTACCTCCCCTCATAGGTGAAGTACTTCATGATAACTTTCATCAGGGGTGCAAATCTCTGTTTGAGGTGTGATAAGGGAAAAAAAGACTTGCTACCTTGTCTGTACCTAGTCTTCATAAATGGCTCATAATAATCCTTGTCCAATTTGGCCTTCTTAAACCATTTTTCACCAACAGCAGGGATACCTATAGCATTAGAAATGGTATCTGTTGATAGTTCAAAATCCACCCCTGCCAGATGCGCCTGTTTGTTGTGGAGGTTGAGGACAAACAACCTTGTAAGCTCTGGGTGGTGTTGTACTAGTTTGACATTCTCACAAAATTGAAAACATCCCATATTATGGAAACATGAGAGGATCATGGGAGATGAGGTGATAGCCGCTATGCTATGGGGTTCAACTCTGTTCACATTTCCTCCTTTTTGATTTTGCCTCATAGAACCTTGACCCTTTTCACTGCTACTACTGTCTTCTGCTCCTGACATGGTGATATGAGATGTTTGTTGACAAAATAGGGTTTTGAGGAGCAAGATGAAGATTGTGGTGAAGTAAACTTCTTGTGAATGAGTGATATGGAGGCTAGGCTTTAGGACTGAGTTACTTTGGAGCTTAAGAGGGTTCACCTTGAATCATGAATTGTGACCACACTAATTCACCCTCCCTTAAATGACACTAAAATTGTTCAAGAAGGCCAAAAACAAAGGTGTAATATGCATTTGAGACCTAGGGTTTTCACACCTAGGGTTTAATTACTTTTTAGCCACCAAATTATGAAAATTTCTTGTGGGCCAAGCAAGAGAGGCCACTTACCAGGTTTTTTCTCCTCTGCAGGCCTTTGAATGCAACTTGGAGGATGATTTTGAGCCTTCAGGCAAGAAATTTTGCTTGTTGGAGGCCCTCTGCATTAGTGCAGCACCCTGCCCGAGTAGTCGGGTTGGCCTGTTAGCGCAGCGCCGGGCTTTCAGCAGGGTTTTCAGATCCCTGGGCGTGTCGGGCTTGTATTTGCGCAACGCCCTAGATTTTCATAGCGTCACCTTGGATTAGCGCAACGCCATGTTAATATGAACGGGAGAAAGGCGGATTATCGCAACGCGAGGCCTGGTAATCGCAACGCCATGTTAATATGAACGGGAGAAAGGCGGATTATCGCAACGCGAGGCCTGGTAATCGCAACGCCACAGATTTAAGCAGTGCTAGTAACCCTTTTCCCAGAAACGGTAAAAAGAACTTTGTTTTTTCTCCTGAAAGCTTTCTTGTCTCTGCCAAGTGATAAGTGAGTTTGAAAATGATGGCTTAGGTGCTCTCATACCCTTTTGAGAAATAAATCAAATTTGTAAAACCCACTTTTGCTATTTTTGATTTTTGTCATCTTATGGTTTTCAATGATACTCTTTTGTCCTTTGCAGGAGGTGACTTTAAAACACAAGAATGATCTCTTTCTCCTTCAACCATTCCTCTTTGTTGTTTTTTGGGTAGCTAATATGATGGATTTTGGGCTATATTTGGGCTACTGATGCTTCTAGAACTTGTTTTGCTAATGCCTGTTGGAATTATATGTTTCACTGTGTTTTAGCCATTTTCATGTCTTCAATCTCTTTCTTAACTTTTTATGCACTGTGTATGATGGCTGCTTCTTTAGAACCTCTTTGTTCTTACCTAGGAGTTTAAATTGCCTCCTGTTTCGGTGGGTGATTGAGGCAATGGCTTATTTTCTCTCATTGATTTTCCTAGGCATGACAAACCCCTTTTTTTATTAGTGCCACAACTTTTTCTTTATAACCATATATGCCATTACCATTTTCTACTGAGAGACAGACAAAAACATGTTTGTATCCCTCTCACTGATTTTCTAGAAGTATAAAAAATCTGTCTTGCACAGTGACCACAATCTTTTCAATCATGTTTGTCATTATCTCCCTTTGGCCAATTTTGATGTGTTGCAGGTGCCTTGACACATTTTTTGGTCTCCTTAGTCACTCTTTGGAGTTTGACACCTCATTTCTCTTAACAGTGAAACCAAGCTCAGCTTGATTTCTCATTTTGATACTTAACCTTATGCTTTCATTCCTTTGATCACTTTGATGGCATTTGACTGCACTTGAAGGCTTGGTCTCCCTCACACTGATACTCTTTGCAATTTCTTTCCCTTGGATGCAGTGAAGCATTGTTGCCTTATCAAACCCTAAAAGCCACCTTTAAAGGATTTTTGAAAACCTCTTGCTGTCATGGTGGAGGCCCATCATCCTCATTTCACCCGTTTTTCCTACCTTCCCAAACTTTAGGTTTTAGGGCTGTTTGAGAAAATTAATTAGTGTTGTCTTCTAACTTCTCTATAGCCCTTTCAAGTTCATTCATTTCTGTTCAGTTCACCTCACCGTTTTCCATTTTTCACTTATGATTTCTAAAAATATTCAATGTGTGCTTGGTTGTGTTGTTGTGCCTTCTGTCCTTGTGACTCTTGCATTGGTTTCTTGCTTGGCAACACTGTTTAGCCAAACAATCCCAAAACCCTGATTCTTTTTGTACATAGGCCTGCTGCCTCTTCTTTTGCTGTGGCTATCCTTAGTGATGACTTAGCCTCTTACCTTACCTTTTTTTCTGCTGATAGCCATCTCAATCATTCCTACAAAAATGTTTAAGATGGGCAGCTGTCTTTTGCAGAAATTATGCTTTGACCAAGGAGGTCTTTCTTGAAGGATTTTTTGATCCATTTGGACAATCATGTGCTGCCCTTCTTCCTCTTTGGTTGCAGCCTCTTGGCACAGGAATAAAAAAGCTTTAGAACACTAAAGAAATCCTATGACCTGTGAAACCCTAGGAGACCTAGTGGGAGGCTTTTTGGACTTGGTCTTTGGCTGAAAACTTGACTTAGGGTTTTCAGGTGTAAAACATAGTTTTTGACAGACTTTATGCATTGCAGACCCAAAACTACCGATTTTGATTTATCTAAAGAGCCTAGAAAGGTAGCTTGAAACCACAAATGCTTGATGTATCTAGAAAACACAAGAGTGAGTAGGTTTTTTGGTGATCTTAGGTGATAAGTGGAGGAATTAGGCAAGCCAAAATAGAGTGGTAAGGTCAGAGGTGGAAAAACATAGTGAAAATGAGTGGCATGAACCCGTGATTGGTCTTGTGGTAGTGATGGGCTGGCCATGACTTGATAGAGTAGTAAAATAGTGAAAAATTTATCCTAAGGATGATGAAGGCAGTGAGATTTCTAGAACTCACAGTATTTATGAATTTTGTTTCTAGAAATCTAGGATAAACATTTAGTCATCTATGAAAAGCAAAAATTACTGATGACTAACATTGGTTACAGAATGATTATTGTATGTATATTAATGTTGATGTTAGAACTATGGAATGATAGAGATAATATATTTTAATATATTAGTCATTTTATAATAGGCATGCTAACTTGACATTTGGTGTTTGGATAACCTTACCTCAACTTATTACAAATTTTCCAAGGCGATGGGTAAATGTGTTGCTTGTGTTAGTGTAAAATATTTCGGCAAGTGTACCAAAAAGACCTTACTTAAGCTATGGATGACATATAGGCCTAACAATAGAAATGGCTGTAAAACCCTTTAGATCTGCATTGAAACATCAAAACAAATCCTGCAAAACACATGTCTATGCAGTAAAAGTAGTTAAACAACAAAATGAAATAGTAATTGATGCAAAATAACTACAAATAACCAACATACAAGACAAGTTTAAAGAATGAATTTTCATAATATGTAACATCTGGTGAAAGAAACAAGTAAATGTTACCAGTGCCCCTCAATGGGATGGGTTCTTGGTTATCCTCAATGCTTCAACTTCGCGAGTCTCTCTCTCTCAATGATGTAGAAAACCCAAATATGTGATGAACTCAAGTGGGAGCTCAAATAACAAAAGAAAATGATAACGACAATGAGAATGATCAAAGTGAAGAATGAATGGAAAAACCCTCTTATTTATAACAAAATATCGAGTTATCCTCGAAAATGAGAATAATAAAATATTATTAACCATAATTTAGATCTAATCGCTTGGAATATTTTATTATATTTTGTTGGAGTAAAAATGTATTTAAATTGGTTAAATACCTTTATTTAGAAATAATAAACAAATAAATGATTTATTTATCATTTCAAGAATGTGGTTAAAGAATAATAAACAAATAATAATTTGTTTAATTATTCCTAGGTGATTTAGTCAAATTTAACAAGGAATAATAACTAAATAATGATTTAATTAATTATTCCTAGAGAAAAATAAGAAAAACCATGATTTATCTAATTATTTCTCATAATTGGGTTAAATATGATCAAGAATATTATTTAAACAATGGTTTAATTAATTATTCCTAGAGGAATATCAAATACATAATGATTTATTTAATTATTCCTCATGGGGTTATTGTTTTAACCAAAAATAACTTAATAAAATATGGTTTATTAAATTATTTCTTATAGTGAAAGAAATTTTACTATGGTAAAATTGGTCTTACATGGTGTACTTTGATCCATCTAGTTAGGAATGCATAGATGACCAATTTTCGGTGAAGTGATGGATCTCATGGATGGCGACAAATAGAGAATAGCGACTGATGAGTCCGTCATCTCAGCATCGGGGGGAGGTATCAAAATGGGTGCAAAACTGTCCTCAGGTTCTGGTGAAGCAGAACTCACAAGTAGAGGAGTAGATGATCCAATGCGAGTGGCCTCGATTTCACGAACCACTTGAAGGGTATCATGAAAGTCATCGACTAGATGAGGAAAATTGTGGGAATAGTGGCCATAATGATCACACCGAGCACAAGGGTGATTTGTGCGCAACGATTTGAGTTTCTTGGCTGAATCAAGTAAGGTAACATGGACCTCCAGGAGGTCAGATTCAGGAAACGTTTTGTTGACCACATTTTTGAGACGAGGAAGCTCAGGACAATTATTTGTGGCATGCCCAACAACATCACATAAAGCGCACAAAGGTGTCAACTTTGGAGGCTTAGGTGGAGCTGGAGTTGTTGGGGAGCCTTGTCCTTAGGTTCCTTATTTTTGGCTTTACCCCCATCACCAGATGCTTTCACAACATGAGTGGTTCCTGTTGAGGTTACTGTGGAACTAAAGAAAAGGGAGGGGTCATCACGACTGGTTAAACCAGGGTCAAAGCGGTATATAGTTTAAGTCGATCTGGTGGAGTGTTTGCGGCGGGTGGGGGGGGGGGGGTAATGTACCAAACTAGGATCCATAGGGTCAAATTTGGTAAACTCAATGTAGCCATGACAAGCACAGAAAATAATCCATATGGGGAAGCTAAAAACGGTATCTAACCTGAAGGGTAATGGCCCAACGGAATGACTCCCAGATGGTTAAGACTTGGGGAAACTGTTCGTAGTTGAAAAATATGAGGAGAGACGCCAACAACAGGAGAAGGTCCTTGAGGAGATGGTCTTGATGATTGTGTCGAGTGAACAACAACAGGTTGCGAAGGCAATGGTTGTTGACTAGTCATACAAGGCCGCTTTTGGCTAGACCAAGAGACTTGTAACATGAAAACGCTCGATGAGATGGGCTTAGAAATGGGAGGAGGTGGACCAGGGAGTGCACCATGTAATGAGGAATCTTTATATACTCCATACGAGACACTTGTGAGAGGTGCGACTGTTTTTTTATCAACCATCGATGATATAATAGACTCGGCTGAGGTTTGAGACTTGGGCTTGTAATATGTCAACTGATCGATGGTGCGATATTTTCATTATGGGGGAAGCACATATTACGGTGAACCGCATACGTGACAACTAACAACACATATGTGTAGCTACAACCTAAGAGGATATTATAATCTAAAGGGGCATTGATGAATTTTATGTCAATACAAACAATCTTGCCCAAAAGTGTGATAGGACAATTGCGAAACATGCCAAGGGGTTGTGAAGGGTGACCATCCCAGACACGCAAAGGGATGGTGGATGGGGACAGATCTGGGGACCTGAGTTGCTTCCAAATAGAGGCATACATCACACAGGTGGATGCACTCTCGTCGATGGTACATCTTTCTTGGACATGGTCAGAAAGGCGGGTAGAAAAAGTATGATGGAATGCGGTCAACAACTCGGTACTGGTATCATAATGGAGGGGTAACTGGAAATAGGTCAGAAACACTTTAGCAAGAGGCATAAAAGCGGTATGAGATGTGGCGGGTTGGACAACATACCACTTGGAAGCTTCTTGAGTGAGCGTGCGTTGGAACAACCAAAGACGAATGGAGTCATCAGTGATGGAATGAGATAAAAAACACATATGAAAGGAGAAGACATGATTAATGGGGTCCTATCCATTGTTTCCTTCAAACTTAGGAGCGTTGGAAGAAAGTTTAGTTGGCATAGCTGGCCAACCTGCATCGTAATGTATGGGGTTATTGATTAACTTGATGAAATCAGGAAGGCTTAAACCCACCATAAAAGATAGAAAATGAGTGGCCAGAACAGTTCTTGTAGCAGTTCCACTAGAAGTGACTCCAGGATTGGGGCTAGATCCACCGTCTAATTGGTTTCCCACACTTGCATTGGCGCTTGACATGATGACTGTATGATGTTGAGAAGAAGAACCAAAGTCAGAATCTGAAGGAAGAATCGGACGAGCCAGAAGAAACAGAGTCAGAATGGGGACTCGAGGAATAACTCAGACTCTACAGGGTGGAGTAAGATGCCCTAGCGGAAACTGAGGATGAAGACCTTGGAGTCTCTGCGATAAATGCTTTGGGGGCACAATGCTGGCAAGTCACAAATGACATGAAAATGTTGAAGAGTGATAAGCAAAGGGTCCATGTGGCAGATAAATTAATTATGATGTTTATGTCTTGGCTTGGTGGTGTAAACCAAGCGCTCTTTGCTTTATGTGTGAGTGTGTGCAAGCTGTGTGTTTATTTTAATCAAGCCCAGACGGTTATTTAAAGAAAAAGACAAAATGTCGAAAAACTGTAAATGAAATTGAAATGACAGTAAAATAAACAACTAATCATGCATAAATCCCAACCCAAACAAGAATCTTAAACAAATAGACAAAATGGGGGTCAAATTGACTCAAAACATGCTAAACTGGCCAAGAGATCAAATGTCTATGAGACTGGGATCTAATGACTTAATACTGTTGGAAAAGACACATAAAAACAACAAGAAACCAGAGGGGAAAATTGCTGCAAAAGATAAGGATAAAGGTGAAAAACCTAGGGAAAACAATGGGACCCTAAGGGAAAAGGCCAACAAAAACTCAAGAGGGAGTTTTGGATGTAACAATAACCTATCTTAAGGATCTGTAAAAATGATGGATCAGAGCTTGAAGCAATGACTGGAAACGTTGCAAATCTCAGACTACCTACTAAGCTCAACTCCTCCTAAAAAGGTGGAAGTGTACTAAAACCCTAGGGGCTTGGTTCTACTTCAAGGAGACAAAATGAGCATATCCAAGCCTAAGACGGGCCGAAACAGAGGTCAGACAACCAAAAACAATGTTCTCGACAAACCATGGAAATTTCAGAAAAAAAATCATAAAAAGATTCCAGATCACAGTTTTTGATTTGTAAACAGGCGATATCACACTTTTTAAGTAGATAAGTGTGATTTCAGGGGGAAATCACACTTTTTGGGTTGAAAACTGCGATTTCTGCTCCATGGTTCTCGGGCGGCAGGTTGCAGAAAAAGTGTCGTCTCCAATGCAGCTGGTACTTGTTACCTATATAAAACACAAGAAAAGATCCGAAATTTAGAAATTTTGACTGAATTAGGGAAAAAAAGTAAAAAAAAAAAAACAACAAGAGACTGAAAACAACTGAAGAAAAACCTTGATCACTGAAGTTGATGGTCACCTAGGAATCTGAATTACAACAGTGGAGTCGCCATTTGTTGACGACAATGTGTAATTAAAACACCAACATAGTCACCATTTGTTAGTGTAAAAACTTTCGGCAAGTGTACCAAAAAGACCTTACTTAAGTTATGGATGACATATATCCCTAACAACAAAAAATGGTTGTAAAACCCTTTAGATCTACAATAGCCAATCAAAACAAATCCTGCAAAAACCTAGTTCTATGTAGTAAAAGCAGTTAAACAACAAAATGAAATAGTAACTGATGCGAAATAAATCCAAATAACCAATAAACAAGACAAGTTTAAAGAATAATTCTTTATATTATGTACCACTTGGTGAAGGAAACAAGTAAATGTTACCAGTCCCCCTCAATGGGATGGGTTTTTGGTTGTCCTCAATGCTTCAGCTTCATGAGTCTCTCTCTCTCAATGATATAGAAAACCCAAATATGTGATGAACTCAAGTGGAAGCTCAAATGGCAAAAGAAAATGATAGCGACAATGAGAATGATCAAAGTGAAGAATGAATGGAAAAACCCTCATATTTATAATAAAATATTGAATTATACTAGAAAATGGAAAATAATAAAATATTATTACCCATAATCTAGATCTAACCGCTTGGAGTATTTTATTATATTTTGTTGGAGGGAAAATGTATTTAAATTGGTTAAAACCTTTATTTCGAAATAATAAACAAATAAATGATTTATTTATCATTTCAAGAATGTGGTTAAAGAATAATAAACAAATAATAATTTGCTTAATTATTACTAGGTGATTTAGTCAAATTTAACAAGGAATAATAACTAAATAATGATTTAATTAATTATTCCTAGAGAAAAATAAGAAAAATAATGATTTATCTAATTATTTCTCTTAATTGGGTTAAATATGACCAGGAATATTATTTAAACAATGGTTTTATTCCTAGAGGAAAATCAAATAAATAATGATTTATTTAATTTTTCCTCATCGGGTTTATTGTTTTAACCAGAAATAACTTGATAAAATATGGTTTATTAAATTATTTCTTATAGTGAAAGTAATTTTTCTATGGTAAAATTGGTCTTACATGGTGTATTTTGATCCATCTAGTTAGGAATGGCTAAACGATCAATTTTTGGCGATAACAACTTTTATTTTAATTGGACAACAATTTTGTGTATGTGTACCAACACACAAGAAGACTAAAAAAACAACAAGAAGGCGAGGGGATGAGTAGTAGAATGGTGCATCATAGCACTGATAATTCCAACAATGTCAGGAAGAAGAATACGTTAGAGAAAGGATGGAAGAAGACTCCCCTAACTGGATGAACACCCTTAGGATCATAAGAGTTGAGCTAAGAAGTTACACGACTGAAAATTAAAATATTTTCACGGATTAGGAGCAACAAGCAGAAGTGAACACAATTATATTGCGAAGCATGTTTGATTTGCAAAGGCAAAAGCAACACGATCTAGGTGTTAGCTACCTAGGAAAGGATAGGGCAGAAAATGTCCATTAAGACTAGAAAGAATGAATTATGAACTGATGGTGTAGAAGGAAGTGGGTCGAAGAAAAGACACATATAAGTAAGTGAAGACACGATGAGAGGAGGAACACCACTTAGTACTCCAAACAGGAGAACAAATAGTCATAAGAAACTTTCTAGTGCTACCACAAAAAGAAATTCTAGAAAAAATTAAGAAGGAAAAACCTCCCACATTTGATGGAGAGGTGAGGAAGGATGTGGAGTTAGAGGCACACCAACTGGGGATGAAGAAGTATTTTAGGGTGTATGATTAATCTAAAAATATGAAGGCAGGAGTAACCATTTTCAATTTGAAGTGCATGGTCTGATATCTAGTGGGAAAACTTGAAGAATATGAAAGATATTAAAGAAAAAGAGTTTTTCTAAAGGAGATTCGAGAGGTATTTATGAGAAAAGTAAGTATTTGAAAGTTACTATGATAAAAAGGCCAAGGAATTATATGAGCGCAAACTAGGGCCACTGATAACTGATGAATATAGAAGTAGATTCTTGGAGTTGTTGAGGTATGTGCCTTACGTCAAATATGAGAAAGCAAATATTCAGAGGTACATGAGTGGGTTGCCACAAGAATTCTGGGATAAAATATAATTTGATGAGCCTAATACATTGGAAAACACAATTATAAAAATGAAATATTACTACAAGAAATCCAAACACAAATATGGGTTGAGGGCTTATTAGAAAACAAGGGGAAAACCCAATTTTAAAGGAAAAGGATAAAAGTGTGTAGGACATCAACCAAGAAGAAGAAATGTGAAGTATGCCACTTCCACCAAGGGTGAATTTAATCACAGGGCCACTGCTACTCGTAAGATTGATTCACCAAGTTTGTGGGGGAAAAATTCGAGAGGTTTGGAGGAGAACCTATAAAATGTTGGACTTATGGAGAAAAACATAGGAAGAGAGATTATCCTCAGCGATAGAATGATGGGCCAAGAATGTATCATATGTAGGAAGCAGAGACAGTAAATGATGTGGCTCAGAGTATACCACACATATATGTAGCATTGGACAATAGGTAAGCCAATCATCAAGCATCAATGATCAAGATGGAAGGTATGGTCTATAACCAAACTATTTCAATTTTGATAGACAAGGTTCTAATTTTAGTTACGTAATTTCACTAGTTACAAATAGATGTGTGTTATAAAAGGTAGCCCATGACAGATCATGGCTAGTGCAACTAGCAACATGGATTGAGAAACTAGTCAAAAACATGGTGAGGTCATGCCCAATAGAAATAAACAACATGCCCATTGATGTAGACTTGAACTTATTACCATTAGTTGCATACGGCATGTTAGTTGGAATGGATTGGCTAGCCAGCCATAAGACCAAAATCGAGTGCTTTAGTAAGTCAATCGAATGCCTCAATGATACAAGGGAAAAGGTGATGATGCAAGGAAAACTAAAACTAGTGATAGTCTGATGAATAACAACACTGCAAATGAAGTGGTGCAACCGAAAGGGATGTGAGTTATATGTTGTCTAGGTGATCAAAAACTTAGAAACTAACAACAATATTTTGGAGAGACACCCATTCTTAAAGCAATTTGAGGATGTGTTTCTTGAAGAAATCCCATGATTTCCACTAAGAAGGGAGATCAATTTATCCATAGGATTGTTTTCAGGAACATGACCTGTATCAAGAGCCCCATATCACATGAGTACACTACAATTGGTGGAATTAAAATTAAAACTAAAAGAAATGTTGGATAGAGGATACATCAAACCTAATGTATCACCCTAGGGAGATCTAGTATTGTTTGTGATGAAAAATAACAAAACCTTGAGGTCATGGATTGGATACCGACAATTAAATAAATACACCATAAATAACATTTAACATTTGCCGAAAATTGAAACTAGTTATTTCGTGAAGGGACGATGAGCGCTCTGCATAACTAGGGTTTCTGCTCGCCCCTGCAACGGTGCAGACTGACCCTTCCTGCCATCTGCAGATCATCCACACTTACCTAATCAAACGCAGTTTACTGGCATAGGATACTCTATAATGGCTAACCCTTCGGGGGGGGGGGCTTCAATGCCTTCCCCCTCAGACACGGGAGAGAGAACCACTAAGGAAACGACAAAGAACTCCATCCTAGTTCAAACGAAGAATGATGCAAGGGACACCCTGATGCAAGATCCACCAAAAGCTTCAACAGAAACGCCAGACAAGCACAATGAAGGACATGAAGACACGGCAGGGCACAAAGAAACGCCCACAGTGACATCAACCACCTACAAACCCATCACTATTGAAAGGCCCAAAATAGAACTTCCCAGCCACAGGATAAATGGTCAAATCCAATACATGAAGGACCATGCCCTCATCGGAAAATTCGTTGGATTATGGCCGACTGAAAAAGCTCTTCAAGGATGGATTACAGCCAAATGGAAACCCAAAGGACATGTAACCCTGCAGCTAGGACCAAAAGGTTTTTTTACTGCTGTCTTCATTTGCATTGAAGACCGCAACAGAGTTTTGGATGAAGGTCCCTACTTCTTCAACTCAGCGGGTTTGTACTTAAGGGACTGGGTGGAGAGATTTAACCCAGACAAGGAGGACTTCATCTGGGCACCCGTGTGGATTCGTATGTACTCACCGCCATTGGAATATTGGGATGAAGACTCGCTGAGAGACATAGGTAAGGGACTGGGCGAGTTCATAAAAATTGCTGAAGAAACGAAGCTGCGTAGATACACCTCTTACGCCCGCATTTGTGTCTACATGCGCCTGGACAAAGCCCTCCCAGATTCGGTAAATCTATATCATGATGACTTTGAATGGATCCAGCCTTTAGATTTTGAAAATGTACCCTTTCGTTGTCGTAAATGTCATGTTCATGGTCATCTTTTCCGGGACTTCCCTCTGAATGCCAAGCCCCAACCCTCAGATGTCTCGGATAAACCTGAACATGAAGGTTTTACCAAGGTCACAAATAGAAAAAGGTCTCATAAAAAACCCACCTTTGGGAAAAAACCCCATCAAGAAACCTCCTCCATTCCCTCCACAAGTAATAGCTTTGAGGTTCTTGCTAAGGACAATGAAGGCTCCCCTCAGGCCAGCCAACAAGTTCCTCCTTCTGTCAAGTCGACCTCTCCTCCCCCCCCTCTGGGTTCTACCCCCACTCCTTCACCCTTGGTCAAAGACCTTGGGACTCTAGATGCCTCTCTTAAAGATCCTGATTGGAAACCAAATGGTATGGACGTTGACTGCATCCCTAGCCAAACCCTGCTCTCTCACAATACCTTAGCAAAAAGCAGCCAAGTTAAAAATATGGATGAAGAACCGGAAAGAATTGACCTGGGAGGACTTGACATTTTCGAGCTTGAACAAACCTGCAGGCGGAAGGAATTCGAAAAAATTCAATATTTTCAGCTAGATACTCTGGAAGTCATCATCTCCAGGGCCTTTCAGTAGCGCCAACTAGGAATCCAACCGGGTAGTCAATGGGATGGCAACCACTCTCTTAAAGACTCCAAGAAACAAGAGAGAAAGACAGATCTGTAGAGAACTATCACTAATGGAAAAATCCTGGTCGAGTCAGGCAGAAATGCCAAGCTGAAAAAGTAATACAAGCCTCTCCCAAATAGTGAATCATGAAGCTCACTTCATGGAATTTAAGAGGGCTCAACAACCCTGGAAAACTCAGAATGATCAAAAACATGATAAAGCAGGAGCAACCCCAAATCTTCTTTATGTAGGAAACAAAATGTAATAGCACCACTCTTGGAAACATTCTCTCAGGAGCCCGGCCCAGATGTCATTCAGTGGCTGTGGACGCTTCGGGAGCCTCAGGCGGGTTGGCTATTGCATGGAATACACAGGCCATTACACTCTCAGACTTCCATGCCTCCCACCATATTATTCAAGCTAATTTTCACATAATAGGTACCAACATTCATGGTCATCTTACAAATGTCTATTTCCCTCAGGAAGCGGGCAGTAAGACTGTTCTTTTAGACACAATAGCAGCGCTCAAGTCCAACAGACTCCATCCTCTGTGGATCATAGGAGGCGACTTCAATATGATTACCAAATTGGAGGAAAAGCAGGGAGGAAGAGCCAAACTGGAATATGAAAGTGGACACTTCAAAGATTTCATCCAAAACAATTTGCTAATAGATCTACAATTTTGTAATGGAATTCACACTTGGAGCAACCGCAGAGTAGGGTGGCAGCAAATCGCTTCCAAATTAGACAAATTCCTTATCTTTGATAATGCAATATATCATGGAGGGGATATCTCGGCCTCAATTCTACCACTTTCCGGCTAGGATCACTAGCCTATCTCTCTTCAGTGGCAAAGACCGGGCAACTCTACTCGGCGTCCTTTTCGTTTCGAAGCTTTTTAGCTCACCCACCCCACTTTCAACGACCTCATCAGCACAATTTGGAAGAATTTCTCCCCACCAGAAGGATAAAAAATGTTTCAGTTTCAACAGAAACTCAAATTCCTTAAATCCCAAATCAAGCACTGGAATCAAGTCACTTTTGGAAATATCTTTCAGGCTTAGTAGGAACTAAACAGAGAAATGACGGCTCTCCAGAAAAAGATCATCAATGAAGGCCATACGGAGGGGAAAATGGAACAAGAGAGGCAGATTCAAAATCACTTGGAGGACAGAAGAAAGCATGAAGAAATTCTCTGGAAGAAGAAATCAAGAATCAAATGGCTGAAAGAGGGTGAAAGAAATACTAAATTATTTCACAGAACCACAATACAAAGGAGGATGCATAACACCATCTCTTACATTGAAAATCAACAGGGGAAAAGAGTGGAAAACCATGCAGAGATCGAGGAGGAGTTCATCAATCATTTCCAGGCGGTTCACCAAGAGCCCCAAATCGCAGACATCCTACTATAGAAAGAATCACACAAAACGTTTCGAAAATCATCACAGAGGAACACAACCAACTACTACTGAGGCCAGTCACACCTCAGGAGGTTGTTTTGGCAATGAAACAACTCAAGGAAGGCAAAGCTCCTGGTCCGGATGGTTTCACTACCACCTTCTTCCACAAATTCTGGGATCTTATTAAAGAGGATGTTTGGATGGTGGTGGAGGAATCACGAAATCTTCATTGGCTTCTACCCTCATTAAACTCAACCTTTATTGCCCTTATTCCAAAAGAAGAGAACACTAGCACGCCGGACAAATTCTGACCAATTTCCTTGTGTAATGTCATATACAAGGTCATCTCCAAAGTCATAGCTACAATGCTGAAGCCGCTTCTGCCCTTGCTCATCTCGCCAGAACAATCAGGATATGTATAAGGAAGGAAAATTCTGGATGGCATCATCCTCACTCATGAAATCATACACTCCCTCAAGCACTCTAAACAGGCAAGTATGATTATTAAAATTGATCTTTCCAAAGCATTTGATAAGTTAAGCTGGACCTATATTCAAAAAATGCTAGCAGCCTTTGGCTTTTCCCCAACGTGGGTCTGATGGGTTACGAGTCTGATTTCCTCAACTTTTTTCTCCATCCTTATCAATGGCATTCCCTCTCGACCTTTCAATCCTTCTCTAGGTATTAGAAAAGGGGATCCCCTCTCACCCTTCCTCTTTGTGTTAATGGAGGAAGGTCTAGGTCGTCATATCAAGCAAGCCCTTATTTTCCAGCAGCTCAGAGGCCTCTCCATCCACGATTCTCCGGCCATTACCCACCAACAATTTGTTGATGACAACATGTTATTTGGGCATCCCTCAATGCAAGTATCCTTTAAACAAAAATCCCTTCTATATGATTTCTCTGAAGCCTCGGGGGCGAGCATAAACACGGCTAAGCACCAGATCTTCTTCTTTCATACCCCTCCCATGACTCAACATGCTATTGCCCGCATACTTGGTTTCTCCATAGCCTCCCTACCTTCCAAATATCTGGGTGCTCCCTTAATTGTCTCAGCCATCAAACATGCCTCGTGGCAAGTGCTCTTAGAGAAAATCGAAGCTCGTCTTTCTTTATGGACGTATCGAACTCTCAATATAGCTAGCAGACTGGTACTAATCAAAGCTGTGCTACAAGCAATGCCTCTTTATCTCTTCTCAATCCTGGCAGCGCCAAAATGGGTGCTCAAAAAAATCAAAGCTCTGCAACACAAATTTCTCTAGGGTTCAACGGGAAAAAATTGTAAATGGGAATAAGTAAAATGGTCGACATAATGCAAGCCCAAAGAAAAAGGTGGAATAGGACTACGAGATCCTCATCACAGCAATGCCATCATGGGTGCTAAAATTTGGTGGCAATGGCTCTCTGCTCCCAATAAGCCATGGGATGTCATATGGACAACTAAGTACGCCAATCATAGACCACCGGAAGAACTAATCAGATTCACTCCTACAGATAAGGGCTCATTAATCTGGAACGTTGCCAGACAACACTTTCTATTGATCCAACAACATAGCTTTTGGGAAATAAGGAATGGAAACACCGCATGGTTCTGGACAGACTCCTAGCATCAACTACCGAAGCTCAGCAATATATACAGACCGCCTCCTAGTCAGGAATGGGATGAGCAACAAATGGAAACAGTTCAGCAACAATGGACACCTAGCATAGAACAGGGGTACAGACAGTGGCAGCAGGCCGAAAGGCTGATTAGGAACGCAGATGTGCAGACACAGGAAGCCTTAAAATCTGAACTTCTAAATCGAAGAATCAGATTCTCTAATAGAAGGGATATTCTAAGATGGGGATACACCCCAAAAGGTTCCTTTATTGCCAAGGAGGCGTATAAAATAATGTGCAATGATCCAACACCCCTGCATCTTCTATGGAGCAGAATATGGACGACTGGTATCTGGCCTAAAGTTTCCATGTTACTTTGGCTTTTTGGACACCAAAGAATCCTCACTTGGGACAATCTTAGGAAAAGAATTTTTCACGGTCCTTCCAAATGTCCCAATTGCAATCACCAGGAGGAAAATCTACAACATCTCCTTGATTCTTGTTCACTTGCCAACCAATTATGGGAGAAATCTAGTTTTCGATGCCAAAAAAGATGCATAGTTTCAGAGGATATAATCAATTCCATTCGCAATTGGCAGCAGAATCCGTATAAAAGCGAATTACTTAACCAATTGTGGAAAATAATCCCAGGCCTTCTTCTTTGGACAATCTGGAAATAAAGAAACAAGCGCATCTTCAAAGATCAAAGCACTCCTTTAGACATCATCTGGAGCAACTTTTGTCTTAATATTAAGGAAACCTTGGCACTTCAATCTTGGCATACTGAAGATTTTCCAACTCTTGCACATGAGAAGGCCATCTGGGAAAATTGGAACATTCAACTCCCCCAAGGTAAGAAAAATCACAGATCTTTTGGCATTCAAACTACTAGGAATAACATATGGATACCCCCTCAACAGAATATTTTCAAACTAAACATGGACGGAGCTTCAAAGGGTAATCCAAGTAAAGCAGGATTCAGTGGCATTTTCAGAGATCACGAAGGTAAGCCACTCTTAGTCTTTCTAGGAAACATAGGATGGGACACGAACAAATCTACCGAGTTGGAAGGCCTTTGGCAGGGTTTGTTCCTATCCCATCTTCATGGCTTTCACCCTCTGGAGATTGAAGGGGACTCCCAATTTCTCATAAATATGGACAATAAACTCCTCAATGGGGCCCATGCGCACAAAATAGCCAACAGCTGGAGACTTGAGGCCAGATTGGAACTAATTGAACAATGGCTCAACACCAACCGTGCGCTTTTGTTCAAGCATGTCAGACAAGAAGGAAATAAGGTCGCTGATCTACTTGCCAATCTGGGAGTGGATAGTGAGCACACTATTCTCACAGGATCTCTTGACATAATACAGAACCATGATAAAAAACAGGAATGCAACACACTGGTCCAGAAGGATGCCGATCTCCTGGATGCGGGTGTATTGGAGAATTAACAATGTGATGGGACCTGGGTGCGGAAAAGGATAGAGACACTTGCCCACCCAAGTCACTGCCAAAGGGGGGAATTCAAATCACACTGTCATCGCATCAAGCGCATTTACTCCATGCACAGGTTGAGATCCGACCTTAATTCTCTTTCGCGCCTCCGTATGCTCCTCATTGCTCTGGCCTTCGGCTCTCATCAATGAGATGTTAATGCAGGGCGATCTTCGATGTCTTTCCAGTCGGGTTTTAAAAATGGAGAGTGGCTCTGGCTATTCGGGCGTTCCTCCTCCGCTGCATTGTCTGTGCTCTCTGACTGCTGGGCTCCCCAGTCAGTGCATGACTACAGGAAGGAGAAGCATGCTGAATTGCTGCTTAGACCTTGGAGATGGTCCGCACTTCTCTCGTTTTGGCCTTTGTCTGTCTGCTTTTGTTTCTCTGAATATTCTCATTAACCAGACCCCTTTCACTCCTGCTCCTCCATCATCTCTCTTGTCCTCCATGGATACTAAATCCATGCCTCGATTATGTCAATGCATGCGTTTCCACAGGGGTAGCACTAGAAGCCAACCCCTACGCCCGCCCTCAAGCTCCACCTCTGAGTCGTCTTCTCATTCCAGTGAATATTTCTCTGGCCGTTATCCTAATACCAGAAGTGGGAGGGGCCGACTCCATGAAACCGACCATCGCTTGGGCTCCTCTGCTCCTCCCGACCCCACCGCTCAAGCCTCTCACTCACTCCAAACTGTGCATTTCTCTTTCAATTGTTATTTGAATCGCCCTCGCATAACTGCCTCAATTACAGTCATTTTCAAAGAAGAGGCCCAGGCGGGAGAGCCGAGCACTTGTCAGGTGGGGCAAAGTATAGAGAATGCTCAGGATTTGGACCATCAGACGGGGTTGTTGAACAAGCATGGAAAGGATGCACATATCAGCAGGGTTCGTGAGGGGGAGCTGGCTCATGGCGATCCAGGACCATCCATGCAAGCAGCTGCTCCCACCAAGGACCTGTCAAAGAAGGATGAAGATATGGATGCATACTGGTGCCGCATTGTTGAAGAACCTCCTGATGAGTAATTGTTCTTTTCTTGTTTGGTTTTTGTGCTTCAAAGCCCATACTACTGGGATTGTCTTTGAATATCTAGATATGTCTCTCTACAGTTTTGGTTTTACAAGTCATAATCGATGTAATATTCAGAGGAATCCATGGTTGTTACCCCTGTGAGGGCAACACAATAGTCTGAGAATTGTTCGAGGTTGGTTTCCCCTTGTGGGCAGTATTTTTTCTGTCAATTTTGTTAAGAATGCCACAGGTCTAGGCAAAGACTCAGCTTCGGCCGTGATGTAATATATTTCTCTTGTTAATAGATTAAACTAACTTAGAAAAAAAAAACATTTAACGTTTGCGAAGGATTGATGACCTATTCAATCAGTTGAGAGGGGCTACTATATTTTAAAATATAGACTTGAGGTTTGGGTACCATCAGGTGGGGATTAAGGATGAAGAGATTCATAAGATAACCTTCAGAACTAGGTATGGGCACTATGAATTTGTGGTTGCGTATTATGGACTCACAAACGCCCAAACAAAATTCATGTGTTTGATGAATAATGTGCTCAGTCCATATTTGGACAATTTTGTGCTAGTTTTTGTAATGACATCTTGGTTTATTCAAATACCAAGGAGGAGCATGAAGAACACTTAGCAACAATGTTGCAATTGCTGGGAGAACACAAGCTCTATGCCAAAATTAGAAAGTGTGACTTCTTCTAATCATAAGTACAATATCTAGGACATGTAGTTTCCAAGGAAGGAGTTGTAGTAAATCCTAACAAGATCAAAGTCATTATAGAGTGGCCAATTTATCAGAATGTGACATAAGTTAGTTCCTTCATGTGATTGATCGATTATTTCTAAAGTTACTCAAATATTTGACACCCAATCAAAACACTACAAATAAAGGAACTGAATTCCAATGTAACACAAAGTTTGTAACCATCTTTGAGCAATTAAAACATTTTCTCACGTACACACTGATATTGAGGATAACATATCCAAAAATGGATTTTGTAGTGTGTACAAATGCTTGAAAGGAAGGGATCGATGGAATCCTCATGCAAGAGGATCATGTATTTTGCTATGAGTCATGGAATTTGAATGAGCATGAGAAAAATTATGTAACTCATGACTTGGAAATAGTAGCTATAATGCATGCATTAAAAATGTGGAGGCACTATTTGCTGGGAAGGAATTTTACCTTTATGTGGGATCATGGAGGGTTGAAGTATCTATTTGATTTTCCCAATCTTAATGTGAGATAGGAAAGGTGACTAGCCTTGATTAATGAGTTTGAATTTGAAATCAAGTACATCAAAGGAAAGGAAAAACAAGTAGCAAATGCACTCAGCAAGAAGCTACAAGTGGCTCATGTGACAACCACCAATAATTGGGACGTAGACATCCAAAAAAATATTAAAGAGACAATGAAACAAGACGAGCACTATCAGTAAGTGAAAGAATTCTTGCAATATGATCCAGAAAGAATAATGAGTAAGAATTACTCACTTACGGATAATGGTTTGTTGAAATTCAAAAGCAGGTGACATATGCCTTGTATGGGCAACTTGAAGAAGCACATCTTGGATGAATTTTATAAAACACCATATTCTAGCCATATTGGTTATCGAAACATGATAACAAACATGAAAAAGACATATTATTGGCTAGGTATGAAAAAGTATGTGGCTAAATATATTTCTAGGTGCTTGGAGTTCCAACAAGTAAAAATGGAATGTAGGCACTCAACAAGATTTCTATAGCCAATCAACATTCCTGAGTGGAAGTGGGAAGTCATCTCAATGGATTTCATTATCGGGCTTCCAAGGAAATCTTGGCAGCATGATGCCATAATGGCCTACAAATTGGCCTTGCCACCCATAATGATAGCCTACAAATTGGCCTTGCTACCCATAGTGAAGGCACAAGATTTTTTCCATGCTTCATTGATTAAAAAGTATGTACATGATGCTAATCATGTTATTGATTGCTTTGTGATAAAGGTGGAATCTAGGGAAGAATTCTAGCATGAACCATTGTGGATACTATATCAGAAGCATATTGTGCTCTGGATTTGAGTAATTGAATAGGTCAAAGTGCAATGGAGGAACTTTGGACCAAATGAATCCAATTCAGAGATGGATGACCAAATGAGGGTATTATACCTATTTTTTATTTTCTGGTTAAGAAAATGTAAACGTGAATGTAAATATAAAAAGGGTTGTGTATAAGCTTGTTGTAAATTATGTGTTCAGGAATATAACCATAGGGACAATAATCCTCTAAGGGGTGGGGTTTATGGCAACCCGTTTTGGTTTCCCCCTCATGTAAATACTTCATGTGCATTGGTAAATATTGGTGAAAAAATATGAATGATAAATTGATCGAGGAGAGGCCACTTATATTCAAAGATGGGAGAAGTTGCTTGGGAAATTTCTTGGGGAAGTTGGTAAACTCAAATTGCATTTAATTTCAATTTTCCACCTATCTCCTGAGTGGAGGCATGGAGAAGCTGTGAAGGCATTAAAGGTGGGGTATGTGCTCTTGAACAAAAGGAAAAACCCATGACTACTCTCGAAAAATGAGCTGCGATGTTTAACACGTAAGGAGAATGAGCACAAATGGAGAAGTTGAAAGTTGATGAACAAGAAAGGAATAATAGGTCAAGTGTTATATTTGTGCTCTAGATTCCTATGATAATTAAACTAGTGGAGATCGAGTTCTTTGGATTCCTGAAGTTCTTGTTGGGTGGAGTATTGGTTAGTGCTCTGGATTCCCTGAAGGGGATGTTGGGTGGTGTATTGGTTAGTGATTTGGATTACCTGAAGAGTCTTTTGGGTGGAGACAATGTTTTCTTTGGACTCTTGGTCTTTAAATGAACACTGTTAGGTTATTTATATGTATAAATTACAAACATTTAATCATCAACCCAGGGATTGTAAGCTTTGAAGTGCAAGTACAGGTAATGTAAGATCATAACTATAATAACTAAAGGAAACATAAATCACACTTGTATAAACAGTCTAAAGAAAACATCTCCTCCTCTCAAACTTTGAATAGTAGACATGGCTAAGTTGGTTCAGGTAAAGGCATTGTAATCACGACCCTTAAGATCATTTTCCTTACATGTACTATGTTTCCATAAATATACATAAGGTGAGAGGAAGTGTACAAATGAATGAACATGTACTGGAATTTAAATACATAAAAATTAAATAAAACAAAAATGAAAGACAATAAATATAATTTTATAGCCTTACTACCTAAGAAAGGGGCTCTGCCTTCCTTGGAACTAGGCTAGGCTGAAGATGATTAACAATACACTAACACCAACGACATAGAGTGATAATAAAATCTTAGTGTGTTATTATATTCAAGAAAAAGATTGTGCATATTCCCTTAGACTACTCATTACAAGGCTTGATACATTGTTTATAATAAAAACCCTAGTTGTGGAAAATATCAACTCCTTTGATCTCAAGGATCGAAGGGTGAAAATGTTACACTTTTTTTTTAAAGAATTGATTGATCATGGAAATTTTTTAAGGCAAGAATTGGATCAAGAGTTCTAATATCGTTCTCTTTGTTAAAGTTCTGATCTCAATCTCTGTGAATAAAAAAATGTCCTTGGACACATATAAATGGTTAACGTGTATCTTCATGAGAAGAATACTCACAAACCAAAGGCTTTGTATTAGCAGGAAACTGATCTTATTCTCCATGTGACCGAGACTTACATAAGAGCTAGTGAATTCATAGGATTTGAATGATAGGAATGCATAAGAATGAGATCCATAATCTCGATATGTTGTTGTGTTTTCCAATTGTCTGCGTGTAAGGAGGAATTTGACCAAATAGTTGACCAAGGATTCATGCTTTTTCTTAATGATCTGGGTGTGAATCGAGTAATGATGAAACCATCTCAACCCTTGAATCTACAAAACCCATGTCCTCAATTTGCACCAAGATAGAAATAAATATGACAACTTGTAACATAGGATCCATAACTATACTCTATTATAAATAATTGAACTATGTGAGCAAGGAATCCTCATCTTACATAATAACTCTTTCTCAACATTCATCATCATTAGAAAAATCTCATTTAAACCTTCTTAATGCATTGAAAACAAAGGAAATGCATAAATTAATTAACATTTTACATTAACATGATTATGGTTGTTGATTTAGTGTATTAGTCCAGAAATATGCATATTAAGGATGATAATGGTAGGAAGTGGATATAAATATATGAAATCATAGAGAAAAAAGGTTGGTGAAATCATTTTAAAATAAAGGCCCAACACACCCCAACACTACCTATTTTTCATGTCCTCATGCACAAAAACCTCTAAATGAGAGCCAAACGTTAGTCACAATTGTTGGACTGCAACTTTCCACTAAAGCCCTACAACACTAACCGGAATATTCAAGTTCCTCCATCCTCTATCTCCAACTTCTCTAAGCCTCTTCCTCAATGCTCTGTTATGAGCATCATACTTCTTATCTCATATGCACCATTCCTTAACCATATTATGTAATTTTATGTTCTTAACAACCAATTTATCATTCTTATGTTGCAATTTAGAGCTATGTGTTTTTAACCTCTCATTCTCCTCTTTAATGTGTTTGTTAAGGATAAGATGTTCTTGAATTTCTCCCTTCAGTATTTTAATTACCCTCTTCTTCTTTAATACACAACTTGATCAAATGACTTCTGTTTATTAGTGGAATAAGCATCAATTGTTTCTACTATAGGGAGTTCAAACACAAATTGAGAAACAAATTCTGCATTCATTTCTATTGCAAGGTTTTTAAACTTAAATTGAGAAGAAAATTCCATAATATTGAACTCTTCAAACCTAGGGGATTTAATTTTTTCCTTATCTGAGAAACTAAGAGTGTTCAATATTTCCCCTTCTTCCCTTTGATCCTGATCTAAATTGATGTCTGTTTACGGTTCTAAACTCTTTTAGGGAGTAGAAAAATGTTGACCAACTATTAACCATTTTTCCATACTGCATGTAACTTGTCAATTAGTAACAAAAATTTAAGCTATAGGGGTTTCTATTATATTCTCAACAACCTTCCTTTTCCTTGACCTCCTTAGGTATGAGGAAAGGTAATATTCTGGTTTATTACCCTTTACAACTCTTCTTGCAAGGCTTTATCTGAAGTACATTTACTGATTTAAACCAATTTCAACCCAAGAAGTTATCCCAAATATCATTCCTAATATTTAACTCATCTTTAGTTTATATTTTAATAAGGCCATATTGGTAGAGACTAGTATGATGGTTTTCAGGGGTCTTTGGAATTTCTGTGACACCTTCTGTAGGCTCTTCCATAGAAAGTAGGGAAAATTGATTTTCTAATCTAATGAAAAGTGAAGTAGAAATCTGATATTATACAAAAATTTGATTCCACACCTTCCCTCACAAGTTAGGTATTTTTGAAGGACAAATAAAATACTATGCCATTCATCCCTAATCCAAGAACAAGGCACCCCTTTCACCCAATCAATGTATTGATGCTTAGCCTTGAGAAATTGTATGGTCAGATACTTGTCAATGGGTTTGGTTAAGAACCATTTTACTCCATGTTGCAATCTAGTTGCTCTGGAAATGGTTATTTCATTCACTATCATGATCAGGTACCGTGGCATGTGCTACCTTACCGTCAAATCCTTTTGCAAACTAGAAAGCGACTTCATCATCAAACCCTTGAAAATTTGGAAAGGAAGCATTCAATCCTTTTGCCGTTAACCTCTTCTTACATGAATTATACTCAGGGAATTTTTATAATTCCTCAATGGTTGTTGGTTCATGGAAATCATTCTTTGGTTTCCCCATGGTTCCTAAAAAATACCTATCAAGGATTATGCAAGGGTAATCACAACTTTGATACTTGTTTTCACCAATTCATTTGGATAAATATGAAGCTGAAGGAAAAATAATTGGTAGGTAATAAGACAAGACTCATTGAAATCATTTCAATGTTTTGAATGAGTCGAATGACTTCTCCATCTAGCAATAATGAAGCCAAATTACACCGAAGGATGATTTTGAGAAAACGGGAAATCACATTGTTATAAGGAATTGGTATGGGTTATCACAATGGTATAAGGATGTAAGGAATAGATAGGCGATGATAGGATTACAAGGTTGAGTGGAATCATAACACAAATTTTTTGGCTAAGTAGGATAAAATCATAAGCATGTAGATAAATGCTAATTTTCATTATTAATTTCCTTTGTATCAATAAAATAAGCAAGAATAAGAAGATTCATGCCTTGATTTTCCTTCGTACCAATGATACTTACAAATACAACTTTATGTTGCAAGAGAATGATTTTCAAAATTGTTACTTACATTTTTCCTACTACCTTTGTGTATTTTTGTGACCAGATACTTAGATACTTATTAAAACATTGTCAATCTTGCTTTCTATAAGTACCAATATGGATAAGTAACCTGTGAATTGTCTCCACAATAAATATTCAAAACAAACCTTTGTTGCTTGTTAAGAATAATCTTTATTGTAGGTTTCTTAGAAACCCACATAAAGGAATATAAATTTTCTTCCTAATTTTCAATGTAATCATGACCCTTAAGATCATTTACCTTACATGTACTACATTTCCATAAATCTACACAAGCTAAGATGTAGTGTACAACTCAATGAACATGTAGTGGAAGTAAAATGAATAAACATTAAGCAAAATAGAAATGAAAGAAAATAAATCTATTGTTGTAAACTTACTACCTAAGAAGAGGGCCTTTCCTTCCTTGGAAGCAGGATACCTAAAGATGATAAAAAACACTAACACCAATGCCATAGAGTGATAATAAAAACTTGGTGTAATTATATTCAAGAAAAAGAGTTTACATATCCCTCTATATTTCCCCCCAAACTACTCCATTATAAGGCTTGATACATCATTTATAAGAAAAACCCTAGCTCTGGATAAGATCAACTCCTTTGATCTCATGGATCATAGGGAGAAATGGTTACATTGGTTTTTTTAGAATTGGTTGATCATAAATACATCTTAATGAAGAATTTGGATCAGGTTTCTAATATCATTCTAGATGTTAAATTTTTGATCTCAATCTACATGAAAGATCTATCTGAGGACTACAAATTTCGACTAAAAACCTCTGCCACAAGCTATAGGTTTTAACATTTTCAAAAAAGATGTTGTTTAGGGCCTCAAAACAGCTCCAGAAGTTTAGGACTCGAAAAACTTCCAAAATTAGTAAATTGTGCTACAATTAAGGAAACTGAAAGGAATAGGGTTGGGGGTTCAAATAGAATAGGTGGGAGGCCACCAGTATCCACCTGGATCAACAAAAATTGTAACAGGAGTCTCATGGATATCAAAGACACCCAAGATGAATGAGACGTCGTAGATTATAAAAAAAAATGAAGAGGGAGATTTCCAACTCCTGTCTAGCGTGAGACTCTAGCGTTCATAAATGGAATGTTGCAAAACCATCCATAAAAACTTAACACTGCTAGACTAAATAATATATTTGTCTCCCCTTCCTTTCTCAACTTGATAAATTCCTGAGAGTAAATGCTTGTCACATTTTTCATCTCGGGTAGGGAGGAGTACATTCACAGAGGCACAAGCATGGGAGGGAGCTAATTTTGCATGTAATGAGCCCGGGGATAGAAATCCAAGCCACCCCCCACCATTAATTCCCAAATTTTTCTGTAGGAGGGAGAATCCCAATCCTAATGCCATAAACTTTCGCGTCGATCACCTTGATCAGGGGTATGTAGGAGTAAATTTGTAAATGTGTAGACAACTCAATTTACTAGTTCTTTCCAAAGAAAGACTATATGATTCAATTTACCTATTAACCATTGTTAATTTAGCATCGACCAATGCAAGTTATAATGTTTTACGCATTTTTTTCTATAACATAATTTCTAACTCGAGTGACAGTGTTATGAAACCAACTCCAAAACTAGAAGAAAAGAGAGATCAACACCTTAGAAATAAGCCACTTCGAGGGAAACTCCTTTAAATTACATAAATGAATAACTCTTGGATGATTCAAATGAAAAAACCTCCTTTCTACATATAGGAGACCATGGGGTCACAATATAGTCCTAGCCAACCTAACAATAATAACGTAAGGGCACAATAATAACAATATGGTGGTTACAGGGGTACAACAATAACAATAAGGGGGCTACACTAACAAAAACAAGGGACTACACTAGTAATATAGGGATCTAAGATGCCCCTCTCCTTCAAAAAAGTGTTGTCCTCAACGCTTGAGTAGCTTTGAATGCTTCTGTATAAAATTCTCATCCTCGCATGTAGAATCTTCAGTGGGTAAGTTTTTCCACTTGATGAGATACTATGAAATTGATAGATTTCGTAGATGTCGATTTCTTGTTTCAATGACTGCTTTAGGTTCCAATATGATTTTTCCTTCCTCGTCAAGTTCTGGAAATATTGTTCGAACTGGAATTTTGTCACATTTAACCTTCCTTAAGCATGAAACGTGGAAAAATAGATGCCCCCGAGAAGAAGCAGGAAGCTCCAGTTTGTATGCCATAGTACTAATCTTTTGCAACACCTTGTAAGGACCATAGTACTTTGGAAATAATTTATTATCCTTCTTTGCTTGCTTGAGGGACATTTGTTTGTATGGTTGTAGCCGTAAAAATACCCATTTTCCTACCTCAAAAATTATCTTGCTGTGATGTTGACCTGCATGTTGTTTCATTCGATTTTGTGCCAAATTTAGGTTATGCTTTAAGAGTTGGAGAACTTTTTGTTGATGCTAGATGTGATCTTCCACTGCTTGAACCTTAGAATTTTCTCTTAAATAAGATGTGATGGACGGTGGATGATATCCATAAAGTGCCATAAATGGGGTAATTTTTGCTGCAGTATGGAAGGATGTGTTATACCACCATTCAGCTAGAGGTAACCACTTGAACCATTGTGTTTGTTTATCAGATACAAAACAACAAAGATATCCTTCCAAACATTTGTTCACTATCTCAGTTTTCCCATCGGATTGAGGATGATAAGATGAGTTATGAGCTAGCTGAGTACCCAAACAAGAAAATAATTTCGTCCAAAAATTTCTAGTAAAAATGGGATCTCTGTAGGTTACAATAATTTTCGGGTTTCCATGTAGCTTTTGAATTGTTTCCATAAATGCAGTAGCAACTGTACTTGCTTTAAATGGATGAGATAATGCATAAAATTGTGCATACTTGTTAAGTCTATCAACTACCACCATGATGACACTTTCGTTTGGACTTAGGTAAACCTGTGATAAAATCCATTGAAAGCTCATCCCAACGTTGACTTGGAATGGATAAAGGCTGTAGAAGACCCAGGGTCTTAATTGTCTCAACTTTATTTTGCTAGCAAACCAAACATTCTGCCACAAAATTTTGAATATCAGATTTAAGGCCATCTCAAAAAAATTATTTCTTCACCCTGTGGTAAGTTTTTAAAAATAAGTTTCCTCCTAAGGGAGAAGTGTGAAATTCCAAAAGAATCTTTTGTTTTAGTTGGGAATTCTTACAAATATATAAGTGATCTTTGTACCATAAGGAATCATTTTTCCAACTAAATGTATCAGATGTACTAGGATCTTGCTGCAAATTTTGAATGAGTGTCCACACTTCTTCGTCCTTCTTCCATTCATCCCTTGCTTCGGTTATCCAATTTGGTTGGATAATAGAAATGACACAAAGCTATGCTTCCACCTCTTCATCCTTTCTTGAGAGTGCATCTGCAACAACATTTAGCTTCCCTTTTTTGTAGATTATTTCAAGGTCGTAACCCAACATCTTTGTGATCCATTTTTGCTTCTCTTCTGAAGATAGTCTTTGTTCCAAAATGTATTTAAGACTATCATGATCAGTTTTTACCTTGAAGTGTCTTCCCATTAGGTAAGGTCGCAATCTCTTTAGTGCATGTAGTACTGCCAAAATTTCCTTCCCATAAATAGCTTTCTGTAAATACTTTCCTTTGACTGGACAACTTTCAAAAGAAATGGGTCTTCCTTCTTGTATTAAAAAAACAAAAATTCCATTTCCCGAGGCATCACATTCCATAATAAAGGTTTTTTTGAAGTCTGGCGTAGCTAAGACCAGTGCTAGGAACATTACCTCTTTAAGATGTTCAAAGGCCTTATTTGCTCCAAGAGTCCATGAAAATGCGTCTTTCTTCAATAATGTTGTTAGAGGTGCTGCTATTCTCCCATAACTCTTAACAAACTTGTGATAATACCCTGTTAACACCCGAAATCCTCGCAATTGCTTTATGGTTGTGGGGACTTTCCATTCCTTAATGGCTTTAATTTTGTTAGGGTCTACCTAAACACCCTCATGAGATACAATATGAACCAGATATTCCACATCTTGTACTCCAAAGAAACATTTGGAGGTTTTTGCATATAATTGTTTCTCCTCCAATAGTTTGAGCACCCTGTCAACATGTTGAACACGATCCTTCCAAGACCTGTTGTAGATTAGTATATCATCAAAAAATACTAACACAAATTTTCTAAGGAAGGGTTTGAAAATGGAATTCATCACCTTGAAATGTAGAAGGTGCATTGGTAAGGCCAAAAGGCATGACCAAAAATTCATAATGACCCTCATGGGTTCGAAATGTTTATTCATAATATATTCAGTCTTGATTCTAATTTGATGATATCTTGAATGAAGATCCAACTTGGTAAAATAAATTGCTCCATGTAATTCATCCAATAATTCATTAATCATAGGAATGGGAAATTTATCTTTAATAGTGAGCTTATTGATCTCCCTATAATTCAGACACATGCGCCATGATCCATCCTTATTGTGCACCAATACTACTGGAGTAGAGAAAGAACTTTGACTTGGTTGAGTTATACCAGCCTCTAACATTTCTGCAATCATACGTTCAATTTCGCTCTTTTGGACATAAGGATATCTGTAAGGCCTGATTTTTGGAGGAACACTTCCTGGAATCAAATGAATAGCATGATCATGATCACGAATAGATGGGAGTCCTTTGGGAGTTTCAAACACCTTGGAATGATTGTCCAAGACTTTTTGGAGATCTGGAGAAATAGATGATTTTGATGTTGGAACTTCTAGTGAGCATAATTGTGCAATTATGCCTCGTTGTTCTTTCTTAAGAAGCTTTGTCATGACATTAGAGCTTATTATCTTTCCCGACTTCCCTGTGATATCCCGTAATTCAACTTCCTTTCCTTCCAAAAAAAAATTCAAGAAAAGTTCTTGAAAATTAAAAGCTCTCATCCCCAAAGATTGTAACCATTGTACTCCTAGTATAACATCAACACCTCCCATTGGAATGGAAAAAATTGGACTATTCAATACATATTCACCCATGGTTGTCTTGATATTATGAATTTTCAAGAGCAATTTGTAGTTCCTCCATTTGCAACCATCACTTGACATTTTGGTGCTGGGTTTAGGAAGCAATTCAATTCCTTGGCTACCTTACAATGAATAAAATTATGGGTACTACCCGAGTCAATCAACACTATTACCTTTTTCTTCTTGATATGTCCTTCTATCTTGAGAGTTTGAAGAGTGTTAATTCCTGCCATTGCATTACAAGATATGATCAGACTCATTTATTATTTATCTAGGGTTGGTTCTTGGTGTATATCCTCTTATTTTGAAGTTTCTTGTTCATTTTCTTTCTCCTCTTCACAATCTATGTAAAATAATTTCTTCTCAGCACACTTATGACCTTTATTATATTTGCTATCGCAACTATAACAAAGCCCTTTTGATATTTTTTCTTCCAATTATTGTGGTATCAACCTTGTAGGTTGTGGAAGTCTAGGAGTAGCAACACTTCCATCTCTATAGATGTGAGTGGTAGGCTTCTTTGTCGCCATAATTTTACTTTCAATTTTTCTTTCCAACCTAAATACCTTCTCCAATGAATCAGGTTCCCAAAGGTGAACCTCATGTTGGATGTTATTCTTTAAAGTCTCGATGAAGACATCAATCCTGTGTGCCTGTGTGTTGATAGCCTCGAAAATCAGGTCTACAACAAGGGGGATACCCACCCGGTCCGGACCTTGGTTAGCAGCTCCTTTTCCATTTGGTATAGTGGGTCCGACTGGGGATAATGGGACCAGTTTCCCAATATGTGTGTGTGTGTGTTGAGAATTGATATTTCCTTTCTAAAAGTTCCTAAGTGAAATGCTTTTATTCTATCTCTAATCTAATAACATGCAATTGTATTCTAATAAACAGAAATGTCTAATTCTACACTAACCCGGGATGTAATCTTTCCGTTATGCGATCTAAAATGATTTCAAATAACAATTGGTAATAAAGATCATTCAACTGTTATAAGAAAAGAATTCAATAAATATAAACCACTTCGTATAAAAAGTTAGACGAAACAATTGTGAAAAACATATCACATAATAAGCTACTCATATATTAAGCATAAATAAATAGTTATCACCGTACAAAAGTGCCAAATGATAACTCAAGCATTCACGCATCAATATATAAACAAATGAACATGAATATCACTTTAACACAAAGGCATAAATAGTTAAGAGATAAAAGTACCATTTATAACTAGTTCTACTCATGAGCTTCAAGCAATAATGACTTATCTCTTCTTAATCCAACATCCACTAAGAGTACAAAAGTGCAACATCAGTAGTAGATATTAAACACAGATATCAATAAATCATGTTCCATTCATTCATCAAAACCTCCTCAGAGGGTGCAAAATTGCATGTTCTGAGGACAAGTTTTTGACAAATTTCAGGACCTTTCTCTAAATGCATGAGAAGGGTTTAAATACTACTAACTAAATCTAAAAATAATTTATTACAAAAATGTAGGATACGGTTTAAATGACCGTCCTCATTTCAGGCAAAAATAAAGCAAAATTAATACTAAATCTAAAATTAAAACTAATCAACTAACTATTTGTGTATCTTTTCTTTGAAATCGCAAGCGTTCAACATTTGTTTGAGAAGAGTAGGCTGGCCGACTTCTGACTTTAAATATCCTGTGAAAACGAAATTGGCAAGAGCTGGTGCCATCTTCTTGGCAGAATTGATGATACATTTGAGAGTCATGCACTAGCTGTGTGGTTTTACCAAATATGCCCAGTAAGAATCCCAATTCAACTTAGTTAATCTTTTAATTGATTCTGCCTTTTCTTGAGCCTTCTGTCTCCAGCCTATCTGCAGTTGCTGTGCTTTCGGTAGATATCCTGGAGTGGTTTCTAAGATCAGATTTGCCTTGTGAAAATTTTCATTTATGCAGTCAATAACACTGTTTGCTGTTGTGGCTGCTTCTTGTGCTGCTTGCTCTACTTTCCTGATTTGTGCATCCCAATTGTTAAAGATCATTTCTTTGTGATTGTCATTGATTATTGGTGCACCTGCTCTTTTCCCCTCCTCTGTTTCTTGCCAAGCCAAATATTTGGTAACTCTTTTATCAATTAAATCATAATCATGTCGTAAGTCTATGACTTGATTAGTGATTTTATCTCTTATTTCACAATAAGAGTTCCACTGTGATATTCTTTGGCACAATATTTCTTGTTGCTGCAGTAGTTTTCATTTAAGGAAATGGATTCTGTGATGAATTCTGTAAGCTTAGGATCATCTTTGTGCATCTCTTGCATAACCTGTAGCTGTTTTTCTCTTTCAGCCAAATTGTTCTGGTATCCTATCTGCATTTGTTGGAAGTCCTGCTATAATTTTTTCAAGCTGTTTCTGTGCTTCGTTGTTGGCGTTGGCTTGTTGCAGTTGTTGTTACAAAACTTGTACTTGATCTTCTTTCTCATTCAGTAATTTCCACACCTCAGATGCTTTATCAAGGGCCGCAGAGGCATATGCTTCTGTGATCTGAGATAATTTGGTGAGATTTTCAGTAGGATCGGTGGTAGGATCTTGCCATAGGATGTCTAATTATTCTGCATCATGAGAGAGCACGTTTTCCAATTTCCTTTTCTTTCTTTGTCTTCTCATTACTGCCTTGTGTTGTGGACTATAAAATACATCAAGAGGAAGAAATTTCTCTATTTTGAGCATAAGTTTAGAGGATGGGGTAATGGGAATATGTTCCATTTCTGAGTCATTGCTAATTGTTCCTGTGAATATATCTTTTGTTGCCTGTATATTACTCACAGGAGTCTGTGTGTTCTGTCCTTCAATATTTTTTAAATCATTGAATGTCTCCCATTCTTTATCTAGCTCAGTTCTGACTGATGGTTGTTGTACGATGAGAGGGGGAAGATTTAGCTATGGAGAGGTCAAAACCTGTTGCTGTGGGAGCTCCTTTGACTGGGCAGTATCCCTTACTGACCCTTCACTTTTATCATGGTCATTTTCAGACCTCTTAGAGTGTTCTAACGTTTCTCTCCCGGACTTAGATTTAGATCTGTCTGTGCCTGAACTTCCACTGAGACTAATACTGGGAGTTGGTTCCCTTATGGGTTCCAAGCGTAATTTATCCAAAGGGATACTAGCTAACCTCCTTTCCCTGTATATCTTGAACTCTTGAAATTCTGCTGGAGGAAATCGCATTTGGGATGAATGTAGAACCTCTTTAAATGTGTCTTTCTCTTGGAACATGTCATCAAAAAGATCATCTTCTTTAGAAAACACCTTTATTTTGACTGCAGTAGTGAAATTTTTAGCAATATCATAAGGGTTGAACAGTCTTCTTGGAAATTTGAACAAACGTAAACATGTTATGTTGTTTACTTCTTTGACTGCATGGCCTACATCAAATAGTGAAAAGGCTCCACAGGCCACAGGAAATTGTTGCCAAATAGCCTTTTTTTTTGTCCTTCAAATCTTTAGTCAAACCTCCTTCTCCGCAGGTTTGATAAGCAATTTCTCGTGCCATGAGTTTATCAGGAACATACAAAGGTAAGACATGAGGGGAAGTGAGACTTCCAAATACCCTGACATATGTAAACAGTTCTTCTTCGAACCATCTCGTGACAGGGAGTATATCTACCTCTGCTTTGGGAGAAAATATTGGAGCGTCTTTATCATATAACATTTTGTACAGGGGCAACATAATTCCATGAAAAATCTTGTAAAAATATGGAGTGAAATTGGAATCCCACAATTATTTATGATAAATATGAATGGGTAAGGGGTCTTGAGTCATCCATTTCCAACCCATAAAAGGAAACTTGGAAATATAACTGATTGAATCCATCACATATGCAGATAAGTAAAAAGGGGGATAAATTCTCTGAGAAACAGTTCTTTTAGACCGGTATTTAAAATGGCCGTGGCTAAGTTGTCAGATAATATCTGAGCCCAATCCACAACAGTAGCATTAACAGCGACATTCAATAATGGTAGCCATTCATATGAAAATTTATTAATGTCTGGCTTCGCAAAAAGCCTACAGAGCATAGTAGCAGCAAAGAAATACGGGGAAGTGAGAGAACCAATACTATACATACCATGTTTATCCCTTTTTAGTGGTTCATCCCTCCTTGACCAGTCCTTGGTGCATTCTGCTAGGTTTTCATTTTCTTTAGCAAACTTCTCCATGAACTGTTTGTTATAAGTCGCCTGTGGCTCTGGTAAATGATACATGAGTCTCAAATCTTGTGAAGTGAATGAGCCAATGAGTTCTTGACCCTAAGTCTTAAACTGTCTATTTGTGATGTCAGTGCTGTTCAATACCCATTTAACCATGTCTGTGTATGGAATAATTTTGGGCCTCGCCGCTATCTGGTGCAAGAACGAGCAAGCTAGCTCTGTAATAGATGCCTTAGAAGACCCATGTGAGCCTGTAGTAGCTGTAACCTCCATTATTATGGGATTCTCTTCCTCAATTAGACTGTACATGCCTTCCCAAGTAGTAATACCAGCATCTTTGTTACAGGCAGTGTCTGTATACAAGGGCGTCATTTCTTTGTCCTCAGAACTCGGAGCTTTGTATTTCTTTCCCATAGTATCCTGAATACTGTTTTGTATAGTTTTCCGCTCTTCGTTCCTGCATTTTACAAATGAGGAGTGAATAATGACAAGAAAAAGGTGATGGGAAAGCTTTTAAATGCCGAAGACATATAAAATATACCACCTTACGTGAAATGGCTCTTCGATCATAACAAAACCATATTTCATTAATGATTGACAAGCAATTCATTGATTAACATTAAAGCGTATAATCAGGCCTTGGTTTATGGAAAATATTTTTCGTACAATGAGCCCTAAAGATCTGCGATAAGGCGATCTGCGATTTGCTTCGCAATATCGCAGATCGCAATCTCGTAGGATTGCAATATCACAATACCGCAATATCACAGAATCGCAAAATCGTTGGATCGTAATATCGCAAAATCGCTAGAGCGTAGCATATGACAAACCTTCGTTAATGTGTTTTTTTTTTTGCGAAACGCGATTTGCGATATGTGCCATCGCGTATCAGTGGTTTTGAGATTTTTCAGCGTAACATATGACATTTGAGGCATGCGATGCGATGAATGTTTTTAGTGCCTAGTTTCGCATCGCGATCTCGCAATCTTTAGAATTCCGCTTGTAAGGAGATATTCATTACCTTTTTGCGATGCGATATTCCTTTAAGGAATGATTTTTATTCTATCTTATCATAAAACTTAAATTTTTTAGATTTTTCAAAGGGTATTCTCCTAAATTTATGATAATAAGTTTTATTGAAAAAAGGAAATACAAGCCTTAATCGATTTTTAAATTTTTTGACTAAGGGCCCCCACTTATTTAGTAGTAGTGAAAATACTAAATAAGAAGGGGGGTTGTTGCTGGCCACAACAATTGGCGATTCACTTGGAAGAACCAGTTATCTTTGCTTTTCTTTTGAATTTTCTAAACATCCAAAACAGAAAATTTTTCAGAAAATCAAACTTTATTATAGAAAGACAAAGTACATCATGCTTTTATCTATCAATGATATTTTGTTTCTTCTATATTCAACTTTGATTGTTTACTTCCTCAAGCTAGTCCTTGTATCTACATTAGTCATTACTTGGTTTATAAAGATAAAAACAAAGACTTATCTGTAAATCAATTTTAAATATGCTCATTTGTCGTAGGTAGAGCCTCTGCTGCCAGCAGGCGTTTATAGCCTCGACAGGGTTATCTGTTACCCAGCAATGATCCTGTATCCTACTTAGAGAAATATACAATTTTCAAAGAGAAATCCATATCCACATTTATTTCTTTCATTTTATTTTTTACCCTTAAAGAACAATGTCTTGGTTTGGTAGCCAATTTATGACAGTGCCATTCACTTGATTTATTACTCTGCTGAACAAGCTGGCTCGTGATGAGACCCCTTGTCTTTTGATTGCAACAATATTGAGTCATTTCCCTGTTGTGGTATGCAGTATTGGAAAATTCAGCGAGCTATAATATCTATGATCATGATAAGTCGGCTCGTGGTGAGACCTCTTACTCTTTAAGTTAAAGTGTATCATTGGATTATTCCCTGAATGTTGTAATTTCCTAGGTGGGGAGGAAGTCATTGTTTCCTTAAGGTAGCTCTGGACGACAATGGTAGAGTTTTTGGAAAGAACTTTTCTACAGAGAATCTTCATTTTATTATCGATACCTTTAATTGGACTGATATAAAACAATTTCCCACTAAAGGTTGCTTTTTATCAAAATTTACAAGGTTGAAACTAGTATCATTTCTAGGCCTAAAGCCTTTAACTGTATCTTTCAATAATAATGATCAATTTTATAGAAGAATTCTATTTATACAAGTGAAAAAACAAAATCTAAAAGAGAATTTTTATCTTTTTCGTGAATTCCAAATGTAACCATTTACAACTGGTTTTATTATGAAAATAAAGAAAACTAATTTACAAAATAGAAGAATGATCTCCTATGGAAAATATTTTTTGAGGATCTGTCCATTAACAGGTAAAGACTCTCTTTTTCCTGTTAAATCCTGTAACATAAAAGTAGATGAACCTATGACTTCTGCGATTTGGAAAGGGCCAAGCCACATTCGTTGAAATTTCGTATGTTTTCCTTTTTCCTCATGAGCCTTGTCCCATTTTAAAACTAGATCTCCTATCTGAAAGTCTTTTTTGGATATCATGTTTGAATCAAAAGAAGATTTTACTAATGATTCGTGATGAGCATGAGTTATTTTGGCCTGTTCTCATTGCTTTTCTAGCTTAATTATTTCCAACTGCCTTAGTTGTAAGGAAGAAGTTGGTGCTTCATCAATATATTGAAATAAGGCCAAAGAGGGAATTGCTAGATGAGTTGGAAGAACCACTTCTTTCCCATAAACTAAATTAAAGGGAGAAGTGCCAATGGAGGCTTTTTGTGTTATTCGATCTGCCCATAAAGCATATATTAAAGATTTATGCCAATTTTTGTGATTTTGATCAATGGTTCACTTAATGATTCTGATTAAGTTTTTATTTGTAGATTCAGCGAATCCATTCCCCTGTGGGTAATAATTGGTAGAGTATTTAAGTTTGAAACCTCTTTTGAGTGCAAATTCATTCATAGCATTACCAGAAAAATACGATGCATTATCAAACATTAAAGCAGAAGGTAAACCAAACCTGGTGATTATGAACCGATCTATGAACTCGATGATGTGCTTGGCATTAGCCGTCTTGAGAGGAACTGCTTCTACCCATTTAGTAAAATAATCAGTTGCTGTAAGGATATACCTATGTTGTTTAGAAGAGTGAGGAACGATCTCACCTATTATGTCCAATCCCCATTGATCAAAAGGATGCTCAATGTTGACTGGTTGCAGCGGCAATGATTGTTTCTTTTGTCTCCCAGCGGCGGTTTGAAAAACTTTACATTTCCTTACGTAGCTATGTGAGTCTTTGAATAGTGTGGGCCAGTAATAGCCTGCACGGAGGATTTTATGTGCAGTAGCGTCTCCAGCATAATGTCCGCCTGCTGGCCCATCATGGAGTTCCTGCAAGACTTTTTCAGCTTCAGATTTCTCAAGACATATAAGGAGAACAGAACCATAATTCATTCTAAAAAGAACATCATTCACAAGCTGATATTGTTTAGCTTTCAATCTTAGAGCTCTTTTCTTAGTGTAATTGAGATTTGGAGGAGCTTATCCATTCTTTAGATAAAATATGATATCAACGTATAATGATTCAACATCGTTTAGGCTTACCTCATACATTTGTATCTCTGCAGATGATATTTCGGAAATAAGAGATGCTCCAGCTAGCATTTTGCAAAAGCCTTGATCTCTTACAATACTCACTGGTTTGATTTCTATGTCATATTCTTGTAAGGCAGTAACCCAATTGGCTCTTTTCTCACCCACATCTTTCTGTACTAAGAGATTTCTTACCGCTGGAAATGGTACTATGATTTTTGTATGGGTTTTAAGAAAAAAGGGTCTGAAATATTTAATTGCTTTGAAAATAGCATAAGCTTGTTTCTCTACATCTGAATAATTTAACTCAGCCCCTTGTAAATTTGAACTGAAAAAAGCAATTGGGGCTTCTACCTTGTCTTGATTTGTTTGAGTGAGTATCGCAGCATATGATTTATCAGAGGCAAATGTATATAGAAAAAAAGGATCGGAAAAATTTGGAGTTGCTAAAGATGGAGCGTTAAAAATTGCTTGTTTGATCAGATTGAATGCCCCATATTCGTCTTGGCCCCATTTGAAGTTTGAGTTCTTTTTAATCATTGCTTGTAAAGGAGACACAATTCTTGAAAAATATGATACAAATCTCTTTACAAAATTAATCTGGCCAAGGAAAGATTTCATAGCTTTCTTGTTGTGAGGTAGGGGTATTTCAGAAATCTCCTTGATTCTGTCAAGATCAATATGAATTCTAGATTTTGATACTATGAATCCAAAAATTTTTCCTTCACTTAATGCAAAAAAGGATTTTTTCGGGTTAAGTGAAATTCCATACCTTTGACAACGTTGGACGATCTGTTTTAAATCTCTAAGATGATTGCCTCATTTCTTGGAACATACAGTGATATCATCCAAGTAAAGTACCACTGATTTATTAACTAATCCCTTGAATGCGATGTCCATGGCTCTCTGAAATGTGGCACCAACGTTGATCTAACCAAAGGGAATCTTTTGATATGCGTAAGTGCCCCATTTGGTTCTGAATGTGATTTTCAATTGATCATCGGGATGGACCAACACTTGGTTGTAACCAGAGAAACCATCTAAGAAGGACATTAATTTTGATCCTGCGACTACTTGCAATATTTTCTCCATAAGAGGCAAAGGAAAATTATCTTTTTGGCAAGCTTTGTTAAGATTTCGAAAGTCAATGCAAATTTTAATGTCTCCGTTCTTCTTTCTAACGGGAACCATATTGGAAACCCATTTAGAATGTCGAACAGGAAAGATGATCTTGGATTTCAATAACTTATTGAGTTCAAATTTGATCTGATTTTCTAAATTGGGATGGATCTTTCTCAGCTTTTGCGGGACAGGTTTTTCATCGTTTATCATTGGGATAGTATGTTGGATGATAGAAGTGTCATAAGTTTTGAGTTCATCGTAGTTCCAAGAAAAGACACTTTTGTATTGTTTCAAAAGACAAACATACACTAATTTTTCTTTAGGAGCTAGGCCAAGGCCTAGGTTGATATTCTGTGGTTTGGTATCAGTTCCTAGATTTACTAATTTGTAGTTCAAAGTTGAACTTTGCAGTTTTGAATTGGTAGATCTTTTGAATCGATCTTTCAAATCATAAAGGTCTTCTAACTTGACTACTGACTTTGGCATAACATTATTAGTGCTATATTTTTGCAATTGTCTGTCATGTTGGTCCTCATCAATTATTTGATTGGTGTAAGATCCTTCAGATGTTAGGAAGTTTACAATATCAGGATCATCATTGAAAATCCTCCAATTGGTAATGTTATCAGGAATCGAGGGTCTAAAGATTAATTCGATTGAAAATCGATCAGGGTTATAGTCTTCTAAAGGAATGAGCTTGGAAGCTACGTTAGCTAGGAGGTCTGCACTAGCATTCTGGAGTCTGGGGATTAATGAAATATTAAATGCTATAAAGTGTTCAGTCAGATCTTGAACTAAAGATTGATAATGCTTTAAATGACCTGATAAACAATGTATAGTATTGCATACCTGTCTGATTACAATTTCAGAATCTCCGAAAACTAGTAGATATTTGATGTCTAATTCGATTGCTTTGTATAATCCTTGGAATAAAGCCTCGTATTCTGCGGTATTATTGGTGCAATCGAACTCGAGTCTGCAAGTTAGCATAGTTTTGTTTCCCTCTGGACTAATCAGCATGCATCCTGCTCCTGCTCCTTCATTAGACTTAGAACCATCAAAAAATAACTTCCAAAATAAAGATTTATTTACAGGAGCATCTATAAAATTAATACATTTAGAACTATCTGTTTGAGAAAAAATTTCTATTTGAGATAAAACAGAATGTTCTAAGTAAGGTGAAGTATGAGCATTAAAATTTCCTAAGAAAGAATCAACTGAGTAGTTTCCAATGATATTATTGTTTTATGCTACCGGTTCATTTTCTCCTTCCAGTTCTGTTACTATGTATTTCTGATGTTTTTCTCGCTCAACCTTTATCTGATTTGGTTTACCATTGTAAGGGAGCCACATGTGCGACCAATCAGTTGTAAAGTATCCATGAAGTTTTTTTGACCAATCTCTACTAAGAATTAAGCCATAAAATTATGGAATATCTACAACTAAAATGTCGATAACTTGACATACCTTTGGATTAGATGACAGCCTTATGGTAACCTGATTTAATTTCCCGATCACTTCAACTTGCAATCAATCTAGCTGAACTATGCGCACAACAGATTTTTGCGGTTGAATGTTCAACTTTGCACATATTGATTTTGGTAAAATATTAGATGAAGCTCCATAATCCACTAAGAAATTATGCAAATTTTTATTGAAAACTTCATAAGTAAGAAGAAATGGGGGAGTATGAGATCTCGACCTTCCTCCAATTAAAGCGATATTTTCTAAATCAATTTTATTAATCACATTAGTTGGAGGTCTTCCCATTTCATGGGAATCTTGAGAGATTACAGGAGTGGGCAAAGGTTTTTCTGGTACAGCATGTAATTCTTTCAAAAGTACCTTTTGCTGGTGTTTTAACTTGCTCAATTCATAAAAAGTGATGTTAGCCCTAGTCTTCTTCATGTCTTCTATGATATTATACTCCATTTCATCCGAAACGATCAGTGTTTTTGATGGAGTTGATGAATCTGTTTGGACTGGGCTAGGTTGAGTCGCTTTAGATGTCATTTTCTTGGCTGCAACTTTATCCTTAGTCATTGAGCTTGCGCTCTTTGACTTAGGAGTAGGTTGAGGAGGATCAAGTTGATTTCTACTTCGAGTGGTAACCGAGGATGCCTCTTGATCTTCTTCATCTGGGAGGATGAAATCCCACATACCTTGTACCTCTACAACTTCTTCTTCATCGGTAGTTTCTTCAGTAGCAATATCCTCTTCTTCTTCTTCTGATTCAACACTTGTGATAGCATTTGGCGGCTTTGAATTGGTTGAAGGGTTTCTTCTATAAGGCTTGTATGGATTTTTAGAAGATGTTTCTGCCACTTGTTTCTTAATGTCAACCATTTCGTTGGACATGGTTTTCAGAAATTTCTGCAATCCTTCTAAATCGAATGGATCTTTCGATTGTTTTTTCTTGGGGTCTTCCTTAAAAGTAACCTTCTTGGATTTTCGTTCTTCTATCACGTTTTTCTTTTCTAGGGCTATGATACGTTTCTCTACTGCTATTGACTCCTTCATATTTTCAGCTAAAGTTGTTTTTTTAGCCCTATCAACGAAGATTGCTATGTTTGATGGTAAAGCAGAGATGTACCATTCACTTCGCACTTCTTCGCTAGGCTTGGAAGCAGTAGGAATTTTATTTAACAGTTTGTTGAAACGTGAATTAAAATATTTGATAGGTTCTTTTGACTCAGCCCTAAGGTTAGACAGGTCATTGATCAGTGTCGCAGTAGACCTGTCATCACCGAACTTAGTCAAAAATTGATCTTGGAATATATCCCAACTAGTGATAGATCCAGACGGCAATGAGAAATACCATGATCCGGCTGCTCCTTGTAGAGTATAGCGAAAAAGTCGGACGACAACATCTTCATTTGTAACTCCATTGAGATTTATGGACAACATAAAGTTATTTATATGTTCTTTCGCTAGCATGCCTGCTTCAGGATTAAACTTAGGTAGCCATTTTTCAGGATGGGCTGGTATTTGACTCAAGGGTGCAGGCATTAAGACTACCCCTGGGTTATTCCATGGAGATTGGGCCATCGCTGAACTAACAACAGAGGAAAGCGCAGAAGATGATCCCTACGGTTGGGAAGATGAGGATATTACGATTCCAGATGCTTGAGAAGGAGATGTGGAAGTTCTAGTGGACTGACGGACAATAATCTGAAGTGGAGGGGTGGATGGTTGAATTCGCGGTGAAGAGGTTGAGATGGATAATGATGATTAAAGAGTCTCACTATCAGACTCTTTAGGTTATTTACTTGCTCTCTTCCTTGTAGGTAGAGGTAACTCGGCTGAACACCAAACTTTTCGCTCTGTAATCTGGTAAGAGGATGAGCAGGGTTATATTGCGAAGTCACACTGCCTTGAGATTTATCAGATCTTTGAGGTGATATTGAAAATCGTTGAAGTTTATGGATCAAAGATTCAACTTCAGGAGGTTCAATAACAGATTCTTCTAAAAGTTAGGGTTTGTGGCAGTGGCTGTTGTTCTTTCGACTTCTGGCTCTAGATTTAAAGATTCTAAGTGCGATGGGGAAGTCGGGGAAGATGGTGAGGGCGATTTACTCTTAGAATGGTATTTATATTTTGACTTACTTTCCATTCACAGTTTAAGCCCCTCCTTCTAGCGCCAAATATGTTGATAGCCCCAAAAATCGGGTCTACAACAAGGGGGATACCCACCCGGTCCGGACCTTGGTTAGCAGCTCCTTTTCCGTTTGGTATAGTGGGTCTGACTGGGGATAATGGGACCAGTTTCCCAATATGTGTGTGTGTGTGTGTGTGTTGAGAATTGATATTTCCTTTCTAAAATTTCCTAAGTGAAATGCTTTTATTCTAACTCTAATCTAATAACATGCAATTGTATTCTAATAAACAGAAATGTCTAATTCTACACTAACCCGAGATGTAATCTTTCCGTTATGCGATCTAAAATGATTTCTAATAAAAATTGGTAATAAAGATCATTCAACTGTTATAAGAAAAGAATTCAATAGAGATAAACCACTTTGTATAAAAAGTTAGACGAAACAATTGTGAAAAACATATCACATAATAAGCTACTCATATATTAAGCATAAATAAATAGCTATCACTGTACAAAAGTTCCAAATGATAAGTCAAGCATTCAAGCATCAATATATAAACAACTGAACATGAATATCACTTTAACACAAAGACAAAAATAGTTAAGAGATAAAAGTACCATTTATAACTAGTTCTACTCATGAGCTTCAAGCAATAATAACTTATCTCTTCTTAATCCAACATCCACTAAGAGTACAAAAGTGCAACATCAGTAGTAGATATTAAATGAAGATATCAATAAATCCCGTTCCATTCATTCATCAAAACCTCCTCGGAGGGTGAAAAAGTGCATGTTCTGAGGACAAGTTTTTGACAAATTTCAGGACCCTTCTCTAAATGCATGAGAAGGGTTTAAATACTACTAACTAAATCTAAAAATAATTTATTACAAAAATGTAGGATATGGTTTAAATGACCATCCTCATTTCAGGCAAAAATAAAGCAAAATTAATACTAAATCTAAAATTAAAAATAATCAACTAACTATTTGTGTATCTTTTCTTTGAAATCGCAAGCGTTCAACATTTGTTTGAGAAGAGTAGGCTGGTCGACTTCTGACTTTAACTGTCCTGTGAAAACGGAATCGGCAAGAGCTGGCGCCATCTTCTCGGTAGAATTGATGATACATTTGAGAGTCGTGCACTCGCTGTGTGGTTTTACCAAATATGCCCAGTAAGAATCCCAATTCAACTTAGTTAATCTTTTAATTGATTTTCCCTTTTCTTGAGCCTTCTGTCTCCAGCCTGTCTGCAGTTGCTGTGCTTTCGGTAGATATCCTGGAGTGGTTTCTGAGATCAGGTTTGCCTTGTGAAAATTTTCATTTATGCATTCAATAAAACTGTTTGCTGTTGTGGCTTCTTCTTGTGCCGCTTGCTTTGCTTTCCTTATTTGTGCATCCCAATTGTTAAAGAGAATTTCTTTGTGATTGTCATTGATTATTGGTGCACCTGCTCTTTTCCCCTCCTCTGTTTCTTGCCAAGCCAAATATCTGGTAACTCTTTTATCAATTAAATCATAATCATGTCGTAAGTCTATGACTTGATTAGTGATTTTATCGCTTATTTCACAATAAGAGTTCCACAGTGATATTCTTTGGCACAATATTTCTTGTTGCTGCAGTAGTTGATAATTTAAGGAAATGGATTCTGGGATGAATTCTGTAAGCTTAGGATCATCCTTGTGCATCTCTTGCATAACCTGTAGTTGTTTTTCTCTTTCAGCCAAATTGTTCAGGTATCCTATCTGCATTTGTTGGAAGTCCTGCTGTAATTTTTCAAGCTGTTTCTGTGCTTCGTTGTTGGCGTTGGCTTGTTGCAGTTGTTGTTGCAAAACCTGTACTTGATCTTCTTTCTCATTCAGTAATTGTCGTAGCTCAGATGCTTTATCAATGGCCGCAGAGGCATATGCTCCTATGATCTGAGATAATTTGGTGAGATTTTTAGTAGGATCAGTGGTAGGATCTTGCCATAGGATGTCTAATTGTTCTGCATCATGAGAGAGCACGTTTTCCAATTTCCTTTTCTTTCTTTGTCTTCTCACTACTGCCTTATGTTTTGGACTATAAAATACATCAAGAGGAGGAATTTCCTCCATTTTGAGCATAAGTTCAGAGGATGGGGTAGTGGGAATATGTTCCATTTCTGAGTCATTGCTAATTGTTCCTGTGAATATATCTTTTGTTGCCTGTATATTACTCACAGGAGTCTGTGTGTTCTGTCCTTCAATATTGATTAAATAATTGAATGTCTCCCATTATTTATCTAGCTCAGTTCTGACTGATGGTTGTTGTACGATGAGAGGGGGAAGATTTAGCTGTGGAGAGGTCAAAACCTGTTGCTGTGGGAGCTCCTTTGACTGGGCAGTATCCCTTACTGATCCTTCACTTTTATCATGGTAATTTTCAGACCTCTTAGAGTGTTCTGACGTTTCTCTCCCGGACTTAGATTTAGATCTGTCTGTGCCTGAACTTCCACTGAGACTAATACTGGGAGTTGGTTCCCTTATGGGTTCCAAGCGTAATTTATCCAAAGGGATACTAGCTAACCTTCTTTCCCTGTATATCTTGAACTCTTGAAATTCTGCTGGAGGAAATCGCATTTGGGCCGAATGTAGAACCTCTTTAAGTGTGCCTTTCTCTTGGAACATGTCATCAAAAAGATCATCTTCTTTAGAAAACACCTTTATTTTGACTGCAATAGTGAAATTTTTAGCAATATCATAAGGGTCGAACGGTCTTCTTGGAAATTCGAACAAATGTAAACATGTTATGCTGTTTACTTCTTTGAATGCATGGCCTACATCAAATAGTGAAAAGGCTCCACAGGCCATAGGAAATTGTGGCCAAATAGCCTTTTTTTGTCCTTCAAATCTTTAGTCAAACCTCCTTCTCCGCAGGTTTAATAAGCAATTTCTCGTGCCATGAGTTTATCAGGAACATACAAAGGTAAGACATGAAGGGAAGCGAGACTTCCAAATACCCTGACATATGTAAACAGTTCTTCTCCGAACCATCTCGCAACAGGGAGTATATCTACCTCTACTTCGGGATAAAATCTTGGAGTGTCTTTATCATATAACATTTTGTACAGGGGCAACATAATTCCATGACAAATCTTGTAAAAATACGGAGTGAACTTGGAATCCCACAATTCTTTATGATAAATATGAATGGGTAAGGGGTCTTGAGTCATCCATTTCCAACCCATCAAAGGAAACCTGGAAATATAACAGATTGAATCGATCACATATGCAAATAAGTAAAAAGGGGGATAAATTCTCTGAGAAAAATTTATTTTAGACCGGTAATTTAAAATGGCCGTGGCTAAGTTGTCAGATAATATCTTAGCCCAATCCACAATAGTAGCATTAACAGCGGCATTCAATAATGGTAGCCATTCAGATGAAAATTTATTAATGTCTGGCTTCCCAAAAAGCCTACAGAGCATAGCAGCAGCAAAGCAATACGGGGAAGTGAGAGAACTAGTACTATACATACCATGTTTATCCCTTTTTAGTGGTTCGTCCCTCCTTGACCAGTCCTTGGTGCATTTTGCTAGGTTTTCATTTTCCTTAGAAAACCTCTCCATGAAATGTTTGTTATAAGTCGCCTGTGGCTCTGGTAAATGATACATGAGTCTCAAATCTTGTGAAGTGAATGAGCCAATGAGTTCTTGACCCTGAGTCTTAAACTGTCTGTTTGTGATGTCAGTGCTGTCCAGTACCCATTTAACCATGTCCGTGTATGGAATAATTTTGGGCCTCGCCGCTATCCGGTGCAAGAACGAGCAAGCTAGCTCTGTAATAGACGCCTCAGAAGACCGACGTGAGCCTGCAGTAGCTGTAACCTCCATTATTCTAGGATTCTCTTCCTCAAGTAGACTGTACATGCCTTCCCAAGTAGTAATATCAGCATATTTGTTACAGGCAGTGTCTGTATACAAGGGCGTCATTTCTTTGTCCTCAGAAGTCGGAGCTTTGTCTTTCTTTCCCATAATATCCTGAATACTGCTTTGTATAGTTTTATTCTCTTCGTTCTTGCAGTTTACAAATGAGGAGTGAATAATGACAAGAAAAAGGTGACGGGAAAGCTTTTAAATGCCGAAGAAATATAAAATATACCACCTTACGTGAAATGGCTCTTCGATCATAACAAAACCATATTTCATTAATGATTGACAAGCAATTCATTGATTAACATTAAAGCGCATAATCAGGCCTCGGTTTATGGAAAAATTTTTTCGTACAATGAGCCCTAAAGATCTGCGATAAGGTGATCTGCGATTTGCTTCGCAATATCGCAGATCGCAGTATCGCAAATCGCAATCTCGTAGGATTGCAATATCACAATACCGCAATATGACAGAATCACAAAATCGTTGGATCGTAATATCGCAAAATTTCAGAGCGTAGCATATGACAAACTTTTGTTAATGTGTTTTTTTTTTTTTTTGCGAAACGCGATTTACGATATGTGCCATCGCATATCAGTGGTTTTGAGATTTTTCAGCGTAACATATGACATTTGAGGCATGCGATGCGATGAATGTTTTTTGTGCCTAGTTTCGCATCGTGATCTCGCAATCTTTAGAATTCGGCTTGTAAGGAGATATTCATTACCTTTTTGCGATGCGATATTCCTTTAAGGAATGATTTTTACTCTATCTTATCATAAAAATTAAGTTTTTTCGATTTTTCAAGGGGTATTCTCCTAAGTCTATGATAATAAGTTTTATTGAAAAAAGGAAATACAAGCCTTAATCGATTTTTAAATTTTTTGACTAAGGGCCCCCACTTATTTAGTAGTAGTGAAAATACTAAATAAGAAGGGGGGTTGTTGCTGGCCACAACACTGTGGAATATCAATTACCCTTTTATTCAATTTTTGGAAGTCCTCATTTTTCTTCACCATTGCACCCTTTTGTTTGAGATTTATCAATTGGCTAAAGAAGGTGTTTCTCTTTGTATCCTCATAATGTGCTATCATTTCCTTCGTAAAAATTGACCAAGTGACAATTTTTTTATGAGAGAAAAGCCATCGATACGATACAAATGTATTTTGTTCTAAATGTAAAGTTGCAATGCGTACCTTTTGTGTGTTTTTCACATTATGGAGATCAAAATATTGCTCCAACTGTGGTCGCCATGTTACGGTATCCTTGCCATCCTTGCCATAAAAATTCCTCATATCCATATTTGGAATATGGTGGGACTTACATCCAACATTATAGCTTATGAAATCACGATTAACATTTCTTTTGTTCTCATCATGAGTTTCCTGAACTACCTTTTTTCCATTAGGAATCCTTTCTTGTATCAACTTTGTCAAACCTTCCATGTCCGCTTTTAGATCATTCTTCATGTCTTCCATGTTAGCTTCCATGCCATTCTTCAAACCATCCATCTTATCTTCCACACCTTTCTTCAAATCATCCATCTTAGCTTCCACGCCTTTCGTCTAAACTTCCATTGCACTTTTTGTTGCTCTTTGCGAGAGCGAAATTTGATGCACTTCCTCTTGTAATTTTGATATATCGTGTTGCACTTCTTCCGCTTCATGAGTCATAATAGAGCCTTTTGAGGGATTAATGGGCGTTGAATTATTTTTAGAGGTCATTTTAGAACCAAATATTGATATCTATGCTTCAATATGCCCTTGGAATCACTTCAAACTAATTTTTCAAACAAGACTTATGCAGTTTGAAAAAAAATACACACATTTTTCTTGATTTTGAGGAGCTTGATATTGAAACTAAATTATCTCTGTGATTTTGAATCTTTAATATCTAAAATTATGTCCTGTAGTAGCCCTTTAAATCCTCTTTCGAATGCCACAGGTCTGATCTGATTTGGATTCTTCAAGGAAAATTTATGTCCAATCTCCCACAATGACCTAATTATGGACTAGTTCAGTAGATCGAACTTGTATGTAGTGCCATGTGTCACCGTTTCCTCATTCAGATCTGAAATTGATATACAGGAAACTACAGTCCGTGTACTTTCAACCACTTTTTACAAAGTTCCAATCCGATGCTCAAAGAGAGATTTAGTTCCCAAGTTCAACTATTTTAGATGAAATTCAGGAGCCTGCAAAAACCCCAACTTCCACAGATCATATCTCCGAAATTATTGCAAACCAAGATCTGAAATTTTTACATGAAATTCCTCAAGATTTATTTGGAATGGGTTTTCATTTTTAGCATCTGAACCTTCATAGAAAAAAAAAGTTATATCAAAAATACCATTATGACTTGTTTGAAGCAGCGAAACCCTAGAATCCAAATCTCAGATACCAAATCTTATGAAACCAACTCCAAAAATAGAAGAAAAGAGAGATCAACACCTTAGAAATAAGCCATTTCGAGGGGGAAACCTCCTTTACATTACATAAATGAATAATTATTGGATTATTCAAATGAAAAAACCTCCTTTCTATGTATAAGAGTCCATGGGGTCACAATATAATCCTAGCCGACCTAACAATAATAATGTAAGGGCACACTAATAACAATATGGGGGTTACAGGTGTACAAAAATAACAATAAGGGTGCTACACTAACATCAATAAGGGATTACAATAGTAATATAGGGACCTAACAGACAGGCACTAAGCTACATTGCAACACTTGTTTTAAATGAATTGTTATTTTTTCATACAATGAAAATTTAAACATAATCAAAATTTAACCTCTTCCTTTTGCTGTTTATTTCCCTTACTTTGGAACTATACTTGATTTATAAAGACCATATTTATAAATGTTTAAAATCTAATTGATTAAATTTTATTTATTTTTTACAATTTATTAGTTATTTATTTATATTTTTAATTGATGAAAAAAATATTAAATGAATATGCATAATTTGAACTATATCTCCAAGTAAATTTGCGATTATTGTCCCTGCCTCTGGCAATATATAACGTAATCAATTTGCATTGACCCTTCAATTAATTGTCGGTTGACCAAAAATTAAAGAGACAATTTCTAAAGTAAACATTAGAAAACAAAAACAATTTAATTTTTTGAATTATATTTATTTAGGTTCTGATTGGTCGAGAGCCCTTGAGTCTTATTTCACAGTGATGTTCAATATATGATAAGGACGGTAAATCTTCGCTAGATAATCCACTTATAAGAAAATAGAGCTAATGTAATGTACGATTATGAGAAAAATGTTTACTGTAAAATTTATTATTTGACAGTTCAATAAATAAACTTGTGTGAGCCTACATACCTTTAATGTTGTGTTGGAAGTCATATTCCAAGTTTACACGATATATATGTGTACAAATGTCTTCCCAAAATACGTTGTTCACGTACTAAAAGTTAGGGGAAACTATGGTCAACCTTTGTGGCATTAGCTTTACTCCGGATAACTAACTACCGACTATGTGACGGTGCCACAATGCTTTGAATACTCTCAATTTTTGTAACATGTTGTACCTCATGGTTGGGAATTATTTAGGTTCACTAACGTGTTATTCGCAGACGATGGTCAGGCTTCCTGTCATGCAATACATTTATTTTGGGTCTTGACAAACCTTCGATTACTGACATCGACTCAGTGTGCCATGTGGCAGGATAAAATTATAAGAAGTCTGTTCATGTTCCACATGGCAGTGGTTCAATGACCTAGGTGGTAGTAGTCAGTTGAAGGGCCATTCGAAGTCGGCACTATCCATGAGGGTGTTTAGTTTCGTTGTTTCTAGGTCCGACTCCTATCTTGCTCCGGATCGAGACCAACCTCCGATTACTGACAATAACTCAGTGTTTGATGTGGCAGCATAATGTTGTAAGAAGACCATTCATTTTATATTATTATTATTATTATATAATTTATGTAAAATAATAATATTTTCAAAACCATCATCATCCATAGTCCACGTGGCAACGACTCACTATGCCACGTGACAGGGTAGCATTGTTTAAAGACCGTTCATGCTCCACTTGGCAGCGATTCAGTATCCCAAGTGGCAGCATTCAACCTAAGGGCTAGTCAGAGTCGACTCTATATATGAGGGTGCTAAGTTTCATTGCTCTAGTTCCGACCCTCGACCTCTGATCTAGTCGGGGTCAGTCATCTTCGTTGGTACATCAACCTGCTTGAGTCGGGTGTAGTCCCGACCACGACTAAGTTTAAAATATTAGTGTGTGTGTATATATATATATATATATATATATTTGTTTATTTATTTTTCACAATTTATATCATTATTAATTATTTCTTATATTTATGTTCATTTAAAAAAATAAATTAATTATTTTATCTACAAATTTTTTAAATTTTTTAATCATTTTTTTATATAGCTCAACTTTTAATTACTAATAAAAAAATATACAAGCAGGTCTACCTAGAATTAAGGGATGCCCCTAAGGGAAACCAACCCAAAACCACCAGTTTAGTGTCTTTAGATTTATAATGCTATGTTTTTTTGATAATTTCCAAAAGGACCATTGACAATTTAGAGAAATATTTACAAAAATAGACATGGAGTTTTCGAGGATGGTCTCTCACCAAAAAAGTGACTAGGAAACAACAAAACATGACTGTCATATCACCTTGTTTAACCGTGATTTGCACCCACCATGGGGATTAAATCCTGAGTGGAAATGTCTTCACAAACAGTTCTTAGATTCTTAGGGACTAGTTGTTACCAAGTCAACTGTAGAGACTTTCACTCGGTATCGAGAGCATGGTTGCCTAAGTGATAATTCAACTTGTTACTTTTGCAACTAACATGGGATAAATTAGGATATTTAATCCTTTTGAGAAGGCCTGCTACCCTTTGTAGATGTGATTCCAACCTCGAGCTTGCCAAGGATTTAGAGAGGGGAGTGTTAATTTTTTTTGTTCTTCGTTTTGTTTTTTTTCTTTTATTTTCTTTTCAGCATAGAGATGATCACCAAAGAGTCTCCTTCAATTATAAGATGATGATGATTGAACTAAAGGTATAATGAGATTCCATGTTCCAAGGCGTAAAGTTCTACCTCATTGTTGGTGAGAGATCGAAGTAGGCCCAATTAAATGAAAATAATTCACCATTCACTATAGAGGATGACTCCTCCATAGCTGGTTGGACCCGGATTGTCTCTAGAGGCATCATCAAAGTTGAGTTTTAGAAATCCTCCAGCATGTGGAGACCAAAATGATGGGCCGGTGACTAAAAGAGAGAAGATGCTATTAGATCGTCTGAGTTGATGCTTCTTGATGATTAAAGCATGTAGGATTTATTTTTAATTCCTGGGATAGTCCTAGTGTTGTGTGTTCTAATGCCCTGTAGAGATAGTCTCATCAAGATGAGTTGTGAGCTAATACCATGCTCTGGCTATGGATGGAGTTTTATTTTTGAATACTCTTGTGTTCCACATCTTCCAGATGTTATAGAGAGTGAAACCATGTGTCAAATTACAAACGCTATTGAGGATAGGGTTGTTGAAATGTGTGGAATTCTAGTTATCTAGATTGATGGGGATGCTTATGGGATTAATACTATCTCCTTGAAAGGCTCGATGAAGGCAATCCAAAATATCCAGAGAAAAAATGCATTCCAGGAATAGATGTGTTAGATCATTTATCTAGTTGTAGCAGAGAGGGAATGATAAGGGAATGATGAAGCCTCTCTTCTAAATATTCTCCCTCGTTAATGTTTTCTTCTTAATTAATAACCAAAGGAAGAAGGCCAGCTTTCACCAATGCTTAAGTTTCCATGAGTGTTTCCATACTTTGTCCGCTTCATGATGATGGACATAGGTCAAAGTTTTATATGCTTCTTTTAGATTGAATTTGCCAGTGGTGCCATGCCCCCATCGCAGCACATAAAAATCTATTTGGATGACTATGTTCTAAGCCTTTAGGATTGGCTCCAAAAGGTGTCACTCATTGACCTAAGTCTGATGATGTGTTTGATAAAGAAGTTTGCAAGGCCACCATGGCTTGCCTGAGGGTAGACGATCCTACCAGAAGTAAGCTACAACAGAGAGACCTTGGGCAGAGTGTTGAGTTATTTTTTTCTCATAGTGTGGAAGAGAGGAGACACACAACCATTAATTCCTGGAATATTCCTAAAAGAGAGTCGATTCCCCATCTCTTACTTTTAAGAAGCAATGCTCTTGGATTATAACTTTTTTGTGAGTTGTAGCATTCCAGATGTGGGAACCTTGAAGGAAAGATGTCAGTCAGATTCGATGAGAGTCTGGGATACCTTGAGAGTACTTGTTCATGCAAGTTTTACCTCATAAAGATATTGGATAATTTAGCCAACACCACCATATTTTTTCACTCAAGGCCTTGCTCATAATTTCTAGATCTATTAACCTAAGGCCTCCCTTTGCTTTAGGAAAAAAAGTCTCTCCCAAGTGACAAGGCCCCATTTTATTTTAAGAGAGGTTCCTCCCTAGAGGAATAAACCCTGAATATTTCTTATTTTCCCTAGAATGGATTTGGGAGCATCTAATTCATACCTCAAATGAGAGGGAATTGATTGCAACGCCGACTTGAGAAGGATGAAACAAATGTGAAAGTTCAGGGATCTAAAGGTACAAGAGGAGAGCTTGAATTCCAATTCATAAGGAAGTATTCCCAGACAGAACGAGGGTTTAGGTAAGAGGTGTACCAAGATATTTGGTTGGAAGGGAGCTCTTTTGGAAGCCCAAGAATACAGAGATATGCATTTGGATTGTAGGGGGATTATCGATGAAGAAAATTTGAGATTTCCGCATGTTAATATTAGTGCCTGATGCAACTATGAAATTATCAAGGATCTTGTTAGCGTAAATTCTTAATGCAAGTGTACGAAAAGATCTCACTTTATCCGTGCGTGACAAACAACCCTAAGAGAAAATATCGCTGCTTAACTTCTTTATATTTGCAAGTGATAGTTAAAACAAATGTTGGCAGAAACCCGATCTATGTAGTAAAAATAGTTAAACAATGAAAGAAATAAGAAATGCTCCATACATCCAACGTACAAGACAAGATATAAAGAATTTTATATGTATTATACCGCCTGGGAAGGGAAAAAATAATGATGTTACCAGTCCCCCTCAATGGGATGGGTTCTTGGCTATCCTCAACGTTTCAGATCCAAAAGTTTCTCTCTCTTAATGGTTTAGAAAACCCGAAAGATGTTGAACTCTATGGGAGCTCAAGAAGCAAATAAAATAGTAGTAGCAATGAGAATGATCAAAGCGCGACAATGAAAGTGATCGAAGTGAGTAATGAATGGAAAATCCTCCTATTTATAACAAAATTTTGAGTTATCCTCGATAATGTCAAATAATAAATTATTATTAAACAAGATCTAGATCTAACTGCTTTGGAATATTTTATTATATTTTGTTGGAGGGAAAATGAATTTAAATTGGTTAAATACCTTTATTTAGAAATAATAAACAAATGAATGATTTATTTATCATTTCAAGAATGGGGTTAAGGAATAATTAATAAATAATGATTTTTTAAATTATTTCTAGGTGATTTAGTCAAATTTAACAAGAAATAATAACTAAATAATGATTTAATTAGTTATTCCTAGAGAAAAATAGGAAAAATAATGATTTATCTAATTATTTCTCATAATTGGGTTAAATATGACCAGTAATATTATTTAAACAATGGTTTAATTAATTATTCCTAGAGGAAAATCAAATAAATAAGGATTGATTTAATTATTCCTCATGGTGTTTATTGTTTGAATGGGAAATAACTGAATAAAATATGGTTTATTAAATTATTTCTTATAGTGAAAACAATTTTACTATGGTAAAATTGGTCTTATATGGTGTACTTCAATCAATCTAATTGTAAATGGTCAGATGATAAAAAATTGGTGTAACAGATTGCCCCCCAATGTGCGAGTGTTAGGAGCTAATCGTATGACCGAATTACGTTGTAAGAACACAATCACTATACACCGAAGGGGAGTCAGAGAGAGAGAGATACATAGATGGAGTGAACCGAGAGAGGATAATAACTGAGGGGGTGAGACCTACAAATGATATAAGTCTCCTTTAATGTTTGGGTACTTGTTCTCAGTGAGGCAAGGGAGGCATACCTATGCCCTCCGAGATGAAAAAGTACAAAGAATAATGGTGCGCCCAAAAAAATGGGACTAAGCTATAAAAGCACATGATAAATGGTACATGATATGATGGCATAAAATGAGCCAAACAAAAATATAATGTATCCCACATGCATACTGTGCCTGGGACAATAGCCATGACTGAATACAATAATATCTGAGTACATGAGACATAATAACAACCAAAGAAGCCCCGATAAACAAGAAAGGGCTCTGAAAATATGAATGGATCATCTGAGTGATACATGCATGCTATGGGCGTTGCAAGTGGCTAGAACTGAAACCATCAAATTTGCGGAGCTGCATCTGAGGTTGTATCATAATATGAGGTCATTCGGGCATGTGGGGGTTACCTGAAGGGCCACCCCCGCATGAGGTCTGAAACATCTCACACACACCTAGGAATCACTGGGAAAATCTACCGGATCAATGAACCATCAAGTATACAAATCTTGATCATGATGAAGCTGCAGATGAGAAAAAATTAAGTCAAAGGGAAATGAGGAGTCCCTTTCCCTAATCCAAGGAACCAAACAAGAATGGAAGCTGGAACCAAGGCACACTGCCCTCTAGACCTATCTTCTGGAATGAATGTGCTGATGTCTACAGAAGGAGGTCCACCATAGGTGAGGCAATGAGGAATCCTCAAATAAGGCACGAGGGATAATAGTAAAAGTGACTGATAGACTGACACCAGGGAAGATGATAGAAGAGGGGATACTAAGTAGCGGACAAACAACTTCCCTTGTTAGAGCATAAAAAGCATGGATGACCTGGCAGCGACTAACTAAACTCTGGAGGGGATGGGGGACCGTATGACTCGAGGCCAAAATGGGCAACACTAGAGAGGTACAAGGAAACAATGGATGTAATACTGTAACAAGAGGTAAAGGGACTTGGGACAGACTCCATGATGCGATGGTGAATCAACTCGGATGCTCTGATCAAGGGCGACTCGATCAGGCTGCTACTTAGAATAGGCTCGGTGGGGATCATAAAGGCATGAGCAAAAGATGGTTATTCATGATGGAAATCAACACATGCATTGAAAAGTATGAAGGCAAAGTGGTGCCCCAAGTACAAGCAGCGCAAGTGAATAAATCTGATTTTGAGAGGCGACGAAGTGACCCTTCTTGGAAAAATGGCTTCCAGGTGAAGTGACCCTTCTTAGGGTTTTTCTTTTAATAGGGTGATTTCCCTCCAATTTGATTTATTTGCTAGTGGAGCTGTGGTGAATTTGAGAGGAGGAGAAGGCCCTAAATCTTGCGGCGATCGTAGAGAAAAAATTGATAGTTGGAATCGAGATCCATTAGTTGCAAGTTGGTGGCCTAACCCTACTCTACTTTTTTAGCATTCAATTTTTCAGATTATGTGCCCGAAGCCTAGGAAAAACACTATGCCCATCCTCATGGCTGACTCGCATTTCCTGGGGCCTGTACTGCAACCTGGCTCACAATTTACAGAGGGGAAAACTGCGAGCTCGCAGGTACAGGGCTAAAAACTTATGAGTTGGACAAAAAGTGGGTTTTGTCGTGTTTTTGGCTGGGGACTAGGACTTGATGATTTGGGATGCAGTTTATCTTTCTATGAGTTGAAAAATATGATGGGTTTGTGCAGATATGGTAGAGCTGAAGATCAACTGGAGAGAGAGGGATTTGGATGCGCTCCGTGTCGAGATCCAGGGGGATCAAGTGGTTCAAGGTGCACTTGCAAGGTATGGGGTTCTCAAGTTGGTTGAGAAACGTCTGATGAGGGCAGGGGAGCCCTTGTTTTGCATGATAGTTAGCTACTGGGATCTAGACCAGGAGGCCTTTATAGTGTAGGGGCACAAGATCGAGTTCACCATAAAGGACATATACTTCTTGACCAGACTCCCACCACTAGGGGTGATGGGAAATATACATCCGGTATTACCGTGGGGGCGAAACATATTAGAGTTCATGGAATGCCACTGCAGACTAGATGTTCGTGCTAAGGGCATGACCATACCAATCGGTGATCTAGTGAGGCTAGAGACATGGGCTGTCACCGTAGCAGTACTGTGGATCCTAGGCAACTAGGCGTTCCACCACATCACTAGGGGGTAGATGATGTTAGTTGAGAGTGTACTAAGTGGGACCTACTATGGGTGGGTCTAGATGATGCTATCATTGGTGAAACGACAATTGTTGTATGCAAGAGACAAGTGAACCATGACTGTGTATTCGATATAGTGTTATTCTCGTTCTTCTTCGAGAATATCCCCACAGTTCGGTCTCATGTGCATATCCAGGATGGGGGCCCACGGGAGACCAGGATGCGGAAAAAGATATAAGGTATAATAGACAGGGATATAATGACTCAGATTTGCTGGAAAAGGTGCATAAAACAACAATAAACAGAAGGGGAAAAATGTTGCAAAATGGGAGGCGAAAGGTTAAAACCCTAGGGGAAACAAGGGAACACTAAGGGAGAGACCAAAAAAACCTCAAGGGGGGGTTTTAGATGGAATAATAACCAATCAAAAGGGACCCGAAATAAGGATAGATCAGACCCTAAACAATCGCTGAAAGCGCTACAAAATCTCAGACTACTTACTCAGCTAAACCCCTCCTAGAAATGTGGATGTGTACTGAAACCCTAAGGGGCTTGGTTCTACTTCAAGGAGACAAAATGAGCATATCTAGGCCTAAGATGGGCTGAGACAGATGTCAGACAACCCTGAGCAGTGCTTCGGTAAACCCTGACTGTTATAGGAAAAACTTAGAAAAAGTTGCAGCTTGCAGGTACTAATTTGTAAACTGTGGAAATCACAGGTTTTGGGTTGATAACTGCGAGTTCAGGCAGAAATTGCAGAATCTGGGCCAAAATGTGTGAGTTCCAGATCTGAGATCTTCGGGCAGTAGGTTGCGGAAATTTTTTCCGTCTCTGGTGCGATTGATACTTGTTACCTACAGAAAACAACTGAAAACACACGAAAGTTAGAATTTTTACTGTTTTAGGGCATAAAAGTTAAAAACAACATCAAGAGAATGAACACAACTGAAGAGAAACCCTAGTTATTGAAGTTGTTGATCATGTAGGGATTTGAATAAACAACAGTGGAGTCGCTATTTGTTAGCATAAATTCTTAACGCAAGTGTACGAAAAGAGCTCACTTTAGCTGTGTGTGACAAACAACCCTAACAAAAAAATATGGTTGCTTAAATTCTTTAGATCTGTAAGTGATAGTTAAAACAAATGCTGCCAAAAACCCGATCTATGTAATAAAAGTAGTTAAACAGTGAAAAGATAAAAGAAATGCTCCATACATCCAACATAAAAGATAATATATAAAGAATTTTATATGTATTATAACACTTGGGAAGGGAAAAAAGAATGATGTTACGAGTCCCCCTCAATGGGATGGGTTCTTGGCTGTCTTCAGCACTTTAGATCTAAAAGTTTCTCTCTCAATGGTTTAGAAAACCTAAAATATTATGAACTCTATGGGAGCTCAAGAAGCAAAGAAAGTAGTAGCAGTAATGAGAATGAACAAAGCATGACAATGAAAGTGATCAAAGTGAAAAATGAATGGAAAACGCTCCTATTTATAACAAAATATTGAGTTATCCCTGATAATGGCAAATAGTAAATATTATTAACCAATATCTAGATCTATCTGCTTTGGAATATTTTATTATATTTTGTTGGAGGGAAAAGGAATTTAAATTGGTTAAATACCTTTATTTAGAAATAAAAAACAAATAAATGATTTATTTATCATTTCAAGAATGGGGTTAAGGAATAATTAACAAATAATGATTTGTTTAATTATTTATAGGTGATTTAGTCAAATTTAATAAGAAATAATAACTAATAATGATTTGATTAATTATTCCTAGAGAAAAATAAGAAAAATAATGATTTACCTAATTATTTCTCATAGTTGGGTTAAATATGACCAGGAATATTATTTAAACAATGGTTTAATTAATTATTCCTAGAGGAAAATCAAACAAATAAGGATTTATTTTATTATTCCTCATGGGGTTTCTTGTTTGAATGAGAAACAACTTAATAAAATATGGTTTATTAAATTATTTCTCATAGTGAAACCAATTTTACTATGGTAAAATTGGTCTTACATGGTGTACTTCAATCCATCTAATTGTAAATGGTTAGTTAACCAAAAATTGGTGTAACAAATCTCCTTAAATTCTTTGGCTTCAACAATAATGGGGCAACCCATTAAAAGTGTGTCATCAACAAATCCTTGATGGAAAACATTTTGATCTTAAGAGCTTAGGGGGAGGCCTTTGATCCTATGGCATGAAAAAGCGCACTTTATGGCATGGATTAAGACTTCGACAACAAGGAGAAAGATGTATGGGGAGAAATGATCTCATTGCCTTATCCCTCGTGATGAGGCAAAGGTGGGGGAAGAAGAGCCATTGACCATAATAGAGAAGAAAGCCTCGAAGATGAGGGAAATAATCCAAGCGATGCACATTTCATGAAAATCAAAGGGTGAAATAACATGATATATGTATTGCCAAATGAATTTATCAAAAGCCTTTGACACATCCAGTTTTAGGATCATGCGTATCCGTTTGTCGACTTGAAGAGAGTGCAACTGTTCTTGTATAAGAATAATGTTGTCCAAAATTTTCATCCCTTACACATATCCTATTTTCTTTGGAGAGATGATGTTAGGGAGGAAGGGCTTGAGACGGTTGGCAACCATTTTGGAAATTATTTTGTAGATGACGTTGTAAATAGCAATAGTTTTGAAGTTTGATGGGGAAGAGGCCCTACCATATTTGGGCATGAGGGAAATGAAAGTGGAGTCAAAGGCCGAAAGAAAAGAGGATGAGGTTATAGACTCTTCAACAACCTGACATATGTCATGACCAAGGATAGGCCAACAAAATTGGAAGAAATCAACGGTGAATTCATCTCGGGTCTTGAAGCATTATTATTTGGCATGCTCATAAAAATTGTTTCGACTTCTTGCATGGAGATGAGCCTTAGAAGTGTTTCATTTTGTTCATCTGATATGAGCTTGGGGATATGTTGAGCGATATTTCTTATAGCGAGAAATCTGTTACCAACAGGCTCTGTTGAGAGGTCCTTAAAATGATTGGATAACAAACTAGAAATATCATTGTGGTGCTCCATCCACTGGTTGTTGTGATCTCGTAGCCTGTGGATTTTTTTTTTGGTGCCTGTAGCTTACCATGGAGCAATGGAAGGACTGAGTATTTTTACGACCATCATTTAGCCATTTAATCCTTAAATTCTACATGTATAAGATTTCCTCTTTGGCCAAGCGCTCCTAAAGTTCATTTCGAAGGGTACTCTTTGCTTCTCGCAGCTGGGGAGTGCTCCTGAATGAGATAACACACTGCTAGACCTCTTTCACTTTGGTCTCGAAAGTTAGTTTGTCCTGAAATATCTTACCAAAGTTTGTTTTGTTCCATTCCTTGATATCTTGTTTCAAATTTTTTAATCTTTGCTGGAACCAGAACATGATTTTCCCTATGATGGATGTAGAGACGAACCACAAATATGCCAATTTGGAGAGGAAATCAGGATGCCTGAGCCAGAAGGCCTCAAAGATTTTTTTTTTTTTTTTGGGACGATGACCATTTTATCTACATAGTGATAGGCCAATGATCAGATCCATAGCTTGGGATGATCGACACATCAAGCTGGAATCCTAACATAAACAAAGCTTCAGAGGTCAAGAATTTGTCTAATCTTGAAGCAACTTGATGAAGGAACCCCCTCCTGTTGTTCCAGGTGAATGTGTCGTTTGTAGTTTCAATGTCTATCAGGTTGCCACTGTCAAGAAAAGCATTGAAGAAGATTGAGACATTGTCAAGCTTCCTGATCCCCCCCTTTTTTTATTTAGGGATCGAATTATGTTGAAGTCTCCAACCATGATCCATGGTGTGGGAGAAACTATATAATGGACAAAAATGAGATTGGAGATGAATAATATTTTGTCTTGGGGAAGAGTAGGCCCATTGATATCAGAAAGAAAGCTGGACTGAGAGGAGTCGATGGGTTGAAAATCGACATTGATAATTCTCGAGAGGGAAAATGAGTCTCTGATGTGAATTATGGATGGATTCCAAAGAAATTCCAGGACTCCATAGGACCCAAAAGTACATTGAGAAAAGTATTCACAATATTTCCATAGGAAGGGGATTATTTGAGTGAGTGTTTGGTGAAAATATTTGGTCTCCTGCAGGAGAAGAATGTTGGGTTGATGCATGGTTATAAGGATTTTAAGGATTCAACATTTATATTTTCTGTTTAATCCTCGCACATTCCAAGAGATGATCTTGATCGTTGAGACAATGTTAGGGGAGGGAAAAGGGTTGTCATTGGGGATACTCACCCTGAATTAATAATAAATTCTCCTAGATACTACAATATCTGGATTTTGGTTTTCCTTCCCTTCTTCTTAAGCTCCTTGAGGGTTGAGGGGAATTCTTAAGGGGTGTTGCACTTTATTCCTTGCACAGAATCAAGAGGAAGAGGGATATGGAATGTTACCCGAGGCATGTGCTTTTTGTGGGAGCACATCTTGATGTCTCAAATAAATTTTGGCCACTAATTGAATATGGTGTTCAAGAATGGTTGTTGGATCTTTGTGCTTCCATTCTTCTACTATTTGCAGTAGGTCCATTTCCCTAAGATCTGTATCTTGAAGGTATTCTTCCTTCATGGGAGAAGGGATTTTTTTCTAATGGAACATCATTGTTATGGAGAGGATTTGTCGAAGCAAGTGATGATTTAGCAGAGAGTACTACAAGATTTGGTGTGTCCTCTAGGGGTTGATTCGAGGTTTGATCTGCGTCTGGATCAGATTGGTGGAGGGAAAATTTATTCCCATTCTACATGCCTAAGGGATTTGACAATTCCGATTTTTTCTTGGTTGTTCTCTTGTGACTTGGAGATTGTTCTAAATCCATCTTCACCTGAGTGGGAGGTTGCATTGACTCGGTCCCCTTCTGCAGAGGAGGGATTATTAGGGAAATCCTTAAAAATATGGCCATATTCATGGCAATGGCAACATATAAATGGAATTTTCTCATAGTCAATCAGTTTCTCCCATATAACGTCCTAGCAACTGAGATGAATACAAGAAGGAAAAGGTTTTTTGAGGTCCATATAAGCACATAGTTTGGCGTAGGAGGTATAACACCCAACTTCGTAATACTTGATAACATGACAAATTTTATGATTTCATTGTCGTTGTGAGCCAAAATATTTAGATCCCAGTAACCATGGGGTAGAGAATACAACCTGATCCATATTGGGAGATAAGAGAAATATTCCTTTTTGAGATCAAAGTGAGGTACCCAGGGTTTCAAAAAGAGTCCTGCTGAATTCATAAAATAGGTACCCCCATGCAAAATATTGTCTCTATCCTCCATGTTATGAAATATTACTATGAAAAAACCTCTTACACCCTGCTTGAGGTTAACATCCCCCTTGATGACCTAGTTCTTTCGAAGCCAGTTGAGAAAATTCTTCTCAGTGGGCCAGGGGAAAATGAACTTGCAGATTAATGCATGTTCTTTCATTTGTTCTATATTTGATCCCAATTTAGCTGTCGTGATTTAAAAAGTTGGAATGTCTTACATTTGAGGATGACATTGGCCCGAGGTTTACAACGTCTTAGCCATTTTTCTCTGGATGCGATTTTTTGTTGGTTGTTGGCTTAACCCTCCATTTGCAGAAGGTCCAGATTGTGACGCTAAGTGCTACAGAGTCATGGATTTGGGATGATTGTGAATAATGAGAAAACACCACAAATTTAAATGAGGGGCCCTCACCAACCCCTCGTGAGGAGCCATAAGAACTAAAACAAAGTCTGCAGAAAGCATATTCAATGCAGATCAAACCCCAATTCAAACTTCTTCAAGGCCATCCAAATTAAGAATGAAATTCATTAGTTAACATAAATATTTTATTATATAATATATCTAATTTTCCATATTTATATTTTGTATGCTAATTTCTAACTTTTTAATAAATAATAATAATAATTTTTTTCCACGTTGTAGTGGTTTAGAAGCCCAAGTGGTAGTAGTCAGTTCACGCGGACCCGCGACCTATAATACTTTTAGAAATATATATATATATATATATATATATATATATATATATATATATATATATATATATATATATATATATATATATATATATATATATATATATATATATGCAACGAGTTAGTGCTGCACGTGGAAGTATAGCATTGTAAGAACAATGCTCATATTCCATGTGGCAATGATTCAATCAACAATTTAGGTGGTTATAGTCAATTCAAGGGCTAGTTGGGGTCATACCTATCCATTAAGGTCCCCAATTTTGTTATTTCTAGGTAAGACCCCTGACCTCTAACCTAGTTAGGGTCGGTGCCCTTCCTTTGTATTATAAGCTGCTTTACTTGGGCCCAATCTCAACCTCAATTAAATTTAAAATATTAATATATAATAGTTTGAAATATATTACCGCGTGGCATTTTTTTTCAGTGGATCAGTGCCGCAGGTGGTAGTGGTTAGCTTAAAAGATAGCTAGGGTTGGCCCTATCTATCAACGTGCCCAATTTTGTTATTTCTAGGCCCGACCCCTTGATCTTTGACTTGACTAAATTTAAAATTTTAATATATAATAGTTTGAATATATATATGTATATATACCACTTGGTTGTGTCTCAGTAGCTGACACTATAACATTCTAACAATAGTGTACAATTTCCATGTGGCAAGGGCTTAGTAGTTTTATTATTTCTAGGCCCGACCCCTAACCTCCAACCTAGTCATGGTCAATGCCCTTCGTTGTTAGTTTAAGCTACTTTACCCGGGCACAATCTTGAGCCCGATGAAATTTAAAATATTAATTTGCAATATAGTGTGTGTATGTGTTTGTGTATATATATATCGTACCATGTGCCATTGTAATATATATATATATCGTACCATGTGCCATTGTAACAACATCGTTCACCTCCCATGTGGCAGTATAACATTATAACTATATAACTCAGTGGCCCATGTGGCAATATAGCATTGTAACAACATCATTAATCTCCCACTTGGCACTTATTCAGTGGAATAGGTGGAATTATTCAACTCAAAGGTGAGTTAGGGTTGACCCTATTGATCAACACACCAAGTTTTGTTATTTCTTGGCCTGACGCCAGCTCGTTGATGCTCTATTCCTGTGCTCGTGTTTAGAAATCTGCCTTTGGCCACGTCACTCGTTCTTCCGTCGCATAGTGATAAGATGATGCCTCAGCATCCAATCTAGAGTTTCTACGAGTAAGTCATGTTCAGTCTCGTTGGATAATGGTTATATGATTAGAGCTATAAGTTTTCACTCTTTGTGAATCTTGGACTCAGTGGCTTTTATCAAATCTTGCTTTCTTCTTGCACATTGCACATTCTACCCATTTAGAATGGACATTCGTGACCATCCTGATTAAGTCGCAATGAATCACTAGAGCGTCCAACGATGCTATCCCTCCTCAGTTTTCAACTAGGCTACTCTTTTTGTGCCCACCAGGTTCTTAGAGTACAGAAAATGACACACAAAGATTGGCATTTGACATGCAAATGGGGAAATTATACCGAAGGTTCAAAAAATTTCATCATCCATATGGACAGGGGTGTACTGGGTGAGCTCTTGGCCTATAAACATTTTCCCCTTAGGGACATGGAATAATCAACATGTCTGCTTAAGAACTCTTTCAGTCATCCCCATATAGGAACTTGATGGTTGCGGAATGGTGTCTAACTCTCTTACCAATAACTGGGATGTTCTATGCATCGTTCATGGTGGAATTCCTTGATGTGCCCGTCAACTCAGTTTTGAAGTACTAGGTAGGTTAAGGCTTCCGACCTCGGGAAGTTTAATAACAATGCAATGTAAATCAATTCCTCCCATGTGGTTGTGCCCTACCCAAGAGGGTACATTCCACAACAAGCTACACAAGCCCTCGTGTAAAGTTACAACCTAAAAGCTAAGAGATAAGAATATCCTCAACATTTCTAATGGATGGTCACATTCTTTAATACAGGATTCTGACCCTTATCAACTCACCGATCGGTTCGAGAGTATGTCCACTATGTAACATATTAATTTCAATAAAAAAAATTGTTTGTTAAACATTGTCATAGTTAGTTGAGGTCTTAATAGACTCTGTAAATGCTTCGACACTTTGAAATATATATATATATATATATATTTAAAAATAAATTAATAATAGTTCTAGATGCTACTTTGTAAATATGTCATAGATAGTAAAATTTCAACCTTTAATTAACATGAAACACTATTTTTTGGAAAATAATTTATTGCGATAACTTTTTATTGTTATTGGATTGCTTAAAAAATAAGTTTATATTTTGATTATAAATTATATATAGTTTAATTACAATTCCCATAAGTAGAGATTTTAAATTCTACAACCATTAGGATTTTCCCACTTAACGCTGTAAATAGAGGCAACATTGCATTAATTACACACTCCATATTCTTGAGCGATGCATTATTAGTATGGTGCTTTAATGTTTTCATTTATTTTGTTTATAGTTTCCATGTAGTGAGAATACAAATGTTTCAACCAATTCAATGGCAGCACATGCATTAATGGATTAGATAAAGGGAAACAATTTTGGGGATAGTGCCACTATGAGAGTAATAAACAAACAATTATTTATTGTCAGAATTGTCAGAAATGATCAATTAAAGTCGAGGATTGAGACTTCTCTACTTCCGCAAAAATTTTTCACTGCTCAATACCAACTCTCGATTAGGCAGGGTAACAAGTTCACATTTTCACTTATTTCATGTGACTAGTATTTTAATATCAACGACTACCCACCAAAAAATTCAGGATAATATAATTATAATTGTAATAATAATAACCAAATATTACCTACAACTTTCTCTATAGTTTTGCGAACACTGAAAGAGCTCGCAGAGGGGATTTAAAAAAAAAAGGAACTTTCCAAAACTTGGTGCAATTGAGCGTACATCCTTTAAAAGTCACGCTATTCCATGTGGATAATGCATGTGGGTCCCAAGGGAAACAAGTCAGGATACTCAATTTATTGGTGTGTGCTTCTCCTTAATGCACCTCAATCGTTGTTGAGCATGACTCTAATCAACCTTATCTACGATTTCCACTGGAGGCAAACGTTATTTTCCAGTCCTTATGTGTCGAGGCAGGAAATGCCCATCGCAGGATGATGCTATGTTTTAATCTTACGGTAGAAATTTCCTGTTTCGATGCATTTATGGGTAATTGGGACTCCTTTTCATAATTTTTTTTTTTTGGTCCATGTACCTCCAACTATTGACTTACTGTTGGTCCCATAGCAAGAGGTTGAAATATCGTGTCTGAGTTGAATACAAATTAAATAAACAAAAAAATTGTAAAGTAAACATTAGGAAACAAAAATATTTTTTTTTTTTTAATTTCTTGATTATATTTATTTACGTTGTTTGAGTCTTATTTTGCAATCATGCACAATAAAGACCATGTGTTATCATCTTTATAATTTTATACATGTCTTGGGACATACTAGCACAAAACAATCAACGCTCCTTTTATACTAGTGGCAAGAGAAGTTGAAGATAGGATTATTTATTAATTTTTTTATCTCTCGACCTACAACCTTCCAACCTGATAATTCTTCTGACCCCGCACTTTGGATCTTTCCCTGACTTGGTTTTGAGTCGGTGTCAGAACCAGTAAAGATATTTAAGTTTTTCGAAGTACCTATGATTGTTTGACTACCCAAGTTCTGGTTCCTTCGTCTAGAAATAAATCAATAATTTTTCTTAACCTGAGCAGCTTTCATTATTATTAGATTCTTCTTGTTTTTTTATAATAAAACTATCCATTTGTTTCCTTTGGCTTTAGGTTTTAAATATAGGTTTATCCAGGTGCGAGGTTGATCTCACACCTCGTTTTTCATGTATCTCACTAATAAAGTCAAACCCCTCTTAAAAAAATTCATGTGTTACACTTGAGTTACCCATGTGGATGGAGGTCAATAACAAAAAACTAGCTGTCTGGCAATTGTTTGGGCACAAAGATTAGGAAATAGGGAAAAGTGGGTGTCATCAAATTATATATCTTTTTTAATGTGCGAAAGCCTATCAAATATTCGACGGTACATGGAAACCATCGAATATCCGACTCTTATCTGACGGGACGACTATTGGATATTCGACGCTCTATGAACGGAGTGAAGCGTCAAAGATATAACACTTCTGTTGCACAAACTTGTTATATCGTCAATTATTCGACGCTAAAAAGTTGGACTAGAATAATAAATAATCGAATATCCGACGCCTAATCGTCAAACTTGCTACTTCATACCGACAAAAGGAACCGTCAAACTAGAGTCATAAACTTTTTCATATCCGATGCCTAACCATTGGACTTGCTACTCCATATCGATAAAACTAACTGTCAGGTCCTGTCGGGCTAGAGTAATAATGCGTCGAATATCCGAAGTTATAGCGTCACCATTTTGTCATCTATGGTGGAGGATATTCGATGTTTTCCCATCACATATCCGATGAATGTGGGTGTCACCAATGAAAATTTCCCTGTGTAAAATTATTAGAGCACAAATATGGATCTAGTTGAAGAATAATTGCACAAACTTGCCAAGTTGAAAAAGAAAAACAATTAGAATTGAGAATGAAATTGATTTTTCAATATTAGCTTTGGAATAAATACATAAAAGCAACTAAGTTAAGCTTAGTTGTACATGCAATAACTATGGATAGTTAAAGCTAACTGAAGCTAAGTGTGCTTTATGTTTTGTTAATGTGCACATGCACCACATGCAAGCAGTAAGTTAACTTAACTAAACAAGTGCACATCACATGCAAGCAGTAATTTAACTAAAGCTAATCTAGGTGCATGTGCACCAACACAGCTAGTCTAAGTGCATGTACACCAACACCCCCCCTTAAGCATAACTTAGGTGAATGTGATGCAAAATGAATGAGTCCCGACAACAAGGCCATTTTAGGTAACCATATACAATGTATAAAAAGGAGGAAAGAGGGAAAACCTAGTGGGAAGAAAAACCCCCCCTCAAAATATAATGCAAAAGTAGAGAAAGGACAACTGCTAGGCAATCGTGTCCTTCACCCCGAGACGATATCGCAGGAATCAAAACTTCTGCTTAGTGAAATTCTTGGTGAAGATATCAACAGTTTGCCCGAACTTGGAAAACACTGAAGATCGATGATCCCATCTTGGATCTGGAGGAATAAGCTTCATTTTTGGAAGTAGAGGAATCAACTCCCATGTTTGGATCAAGGACTGAATTTCCTTATACATGGTTGCATGCCAATATGGATTCCCTGCAACTTCGTCATGCATTTGACGATCAAATTCATGTACCCTATATGCATGCATGAGAATGGCTATCTCTAGGGATGCATGCATGTGCATGTGTGGCCTTCGAGATGCCTTTGTGGTTGCATACATGTGCGTACATGGTGCTATAAATGCCTCCTTAGATGCATGCATGGGCATGCATGGCTCTGCGACTAAGAGTGAATGTGGGGCATCATTAAATTGAGACTGTGTCAAATCTATGTCAATAGTAGAGGAATCAAAGTCCTCTTCTATGATTTTGAAAGTAGTGTCTTCATCATTAGCAGAGGAATATATTTCCTCATGTGCAATGTCTTCATTATTGGATAAGATAAAATTCTCATCTGCAATAGTTCCATTAACAATAGAAGAAGCAAAATCTTCTTGTTCAACATTGTCTTGAGAATATTTCTCCACATTTTTGGAGTCTTCACCACTTTCATGACTGCTATAATAAGTCGATCTCTTTGCCTCCAAATGGTGTTCTTCTAGATCATTTTCATCACCATATAATCCTTTCAATGTAGTCCAGATTTCATGTGGTGATTCAATATTTATGATCTCATAAATAATATCACGAGACACAGATAGACACAATCTTCCATAAGCCATGTTAGATCTGTTAAGCCAATCTGACTTCTCATCCTCTGAGATTGGTTCTGTCTCAATTCCCATGACTATTTGGTACAAGCCTTTGCTCCTAAGATGAAGCAAAATCATTGGATTCCATTCATGGTAATTGTATGGAGTCAGAATAGTTGAAGATGAGAACTCCATTGCTGCAAATTATCTAATATTTGGATCTGCAAATCAAATCTTCAAACAATTTCCAATTCTATGCTCTTCAAACCTGCAAAAACGTTGTTCATGCAATTTCTCCAAACCCTTGTAGCTCTGATACCATGTAAAATTATTAGAGCACAAATATGGATATAGTTGAAGAATAATTGCGCAAACTTGCCAAGTTGAAAAAGAAAAACAATTAGAATTGAGAATGAAATTGATTCTTCAATATTAGTTTTGGAATAAATACATAAAAGCAACTAAGTTAAGCTTAGTTGTACATGCAATAACTATGGATAGTTAAAGCTAACTGAAGCTAAGTGTGCTTTATGTTCTATTAATGTGCACATGCACCACATGCAAACGGTAAGTTAACTTAACTAAACAAGTGCACATCACATGCAAGCAGTAAGTTACCTAAAGCTAATCTAGGTGCATGTACACCAACACAGCTAGTCTAGGTGCATGTACACCAACACCCTATCGCATATCCGATGCATGTGGGCATCGCAAAACTGTCCTCAAAGCGTCAGATTTTTAATGACATTTTCATGGTTTTTGGCATAGCATTCTGTCGAATATCTGATGCTTAATAAAGTATCGACTATTCAACATTACGCTAGCAACGAGTTGCTTGGCTCTAATGTGTCGGATAATTGATGCCAATAAGTTGCATATCCAATGAATAGATGTCAGATTTTGGCCTCGTTTGTACTAGTGATTAATTATTCTAGATGCTACTTTGTAAATAAGTCATAGATAATATAATATCTACAACTATTATTTAAAATGAACAATATTTTTTTGAGAAATAATTTATTGCGATAAATTTTTATTATTACTACATTGCTTGAAAAAAATAGGTTTATATTTTTATTATAAATAACATATAGTTTAATTATGATTCCAATAAGTAAGGATTTTAAATTCTACTACCATTAAGATTTTACTGCTTAACACTATAAATAAAATTCACCAATACATTCTTCAAGTTAAGAAGAATCCCCTAAAGTTATATGTATAATAATGTTTATTCTCGCTTAAAATAAGTTTTCAATATAATATTTTATGAAATACTTTTTGTAAAGAGAGAATCAATTATGATTAAAATATTTCGGTGAAAATCATATCAAAATAGATTTGGTCGACGCGTTTCGAACTAGCCAGTGTGGTTCATCATCAGGACAAGATGGAAAATATGATCAAGTAACCCCTTTAAATAGATAGTAAAGCTCCAACTAGCCGTTTGTAAAATAACAGCTAGTTTGACTCAAATCAAAATAATAATAGTTAATTTATTTTATAAAGAATAAATCAAATGATTAATATTTATAATTTGAATTATATATATATTTTAATAAAAATAATAATTATTAATTTAATATATTTTTGAAGAATAAAATAAATGTTTACTATTTATATATATTTATTTTTAGAATAATAATTATCTATTTGTTTTTATTTTTATCGAATAAATTAAATGTTAAAAATAATTAAATAATATTTATAGTTTGAATATATATAGTTATTTTATTTTTAATAGTTGTGAAAACAATTATCTTATTTGATAATTAATTCTATTTAACTTATTGAGAAAAAAAATAAAAAAATAAATAAAAATAAAAACAAAAACAAAAATAAATAAAATGAAAAAATGTAAAAATAAAGGAATAAAAATAAAATAAGATTAAAAAATAAATAAATAAAATTAAAAATAAATAAATAAAATTTTAATAAATAAATAATAATAATAATAATAAAAAATAAATAATAAGAAATCATATTTTTTTTTTAGGAATGAAGGGCAAGAATCCAACATCTGCTAACAATCCACCCATCATCTCTATTGAAGTTAACCAACCTCTTTTAGATGGATTGTTAGCCGATGCTGAATTCCTGCTCTTCATTCCTTAAAAAAAAAAAAAATTCTTATTATTTATTTATTATTATTATTATTTATTTATTTTTTATTCTTATTCTTATTTTTATATTTTTTCATTTTATTTATTTTTATTTTTATTTATTTATTTATTTTATTTTTTCTCAATAAGTTAAATAGAATTGATTATCAAATAAGATAATTGTTTTCACAACTATTAAAAATAAAGTAACTATATATATTCAAACTATAAATATTATTTAATTATTTTTAACATTTAATTTATTCGATAAAAATGAAAACAAATAGATAATTATTATTTTAAAAATAAATATATAAAAATAGTAAAAAATTATTTTATTCTTCAAAAATATATTAAATTAATAATTATTATTTTTATTAAAAATAAATATAAATATATAAAATTCAAATTATAAACATTAATCATTTGAATTATTCTTTATAAAATAAATTAACTATTATTATTTTGATTTGAGTCAAACTAGTCGTTATTTTACAAACGGTTAGTTGGAGCTTTACTATCTATTTAAAGGGGTTACTTGATCAGATTTTCCATCTTGTCCTGATGATGAACCACACTGGCTAGTTCAAAACGCGTCGACCAAATCTATTTTGATGTGATTTTCACCGAAAGATTTTAATCACAAGAGAATCAATTAATTTACATAGATGTGATCAATCCAAAAGTTCTTTTATTTACATAGATGTGTTACAACATTCCATCAATGTCTTTTCATATGTTTAATTTAATCTTTGAAAATCCTAAATAAAATTAAAAGCAAAAAATAAGTATTAAGTTTTATATTTTTTAAAATTTAACTAATTTTTTTAAAATTTATTAAATAAATTCATAAATATCTAACTAATTTTGAAAAATAAATTTTCCTCCATTCTTAATTTAAATTTTCCTAATTTGTATATTAATTTTTTTGGAAATTAATTTTGTGTTGATTAGGCCATTCTTAAATATATACAAATTTATTAAAAAATTTAAATTAATATAATTATATATCAAACCAGAGACATTTGATAGTAATGCCATTGCTCTTTATTTTTAGAATTGTATAAGAGCCCTGCTCTTAACAACCCAATAAACATTCCACTTTGAATTTAAAACATGTATACTACATTTTCACGTTTGTCATAACCCAAGATTTAGATACGCTATGCATATAGACTCTCAAAAGTTGGTGCATTCCCTTCACACAATTCTAAAAAGCAACAAATAATCTTGCAACATCGTTAGGCGACACCATATCTTTATGAAGCCATGTCAACCTATGCTTTGTAATTCCCATCTCTTTTGACATGTAGAACATATCTATGAACATCACATTGCACATTTTTGAATGAGGACCATCACTGGACCTTTGATTCCAGGAAGAAACATCAATTTTTAAATGTTGTGTGTCAACACTTAGATATTCGGCCATGGGGATTTGACTACGATATATAAATATAACCATTTACTTTCTCACAAGTAGATGTGTCTAAGCCCTATTCATATGTGTATTCATTTCTTGATTATTTGTGTATCGTCCTCTGAGTTATAATCTCACAAACATTTTTCCATTTTTTTTAGGAATTTCACGTTAAATTTTGATAAATATGGTGAAATACGTGGAAGGAGACTTACCTCTAACTTCCCTTAATCATATTTCACTCGTATGAAATTTTGTTGAGGATTCCATTAATTTATACCATAATGTGTTAGGATTTATACCTATTAAGAGGCCCTGGTATTTTGATTTTGACAAAGCTTAATAACTTAGTATATTTATTTTCCATTTTTCCTACTAACCACATTTAACCTAGTGCATTTGTTATGTACCTATAGATAGAAAATATTCTAACAATTTTGATGATGGGATAGGATTTTCAATTATGGAGTTGGCATACATTTTCTACAGAGTAAGAATCCATATGATTTAGCCAAGAAATTTGAGATTAATCCAAGGGATAATCATGTGTCTTTCCAGATATAGATGTCAAACCAGGAGGTAAATCCTCAAATCAGAATGTGTATTAGCTGAAGAATGTACATGCATTTATAGATGGAGGTGAGGCTTTTGGGATTCATCTCCCAATGACTCTTGGCCTTCCTTATTTCCTAATATTATTTATTATACAATATTACATATCCACACCCAACCCATAGGATTAGGTGTCAACATTCCCCCCTTTAATCCGAAGGGATGTTGGTGAGTCCAAGCATCGATCCGAACTTTTCAAACTTTTCTCTGCCAAGTGCTTTGGTGAAGATATCAGCAGTTTGCTCATTTGTGGAACAATGATGTAGATGGATGGTTTTGGCCTGAACATGATGTCGAATTAGATGGTATTTTGTATTGATGTGCTTTGTTTGATCATGGAACTTTGGGTTCTTGGCCAACTTTATTGCAGAAGTGTTGTCAATCATGAGTGGTGTGGAATACATTTGTTTCATCTGCAAATCTTCCAGGATTTTCCGGAGCCACACAATTTCCTTTGTTGCTTCAGCTGCTGCCACATATTCTACCTCGGTCGTGGAATCTGCTGGAACTGACTGTTTACGTGATCTCCATGAGACAGCTCCTAATCCAAGACTCATGGTGTAACCTGTAGTAGACACCCCTATTTCTTTGTCGCCATCAAAGTCTGAATCAGAGTATCCGATCAAGTTGAAGTCGCCTACCTGTGTATATTTGAGTCCAAAGTCTTGAGTCCCCTTCAAGTACCTTAACACTCTTTTCGCAGCAGACCAATGTCCTTCACAAGGTTTTTGCATGAACCTTGAGAGGATTCCAACATCAAATGAAATGTCAGGTCTGGTGGTGGTCAGGTAGATAAGACTTCCTATAAGCTATCTATACTTAGTTGCATCCTCAAGTTCCTTCCCTTCAATAGATGTGAGCTTCAAGTTTTGTTCCATTGGAGTGGTTAAGGGACTACATTCATCCATGCCAAACTTTTTCAAGAGATCTCCAAAGTACTTCTTTTGAGAAAGATATATAAATTTAGGATGTTGAATTACTTCAATACCCAAATAGTAATGAACATGACCCAAGTCAGTGATTTCAAAACCTTTCTTCAATTCTTTCTTCATGGATGCAATACAGCTCTCATTGTTCCCTGTTATCAAAAGATCTACTACATATACCACAAGATATACAACTGTTTTTCCAACTTTCTTAACAAACAAAGTTGCATCATCAAGATCAAAATGTTTGAAGTCAAGTTTCAGAAGATGCTCGGTTAATTTCTCATACCAGGCTCGTGGTGCTTGCTTGAGTCCATACAAGGATTTTATAAGCTTGCAAACTTTGTGTTCTTGACCCTTTACAACAAATCCTTCTGGCTGGGACATATAAACTTTCTCCTTTAGATCTCCATTCAAAAAAGCTGTTTTTACATCCATCTGATGGACTTTCCATCCATTCTGAGTTGCTAGGGCAAAGAGAGTCCGGATGGTGGTCCATTTTGCTGTGGGAGCAAAAGTTTCTTCATAATTGATTCCTTCTTTTTGTGCGAAACCTTTTGCCACAAGCCTGGCCTTGTGCTTGTCAAGTGAGCCATCTGCTTTATACTTGTTCTTGTAGACCCACTTAAAGCCAATTGGTTTTGTTCCCAAAGGCGGATCAACCAGCTTCCAAGTGTCATTCTTTATCAAGGCATCATACTCCTTCTGCATCGCTTCTTTCCATTCATCATGAGAAGCGGCTTCTTTGAAGGAAGTTGGTTCATGATCTGTAGACAAACTCAATTCATAGTTATAAGCAATATCCATATCAACAGGAGAATCAGAATTATCTACATCACCTTCGATTTGTTGAGTGGAACTTCTTGTTCCCGTTTTTCCAACCTCATCAGGATGAACATTCTCCAGTGTCTTTGTCAGCCATTTGGGAGGACCTTTCTGAGATGGCCCAGGCTGGTCATTTGACTGAGTTGGGATTGATTCAAGACTCAATCTCCCAATTCTGTCAATCACATCATTCAATGTGTCATCCATGTTTGTTTCTTCAGGTGGGGGAGAGAGTGCTTCAGGACATGATTCCACAATTTGATTCAATATCGGAATCCCCCCTTCAAGATGTGGAATCTGATTATCAAATTCTTGGAAAGACTTTGCATGTGTGAATCTATCCAGGCGATCAAGTTGTCGCTCAACAACCTTGTCACTCTTGGAAGATTCAAGGAATATGACATCTCTTGCTATTACAAACTTCCTATTTGTTTCATCATAGAGACGATATCCTTTGGAGGTATTGGAGTACCCCAAGAAGATACATTTTCGACTTCTAGCACCAAGTTTGTTCCTTTGACCCTTGGGTATCAAGGCATAACAGGTGGACCCAAAGACCCTGAAATGCTTTACCGAAGGAATGTGACCATGCCACATTTCAAAAGGAGTTTTGTTTCTAATTGAACTTGAAGGACACCTATTCTTTATGTAGACAACACATAGAACTGCATCAGCCCAAAACATCAATTTCACATTCTTGAAAAATAACATGGAGCGAACCATATTTAAAATAGTTCTGTTCATTCTTTCAGCTACACTGTTTTGTTGGGGATTATATGGCACAGTTGTTTGATGTTTGATTCCATGTTGACGAAGATAATTTTCAAATTTGTTTGAAGTGTATTCTTTTCCATTATCAGTACGTAGAGAGCCAATATTAGTTTGTGCATCATTTTCTATCCATGCATGAAAATTATTGAATGTTTGAAAAGCATCAGACTTGTTCTTCAATAAGTAAATCCAACACATTCTGGTGTAGTCATCAATAAATGTCATCATGTATTTATTTCCATTTGCAGAAGCAATAGGCATAGGGCCACATAAATATGAATGAACAAGCTCAAGTTTTCTATGTGCTCTGGAGTGTGAATCATGAAATGGTTGTTTTCTATGCTTTCCTAGAATACAAGCATCACATTCCTTAGGTTTTCTAGGAATTGTAGGCAGTCCATTAACACCAATTTTCTTCAACAAACGAAGGCTTTCATAGTTTAGGTGTCCAAATCTAGCATGCCATAAAAGACTTGATGGGAATGTACCTTCATCATGATGTGAATTGAATGCAAAGTTTTGAGCATGAGCAGATGAACCTTTCAGCTTCAAGAGTCTCCCTTCTTCTATTCCCTCCATGACAAGTGAGTGATCTGATGCTTTTCTGACCTCTGCCTTGCCATCAAACAAGTGAATGGAGTGTCCTTGCTGGCGGATTTGGACCAGGGACAACAAGTTTCTCCTCAAGTCAGGGAGGTATAGAACCTCATGTAGAATATGATCTAGAAGACCAGGCAGTTTAAGTCTGACTGTGCCAAGCCCTGATGGCTTGAGTTTGGATTTATCTGCGAAATATACTGCTCCATCAACTTTGTCAGTGAATTCTTCAAAAAAATCTTTTCTAAATGTCATGTGAAATGTTGCGCCTGAATCTAGCAACCAATCATCTCTCCATGAAGTAAATGAAACATCAAATAGGTTTTCAGTTACTCCATTGTTACAATGTGCTAGAACAGAATGAGTTGATTCAGGTGCTTTACCTTTGTCTTTGTCATTAGTTTTACCTTTGTCTTGATTTCTTTGCTGTTGAATTTTAGATTGTCTGCCCCCCTTTTCTCTGAAGTTTCTTCTTCCTCTGCCTCTTCTGCCATCTCTTTCTCTGGATGAATCTGAAGCTTGACTCTTTTCTCTATGTGCCAAGTATGCAGCCTCTTTAGAAGATGAAGGGACTGTCATTTTCTTTTGAAGGAGGAGAGAAAAAAAACTTTGTTGGAAAATTTCTTTTGAAGGAGAGAAAACAAAAAAAAAACTCTTTGCTGAAAAATATATTGAATTTAGAAGGACAAAAACTCTTGCTAAAAACTGAATTCTGCACCAAAAAAATAATATATATATTTTTTTGTTTGAAGAAAGGGACTTTATATGGATATTGTGTTATGGAGGCGGTATTGAATATATGAATGGGGCGGTAATATGGTGGGATGGTATATGAATGGGAGAATATAGTGGGGATGGGGCGGTATAGTTAAATGAATGGTGGAATTCTCACCATGTAATTCTCACCACTTATGAGGGTGGTAATATATGGTGATGTGTTAATAATGGTGGGCGGTATTGAATTGTGTGGGCGATATATAAAAGGAGTGGCGGTATTGAATATGGGAAAGCGGTAATTGGGGGTTAGGATAGCGCTTTTGGAAATGGAGCCGAGCCACAAGGAGGGAGCAATTGATAACGTTGCAGTCGAGAGGCGATAAGGAGGCGGTATTATATGTGGGGTCGTATATTGGTGAGACAGAAAGCGCTGGAAGAAATGTATATAGCGGTGGGAGATATATATATGACAACGCTATTATATGATAGAGGGCGGTATGTATAGTGGGATAGTCGACAGAGCGGTATTATGTCAAAGACAGCGTAAACAATGGTATTGCATATGCTGCGTTTTAATATATGACAGAGCTGTATAAACTATTAACAATACCGCCAGACAGAGCTGTGTATGAGCGACGGGTCAGTGTTATATATGCAGTCGTGGTGGTATTATTAAATGGGACAGCGATAATATATCACCGAACAGACATCGTATTATGGAAGTCGATAATACAGTGGAATAGACAACGTATTTGAAAATGGAGTGGAGCTGTGCGTGTTATAATGCAAGCGTGGAGGCGTAAAGAGACTGCTCGACAGAGTGGTATTATATGACAGACTGGAGGAGCGTTATATACCACAGAGCGATGTTTATATTGAATAATGGACAGGGCGATGTGTATTGAATAATGGACAAGCGCTGTGCGTGGTAACTGTAATGGAGGGGACGAAGCTTAAGGAGAGGTGAGGACCGTGGGGAGTGAGAGAGTATGGTGCGTGATGCGTGAGTCGAGCCAGCGCAGGTAGAGAGGGGAGTTGGGCGATGGGGAAGACGTTGGGGAAGAGGGGAGATGTGAGGTGCGTTGGGTAGGTGAAATTTTGAAATTGCGGGACTTTAATAATCGAATTTGCAGGTGTGTGCAAGGGCTGCAATTTTCAGTATTTCAGGAACTGCAGAATTGCAGAATCTTCAGGAGCTGCAAATGTCAGAGCTGTGCAGAGAAAAAAATGCAGAATAACAGTATATAACATCAATTTAATGGAGCAGCAAAACTATACAGAAAAACTGACTGAGCAAAGGAGTGAGGGAGTTACACCACAGGCAAAAATGCCAATAGTGGGACTGGCTCTGATACCATGTCAAACCAGGAGGTAACTCCTCAAATCAGAATGTGTATTAGCTGAAGAATTTACATGCATTTATACATGGAGGTGAGGCTATTGGGATTCATCTCCCAATGACTCTTGGCCTTCCTTATTTCCTAATATTATTTATTATACAATATTACATATCCACACCCAACCCATAGGATTAGGTGTCAACAATAGATACTGTGTGAAGATGTATTCATGTTAATTATGTTTTTTTCAAATTTTTGATATCATTGAGATTTTTTGATTAATATACTTAATTTTGGATTACATATGTGCAGTGTGAGAACATGCACTTGGTGGAAATGAAGCTGCAAGATATAAAAATAAAGTATGTAAAACAAAAAGTAGAGGAAGGGGGATTTTATGTGCATCAATTGTTCATTCATGATCGAAATGTACAATTGTGAGAATTTGTCTGTGGTGCCATTGGCGTCGACTTCTCATGCTTGTAGGTTCCCATCATTCATTAATTTAAATATTCAAATGATGGATATGATCCCAACAAAGCAACAAAAACAAAAATTAGTGCGACCATAATCTGTACCTCAGTAAACACTCATGTTCAGTGATGGAAATCTAGGGCATGAGGTTGGGTTTGCTATTACGATATGATTTTTTAGGTCCCTATAATACTAGTGTATCCCTCTTATTTTATTGTTAGAGTAGCCCCTATTTTTATTGTTGTGCCCATGTATCCCCCATGATGTTATCATTGTGCCCCATAGAAGCTCGCTATTGTTATTGTTGTGTCCTTACATTTTATTGTTATGTAGGATTTCATTATATTGTGACCCCTTAGACTCCTATATATACTAAGGAGGTACTAACATTTGTATCATCCAAGAACTGTTCATTTATGTAATGTAAAGGAGGTTTCCCCTTTGAAGAGGATACTTTTTAATTCATTGATCTATCTTTTCTTCTACTTTGTGAGCTGGTCGCATAACATTTCGTATCAGAGCTTTGGATTCTAGATTTTCACTGCTGCAAACATGCCATCTTGGAATTTTCACTATAACTTCTTTTCTATGAAGGTTAAGATACGATCACTTGAATCTGAAATCTTGATGAACTTCCAGTGAAAAGTTTAGATCTTGGTTCGCTATATTTTCTAAGATATGGTCCAAAGAAGTTGGGTTTTTTGAATGCTCCAGAATTGAGTCTCAAACATGAGATCTTGGGAAAATCCTCATAACTTCCTCTATAAGCACCGGGTTTGAATTTTATTAAAAGTGAATGAAGTTGAAAGGACAATTTCTCATGTATCATTTTCAAGTATGAAGGTTGAAAAAATGACACATAGCATTCATTATAAGTTTGTGCTACTAAACTCGTATATAATCAATACATCGTGGGAGATTGGGCATACAATTACCTTGAAGAATCCAATTTTGGTCTGACTTGTGGCATTGGAAAGAAGACTAATAGGGCTGATACAAGACAAAATTTCAGACCTTGAAGATCCAAATTTACAGAGGTACAACAATTTCAATATTGAGATCCTAAAAAGCAAGAAAAATGTGTGTATTTTATTTATTTATTTTATTTTAAATTTTGCATAGCTTTTGTTTGAAAAAATAGTTTGAAGTAATTCAAAGGGAATAGTGAAACATAGATATAATTTTCTGATTCCAAAATACCTTGAAACAAAAAAATGGACACACCTAGTAAGCAACCATAAATCTCTTCTATGTCACATGAAGAAGAGGACGAAATGCAACATGATATAACAAAATTACGAGACTAAGTGCAACAAATTTTGCTATCGCAAAAAGTAGCAAAAACTATATTGGAAGTCATGATGAAAGTTAAGATAGATGGTATTAAAAGGGACATGGGAGTTTTGAATGATGGTTTAAAAGTAGACATGGAATCAATGATGAATGTAAAGATAAAAGGGTTGAAGGAAGGTTTGGAAAAGTTGCCAGAAGAAAGGCTTCCTAGTGGTGACAAGGTAATCCATGAAAATCATGATGAGGAAAGAATAATATGAATTATGATTTTAGAGACTCCAATGTTGGGTTTAACAACCAGTACATTCCAAATATCGTTATGAGGAATTTTTATGGCAAGGATCCGGTAACATGGATAGTACATATGGAGCAATATTTTGATCTCCATGATGTGAAACATGTACAAAAGGTACGAATTCATTGCATCTTTATATTTAAAACCCAATCAATTTGTATGGTATCAATGGATTTTTTCTCATAAACCACTTGTCACTTGGTCAATTTTTACGAAGGAAATGATAGCACATTATGAGGATACAAAGAGAAACACTTTCTTTAGCCAATTAATAAATCTCAAACAAAAGGGTTCAATGGCATAACACATTGAGGACTTCCAAAAATTGAATATCAGGGTAACTGATATTCCATATGAGCTTAGGATTGATGTCTTAATATGGACTTTAAAGTATAGCATCAAACACGAGGTTTGTCTTCGGGAACCTGATACATTGGAGAAGACGTTCAGGGTGGAAAGAAAAGTTGAAGTTAAAATTATGGCAAAAAGAAAGTCTACCACTCACAAATATAAATATGGAAGTGTTTTTTCTCATATACTTCCATAACCTACAAGGGTGGCAACACAAAAATTGGAGGAAAAAAGAGCAAAAGGGTTCGTTACAGTTGTGATAGCAAATACACTAAAGGTCAGAAGTGTGCTGAGAAGAAATTATTCTACATAGATTATGAAGAGGAGGAAGAAAATGAACAATAAACATCAGAATAAGAGGATATTCACCGAGAACCAACCCTAGATAAAGAATAAATGAATCCGACCACATCTTGTAATGCATTGGCATGAATTACCACTCGTAAAACACTTAAGATAAAAGGATATATCAAGAAGAAATTTTATTCATTGTAAGATATCCAAGGCTTTAATTTCTTCCTATATCTAGCACCAGAGTGTTAAGTGTTGGTTTCAAATGGAGGAAATATAAACTACTATAGAAAGTGTCATAATATCAAGCTAACCATGGGGGAATATGTATTGAATATTCCAATTCTTTCCATTCCAATGGGCAGTGTTGATGTTGTACTAGGAGTCCAATGGTTACAACCTTTGAGGACGATAACTTTTAATTTTCAAGAACTTTTCTTGAATTTTTTATGAGAAGGAAAGAAAGTTGAATTAATGTGTATCACAAGGAAACCACGAAAGATAATCAATTCTAATGGCATGAAAAATATTCGAAGAAATAACAATGGGGCGTAATTGCACAATAATGCTCACTAGAGGTTCAAACATCGAACTCATATATTTTTCCACATCTCCAAAAAGTATTGAACAATTATTCCAAGGTATTTGAGACTCCCAAAGGCCTCCCACCTACTCATGATCATGATCATGCTATTCATTTTATTCCAGGAAGTGTTTCTGCAAACATCATACCTTACAGATATCCCTCTGCCCAAAAGAGTGAAATTGAATGCATCATTGAAGATATGCTAAAGGCCGGTATAATTCAACCTAGTCAAAGTTCTTTCTCTGCTCTAGTAGTATTGGTGCACAAGAAGGATGGATCATGGCGTATGTGTGCAGATTATAGGGAGCTCAATAAATTCATTATTAAAGATAAATTTCCCATTCCTGTCATCGATGAATTGTTGGATGAATTACATGGAGAAATTTACTTCACCAAGTTGGATCTTTGTTCAAGATATCATCAAATTAGAATGAAGACTAAAGACATTCCAAAAAAAACATTCAGGAATCATGAGGGTCATTATGAATTTTTGGTCATGCCTTTTGGCCTTACTAATGCACCTTCAACATTTCAAGGTTTGATGAATTCCATTTTCAAACCAACCCTTAGAAACTTTGTGTTAGTATTTTTTGATGATATACTAATATACAACAAGTCTTGGAATGATCATGTTCAACATGTTGACACAGTGCTCAAACTACTGGAGGACAAACATTTATATGCAAAAACCTCCAAATTTTTATTTGGAGTACAAGAGGTGGAATATTTTGGTCATATTGTATCTCATGAGGGCGTTAAGGTAGAGCCTAACAAAATTAAAGCCGTTAAGTAATGGAAAATCCCCACAACCATAAAGCATCTTCGAGGATTTCTTGGGTTGATAGGGTATATCGCAAGTTTGTTAATAATTATGGGAGAATAGCAGCACCTCTAACAACAATATTGAAAAAAGAAGCATTCTCTTGGACTCGAGAAGCAACTAGGTCTTTGAACATCGTAAAGAGGCAATTTTAAAATCAGAGGTATTAGCTACGCAAGACTTCACAAAATCCTTTATTATGAAATGTGATGCCTCAGGAAATGGAATTGGCATTGTTTTAATGCAAGAAGGAATGATCATTGCTTTTGAAAGTTGTCCAATTAAGGGAAAGTTTTTACACAAACCTATTTATGAGAAGGAAATGTTGGCAATACTACATGCACTAAGGAAATGAAGACCTTACCTAATGGGAAGACACTTTAAGGTAAAAATGGATCATGATAATATAATATACTTTTTGGAACAAAGATTATCTTTAGAAGAGCAAAAAATATGGGTCAAATAAGATGTTGGGTTATGACTTTGAAATCATCTACAAAAAAAGGGAAGCAAAATGTTATTGCAGATACACTCTTAAGAAAGGACGAGGATGCGGAAGCATTGCTTTGTGTCATTTCTAGTATCCAACCTGATTGGATAACCGAAGCAAGGGATGGATGGAAGAATGATGAAGAGGTGTGAACACTCATTCAAAAGTTGCAGCAATATCCCAGTACATCTGATACATTTAGTTGGAAAAATGATTCATTATGTTATAAATATCGCTTATATCTTTGTAAGAATTCCCAATTCAAACAAAAAATTGTTTTGGAATTGCACACCTCCCCCTTAGGAGGGCACTCAGGATTTTTAAAAATGTACCACAAGGTCAAGAAGGATTTTTTTTAGGATGGCCTTAAATCTGATATTTAGAAGTTTGTGGAAGAATGTTTGGTTTGCCAACAAAATAAAGTTGAAACAATTAAGACCTCGAGTCTCTTACAACCTTTATCCATTCCAAGCTAGTCTTGGGAGGAGGTATCAATGGATTTTATCACAGGTTTACCCAAGTTTGAAGAAAATAGTGTCATCATGGTGGTAATTGATAGACTTACTGAGTATGAACACTTTTATGCATTATCTAATCCTTTTAAAACCAATACAATTGCTGTTGCATTTATGGAAAAAATTTCAAAAGCTACCACAAAACCCAAAGATTATCCTAAGTGGTAGAGATCCCATTTTCACTGGAAATATTTGGACATAATTATTTTCTTGTCTTGGTACTCAATTAATAATCCTCAATCTAACGAGAAAACTGAGATAATGAACAAATGTTTAGAAGGATATCTTCGTTGCTTTGTATTTGATAAACAAACACAATGGGTCAAGTGGCTACCTCTAGCTAAATTATGGTATAACACTTTCGTACTGCAGCAAAAATCACCCCATTTATGGCACCTTATGGATATCATCCACCATCTATCACATCATCTTTAAGAGAAAATTCTAAGGTTCAAGCAGTGGAAGATCACAATGAGCATCAACAAAAAGTTCTCCAACCCTTAAAGGATAACCTCACCCTAGCGCAAAATCGAATGAAACCGTCAGACATATTAGCATCGTAGTGAAAGAAGTTTTGATGTAGGCGACTGGGTAGTTTTACGGCTACAACCATGGCAAACAAATGTCCCTCAAGCAAGCTAAGAAGGATAATAAATTATCACCCAAGTACTATGGTCCTTACAAGCTTTTGCAAAAGATTGGTACTATGGCATTCAAATTGGACACTGCTTGCATCTTCTCGAGTACACCCAATTTTCCATGTTTCATGCTTAAATAAGGTTATCAGTGACAAGCCCCCAGTTCAAACAATGTTTCCAGAACTTGACGAAGAAGGAAAAACCATATTTGAGCCTAAAGTAGTCACGGAAAAAAGAACCTGACAACTACGAAATAGATTAATTTCAGAGTATCTCATTAAGTGGAAGAACTTACCAACTGCATATTCCACATGGGAGGATGAAAATTTTATACATAAGCATATGGAACTACTCAAGCATTGAGGACAACACTTTTTTGAAGGAGAGGGGCATGTTATGTCCCTATAATACTAGTGTATCCCTGTTATTTTTATTGTTAGTGTAGCCACTATTTTTATTTTTGTGCCCATGTATCCCTCATGTTGTTATTGTTATGCCCTTACATTATTATTGTTATGTAGGCTCTGATTATATTGTGACTCCTTAGACACCTATATATACCAAGGAGGTACCATTTGTATAATCCAAAAATTGTTCATTTATGTAATGTAAAAGAGGTTTCCCTCTTAAAAAAGATAATTTTTAAGTCATTAATGTATCTTTTCTTCTATTTTGTGAAATGGTCACATTTATGTTTATGTTTGATAACAAATTTGGAGGGGCATGATGATTAATTGATCGGTTTGAAGGAACTATCACTACAACTTTAAAATATTTATAGAATTCTACCGACTTAGCACTATTGTTTGGGTTGGTTCGATGACATAAAAAATTGTTTTAATTTGATACATTATCCAGTACTAAGATGACCTCATGCCTCAGTTTCTAAAACCCTACCCCGATAGCGCTGGGACGTCATCCCTCACGAAAACACAAAACCTATAGTTTGACATTGTAAATGGAGAAAATTATGCAAAATTTTTGGTACGACACAAATTAATAGAAATGCATCGTTCCTATATATCACTCTCCACAATGACATAATATATCACTGCGTATTAGCCCTCTCAAAAGCAAAAACACTTATAGTTTGACATTGCAAGTGGAGTAAAAATTATGCAAAATTTTCGATATGATGCAAACTAATCATCAGTGCATCGGTCCTATATAATTAATGAATATGGGAAAGAACTTTGTAATAATATATACACAAATAATTTTAAAAAATAAATCAAATAGAAGTCAATATGAAGCTAATTCTTGGTTTGGATATTTTATTTTATTATAACTTTTTATATTTGTTTGTTTGAACGAGGTTATAATATTCATAGTTAAATATTAGATTAATATTAATATTAATTTATTTGCATTAAATTAATATTCATAGTTTTGAACGAGGTTATAATATTCATAGTTAAATATTAGATTAATATTAATGTTAATTTATTTGCATTAAATTAATTTATTAATTAATTTATTAAATTAATATTCATAATTAAATATTAAATTAATATTAATATTAATTTATTTGCATTAAATTAATTTATTAATTTATTTATTAAATTAATATTAATATTATAACTAGATACATATGCACTTGCACCATGGAAACAAACTTTTTATGTTTGTTTGTTTGAACGAGGTTATAATATTCATAGTTAAATATTAAATTAATATTAATATTAATTTATTTGCATTAAATTAATTAATTTATTAAATTAATATTAATATTAATATTAATATTATAATTATATACATATGCACTTGCACCATGCAAACAAAAAATAATTTTAAAAATTAAATCAATAGAAGTCAATAGGAAGCTAATACTTTGTTTGCATATTTTGTTTTATTATAACTTTCTATACTTGTTTGTGTTGCAAAATGTAACTAGGTCGGTTTTCATGCTAACTATGTGATTATGAAAAAAAAAAGACAATGGTAATAAAAATGTATTTTTGTCTCATGGGTTTCATGAGCAATATTTTATGTAGATAGACTTCTTCTTGATGTCTATTAGGTTATTTTCTTCTAAAGTATAAATAGGATTAAGTGTCAAAGTCATGAAGGATCCAGACCGTGTAAAGTAACTCTCAAACAGGTCTCCAAAAGGTATTGGAAGACAAGCTCAAAATATGGCGGAAAAAACCTTCATCAATCTTGGAATATATGTGTACTAATATGCCAAAGAAACATTCTACAAGTCGGCCTAAGTTAAAGTTATTCAGTCAACCTAAAGTAACAGCTGAATGGTCGGCCTAAATAAGATCAGTCTCCTATATATATATATATATATATCTACCCATACTGCGGCTCATTTGGAGATAACATAATTTGCGGATGAGTTTGAGATTGTATAGCGTATAAAATAATAGATCTAAGGACAATATTGCATATGGATAAGGCTGAAGGTGACAACGTTTAAAAAGGAGCAGACCTAAGAACTAATTTGAATGCAGATAGAATCTGAGGTGGACAACATTAAAATTGTGGATAGAATCTAAGGTGGACAACGTTGAAATTGCGGATAGAATCTGAGGTGGACAACATTGTATTTGTGGACAAGATTGAGGTGAGACAACGTGAAAGAAGGAACAACTAATGCGGAGGACAGACTTCATATAAGTATAGAAAAGAACAAAATTCAGATAAGAGTATCTAGGAATAGAAGTGCGGAGTTATAAGGCTGATCTACGGATAAGTGCAAGAGGATACAAGGGAATATATTCTTGAGCTCTAAAGTATCTAGTGTAAGAATTTGTCTAAGTAAAGACAGTGACCTAAAGATAAAAGGTAAGGAAGGTAAATCGGAGATTTACCTTCCTAACCACATTGCAAGATATTCAGCTACAAGAAAAATCTATTCTATCTCTACATTTGTATAAGTAATTTGATAATTGACTTGATGAAGAATTAACTAAGAAGACATAAGCAAGCTCACAAGTGATTATCAAGAAGAGAATTTGAATTAAACCCCAGCTCTTAAAATTATCAACATGGTATCAGAGCTAAGGTGCTGAACATAAGGGCTGCTTGTCAACAAAGTCACTCATAGAAGCAAGGATCAAATTCTGGATTAAAAGGACAAACCAGTCTACAAGGAAGACTATCCAACTAGCTTATATGAAAAGATTTAATCCTTGCACTCAAAACATTGTTTGAAGGAGAATCACAAGTTCTGAAGATAATCATTTTAGTCAAGGGTTCAAGAACAACATCTTTGAAGAAAAGAAACTCTTGACTTCATTAACATAAAGAGCGCTGCAATCAAGACCACTCAAGTAAGTATTCATGACCCTATCTATCAAGATGCCTTTTTGTAAAGAAAGCAACAAGCTGGTTGGATCATCAAACTTCAGTGCATGGAAGAAGAGAACAAACTTGAATTTAATTGAAGACAAAGTAATGGACGATATCGAAGGATCTACTATTCAACCTCCAAAAGAAGATACTTCAGCCCATGCCAAGTACATGAAGGGAGAAATTAGAGTTCAAAGGATTCTCATAGAATCCATCAAAGACTCTCTCATTCCCTATGTATCAAAACTAAAAACTGCAAAACAAATATATGAGAAACTGGTGGAGCTATTCTCTGTGAGTACTGCTGGAGAAGTAATCTCTCTGAGACAAGAACTCTACAAAATGAAATTATCAAAGTAAGCAGGAATCGTTCCATACTTCATGAGGATTTCTGAAATAAGAGATCAACTACAAGAACTAGGAGAAGTGATGTCTGACACTGAGATGAAAAAAAATGTGTTGAATGCTCTACCAAAGGAATAGGGAAGCTTGAATTCTAGTCTATATGGGAAGAAAGAAGCCACTCCATTCCATGATTTGCGGTCTCTATGTAAAATAGAGGAAACAAGACTAAAGGCCAATGCTGATACAGGATCAAGTGAAGTGAATCATGCCTTTACAGCCTCATACAGGAAGAAAGGAAGATTCAGAAAATTTGGCCCTCAAAATAAAAGAAGAAATATGGAAAATGTGTGCTGCTTTGGATGTGATGAACTTGGACATTATAAAAGAGATTGTCCTAAATCTGGAAACGTCAAAAGGAAAAAGGAAGAAGTTCATGTCACGTATGAAAGAGAAGAACCTGACACTAAAAGATCTAAGAAGGAGGAAGCAAGAAATCTCTATTATGATTGAGATCATCTTTCTCTTTAAGTGATCTCTGATTGTTTGTATGATAGTAATGTACATTAAGAAGCATCTCGAAAGAAGCATGGAAGAAGTTCTCAGTATAACAGCTTCTGAAAAAAAACTCCCTACTCAAGTAAAGCAATCATCAAATCAAGGGTCATCATGGGTACAAAGCTTTGAGATATGATGACATATTGATGAAGCAGGTCAAAGGAACGAAGCTCTTCATTTAAGAGAAACCCCTACAAGATGACTCAAGGAAAAATAGGTATGAGGTATGCAGACTTATATGTTAACATTGATGCTGTGAAGTCATGTTATATGGTTGCAAGTAATGAACTTTTGTATTGAGAAGTATGATCTATAAAATGGTATCTCTCAGTACATGGACATATAAAATTAATATAATATGACCTCATGATATATGAGGTTGCTGTTGAAAGTCCCTGGGAATGGAAAAATGTGCAGAAAGAAAGAGATCATGAAATGAAACCATGTCTTGAGGCAGATACCATTTAGAGGCCAAGCACATGTGACTAGGAGATCTCCTGGAAATATATGTAGACTCTGACAAAAGTCTGGTAAAGAAGAGGACCCTGGAAGAACATGTCATCAGGAGATGTGTCAATCTGTATAAAGGATGTCGATGCCTATAAGAAGATGTCATGGTGAAAGATCATCACTAAGGAAAATTTTGCTCTAAAAGTTCATATGTATATGCTCATCTGGATGACCTTGTGCATGGTTGCTAATCATAAGAAAGGATATATGATCCTTGAGATGATTCTAAGGAAAGTAGCATGGCATAACAAGTGGACTAGATAAGGAAGTCTGATGAATCAATTTCACATAAATAACTTGACTCAGGAGAAAAGTGATGGATGATCTGTGCCCTATGAAGCTAAAAGATGGAGATTCCTCAATATCGAAATCCATGACATCGAAGACAGGAATTCTTCATGAGCATCTAGGTGTCTCACCATTGCTTCTGGAGGTCCATGGTTAAGAGGGAGCCTGATGGTAAGTTTCTTACTTGGAAGAAACTTAGTAGTTCCTAAGGATGAGCTTAGGTACATTCTTTGTAAAAGAATGAGTACATTCCCTTGTGGAATAGGTCCTCCCTGGGAGGGAGAGATAGACACACCATTGTGGTCTTGGGAAGACAGAATGGAGGATTGGGTAATCATCTGGCATTCGATACTCTTTGAGAATGTGATACGGCATTCAAGATAAGAGTAGTCGGGGACTGATATTGTTTGAGGGCTAGCTACCCAAGAGAAGAATAGTCCAGGAAGGTCATACTTTGGGAACACCCGGGTGGAGTATGTACCTTAGAGAGGCAATGACGAAGGTGTCTATAAGTCATGTGTCTCGCCTACATTGAAGCCCATTGTCTCATTGAAGAGATGTGGCTATTAGTCAAGGCCTTGCACTAGTACAATGCTGGTTGAAATGATGCTATACAGATGCGATTACCAATCCAATTTTTCTATGAGATTCTTTAATTTTGAAAGTGATTATATGAATACCTCCCTAGTTAAGAGGGAGTGTTGTAAAATGTAACTAGGTCGGTCTTCATGCTAACTATGTAATTATGAAAAGAAGAAGACAATGGTAATAAAAATGTATTTTTGTCTCATGGGTTTCATGAGCAATATTTTATGTAGATAAAATTCTTCTTGATGTCTATTAGGTTCTTGTCTTCTAAAGTATAAATAGGATTAAGTGTCAAAGTCAAGAAGGATCCAGACTGTGTAAAGTAACTCTCAAATAGGCCTCCAAAAGGTATTGGAAGACAAGTTCAAAATATGGCAGAAACAACCTTCATCAATCTTGGAATATATGTGTACTAATATGCCAAAGAAACAAACTACAAGTCGGCCTAAGTTACAGTTATTAAGTCGGCCTAAAGTAACAACTGAATGGTCAACCTAAATAAGACTAGTCTCCTATATATATACCCATACTGTGGCTCATTTGGAGATAACATAATTTGCGGATGAGTCTGAGATTGTATAGCGTATAAAAGAACAGATCTAAGGACAATATTGCCTGCAGATAAGACTGAAGGTGACAATGTTTAAAAAGGAGAAGACCTAAGAACTAAATTGAATGCAAATAGAATCTAAGGTGGACAACGTTAAAATTGTGGATAGAATCTAAGGTGGACAACGTTAAAATTGTGGATAGAATCTAAGGTGGACAATGTTGAAATTGCAGATAGAATCTGAGGTGGACTGCATTGTATTTGCGGACAAGATTGAGGTGAGATAGCGTGAAAGAAGGAACAACTAATGCGGATGACAGACTTCGGATAAGTATAGCAAAGAACATAATTCGGATAAGAGCAGCTAGGAACATAAGTGCGGAGTTATAAGGCTGATCTACGGATGAGTGCAAGAGGATACAAGGGTAGATATTCTTGAGCTCTAAAGTATCTAGTGTAAGAATTTGTTTAAGTAAAGACAGTGACCTAAAGATAAAAGGTAAGGAAGGTAAATCAGAGATTTACCTTCCTAACCACATTGCAAGATATTCAGCTACAAGCAAAATCTATTCTGTCTCTACATTTGTATAAGTAATTTGATAATTGACTTGATGAAGAATTAACTAAGAAGACATAAGCAAGCTCACAAGATTATCAAGAAGAGAATTTGAATTAAACTCCAACTCTTAAAATTCTCAACAGTTTGTTTGAACGAGGTTATAATATTCATAGTTAAATATTAAACTAGTAATTGCCCCTAAAGGTGCAAAGTACACAGAAGGAATATACAATTTGGGAAAATTATCTTGCCACTTACTCTAATGCAAGCATTGTTAATCATTTCTATGAGTGCAACAAAATTTCTTCTCGATAAGAATATGTAGATGACAGATGTCTAAATCCACTCAGAGGCATTAGAAAGGGGCACACAAATCTTTGAAGAGGAATCCACCTATTAGATTTTAACGACTGATGAGTAGAATTAGGATTCTATTAGGATTGAAGAGGGCATTTTCAGTATTAAAAAAGACATCATTTTCACTTCCTTCTGTACAAACACTGTTACCGATGAAATAGGTAACCTGACCTCAAAACGGGAACTCTAGCCCAAAAAGACTCAAAAAACATGAAAAAACACCCCAAAAACAAAAAAAGTGTATTCCAGAACACACTTGGTTTTTTTTTAAGGTCAAATTTCAACATTTTATAAAATTATGCTAAAAACAAAATTGTTTCTTGAAAAAAAGATTGAAAAAACACCCTCAAAACAAAACCAGTTGATGCTGGAATAACAAAAAAAAATTGTGTCATATTTTTAACATTTTAAAAAATAGAAATAACATTTTTAATTTTTAAAATTCAAACATTAAAAAAAACCTAAAATTTAAGAAAAAAAATAAATTTAAAAAATAAAAACATTTTAAAGCTTAAAATTTAAAAATATATAGGAATAAAAAAATAAAAATAAAAACAAGAGGGGGGGGGAAATAAAAACAAATAAAAATTTCATTCAAACATTAAAAAACCTAAGTGGAAAAAAATAAATAAAAACAAAAATTTAAAAGATAAAAATATCAAAATATACATAGAGAAAAAAAAAAAAAAAAAAATAAATACATTAAAAGTTAAAAAAGAAAGAAATTATAAAAAATAAAATATAGAAATTAAATTAAAAAAAAAGAAAATATTTATTAAATTAAAAAAATAAAATAAAAATTTAAAGAAATATATTAAATTTTAATAAATTTAAAACTTTAAAAGAAGAAGAAGAAAAATTAATTAAAAATAAAAAATAAAAAATAAAATACAATAAAAATATTAAATTTAAAAAAAAATATAAAAAAAACAAATAGATTTAAAAAAATAAATTAAATTTAAATTATAAAAAATAATATATATATATATATATATATATATATATATATATATTTTTTTAATTCAATTTTTTAAATTTTAAATTCAATTTGTTTAATTTTTTATTTATTTATTTAATATTATAGAATAATTATTTTTTTAAATTTAAAATTTAAAATTTATTTATTAAAATTTTTAAAATTTAATTTAATTTGATTGTTTTTCTTAATTTTTTCGTTTATTTAGTTTTTCATTTTTAAAATCTATAAATGGTTTCATTAAAAAAAAAAAAAAAAACACTAAATTTATGTATATTTGTTTTTGTTCTTCTACAATAGTTTTCTATTTTTTTAATTATAGTTTTTTTTTTTTTTCATTCTTTTTAATTTTTAAATTTTGTTTGGTTTTTTGTGGATACACAAAATTTAATTTTTTTTCTTATTATTATTTTTTAATCAAATTACCCAAATTTTAATTTCTTTTATTATTTTTTTTTTTATCTAAATTTTAATTTTGTAATTTTAATTATTTTTAAATTTTCTATTTAATTTTTTTTTTTAATTATATGGTTTTTTTTAACAACTTAGAAAATAATGTTTTTGATGTTTTTTTTTTTTTAAATTTTTTTGGTTATTTTTTTTTTCTTTAAATTATGTGTTTTTTTTTCAAATTTTGTCATTTCTTTTGATATAATTTTCGAATATTTTTGTTTTTATTTATTTATTTTTGTTTAAATTTTTTTATTTTTACGAGTTAATTTTGTTTTTTTTTACATTTTTATTGGTTTTTTTTATTGTTTTTATATATATTTTTTTTATCTAAGTTTTGTGTTTTATTACTAACATGAAAATCACCACTCTAAAAAAAAAGGTCGATGCTGCATCAATACGTTTCAAAATTAGCATGAAAATCATCGCTCTAAAAAAAAAAGTTGATGCTGCATCAATACGTTTCAAAATTAGCATGAAAATCACTAACATTTTAAAACAAATATTCATACTTCATAAATAAAAATATTAGAGTGTCAAAAATGTGCACAAAAAAAGGGGTGATTCTGCATCCTGTAAAATCGAATTGTGCCCTTTACAAAAAAGGCGTATGATGTAGGTTACCTATTTCATACGACATGATGTTTACAATACGATTAATAGGAGAAGCAGAGGAATGGAAATGAAACACGAGGAGGTGGAGGCTAGGCAGTGACGTTCTTCCGGAGGGTGGAACACTCTTCAGAAGAAAAAATAATTTAATCATTTTCTTGTTAAGTTCATTTCTATGCTAGTTTTGAACTTCGTTCTATGTTTTGCATAAATATAGGAACATGATAATATGAAAATCCTTTTGAAAGAAAAAAAGCAATTTTAAGTAGAAATGGGTAACATCTCACCTATGGTCAACAACGATTACATAATTATCTCACCTACTGTGACTGCAATTACATTTTTTTGGAATAGAGATTTCTCCCCAAAGATGTGAATAATTTTAAGTTAAAATAAATTTCTAATTTGTGCATGTGAAATCCTAAGCACACCCTCTGTGATCTCAGGCTTGGGCTTGCAAATAAAACTATTAATCCTTGAATGTTGCAAATCACCATCCAACTCCCCATAATTTTCCAATCCATCAGATTACAAGATTACAAGCACATCCAATCCATCAGATTGATTAGAAGAAGGCGACACAAAAGCGACATTACTCCGTGATTAATCTACAAGAATTAAATATTTCCTTACACTAGTTAAACCTCCATCACATCTTTGCGTCATTCTAGCTGAAGCTCCATCAGATCTTTGTGGCATTCTTCACTGTTGCTAAATCTTTCTTTTACGATATCATTATATAGTATAACCATAATAAAATAATAAAAAATACTTATATATTAATAATATATATTAAATTTTTTTATAATAAATATTTTTTTTATAGATTTATTAAAAAAATATTATTATTCTAATATTTTTATAGATTTGTTTTTTAAAACCCAATAAAATTTATTTTTATAATAAATTTACTTTAAAACCAATGAAAAATCAAAATATTTCAAGATTTAGAGATTATAATATTTCTTTTTTCATTAAAGATGATATTTAGAAAACTTTAAATAAAAAATTTTGATATATTAATGATATATATTAAAATTTTGTATAATAAATATTAATTTTTTTATTATAAATTAATTTTAAAACATTTAAATATAAAAAATATAAATTATTGTTCTAATATTTTTATATATTTATTTTTCCAAACTCAATAAAACTTAATTTTATGATAAATTAATTTAAAAATCAATGAAAAACCAAAATATCTCAAAATTTAGAGATTAGAATCGTTCTTTTTTGAGTTAGGATGGGATTTAGAAAACTTTAAAGGAAACACACTTCCATTGCAGTGCCATTTGTCGAATTTTTATTTGGAGAGAAGAGGATGAAAATACACAGACCTTATTGGTCAAATTTGCCCAACCAAACAAATCTGATTGATAATTAATATTAATTAATTTATTTAGAACATCAATTAATTTTGTTAAGTATACATATACACCTACATGGTAAGCAAACCCGGTTTATTCACTAAGTATGATAGTCCACGAAGGTTTAAGGCTTGTGGTATTATATTTATTTAAATTTATTTGTTTATGGTAGATGTACTTAAATTTCTAAATTTACATATAATTATAAAAATTATTGGTTTGATTTTAAGATTAATAATTAGAAATAAAGTAATAGATAAAATAATTTGAAAGCAATAAAAAAATATTACAAATTTAATTAGAAATAACATTTACATTTTACAAGTGATATATTTATTTATTTATTTCTAATTTTATTATAATTAAAAAAAATTACAATAAAAAGTAAATGATCCCACATCCACATAAAAATTTCAAACATTCAAAAATAAATTTTAATTAAAAAAAATAAAAAATCTTAACACTAAAATCACATGTATAATAATACACATAATAATAAGGAGTTGTTTACACGATGGTAGTTTTTTTGCTTGAATCTGGTATTTTTTTTTTCAAATAATTAAGTAATTAGAGTGTTTGAATTGCATTTTTTTATAGTGGAAATAGATTCATAACTATCAAAAACCTTTAAAACATTTAAAATACTGAAGTTTAACAATTGTAATCCAAATTTTCAAAAATCTTTACCAAATTTTTTCATAATCTTACCAAAATTTTTAAATAATTTTATAACTTTTTTAAAACTTCAAATAATAATATTGTGAAAACGGACACACTCTAATATTCCAAGAAAAGGGACACTCTAATATTCCAAGAATGTATGTTAGTTGACAGAAACCAATTTTCAAAACAAACATGTTCTATTAACGCTGGCCTCCAATTGTCGTGTGTGAAGTTCTCGATGGGCACTAGGGTTGGGGCAAAAATGAGAAAGGAATATAAAAAATGAACCAGATGTTCAGATATGTTCAGATTTTTAATATAAATTATACAGATAACATACATATATATCGGGGAAAATAACGCTTCAAAAAGAAATAATTATAGTGATTACAATTATCTTTTGTAAGAATGGTTTTCCCTAATTAAGATATATGGATTTAATTACCAAAATAATATCAAACATTTAAAATCTCAACTTAATTTAAATTGGTAAGATATTAACAAGTAAAAATTCTTTACATTTATAGCACATAAATATACATACATATATTTATATATATAATTCATCAAATTAAAATTATTTATAACAAAATTATCCACATCACTATTATTAGGGTTTGATATGTTATATTAATTTAAAAAAAAAGTTAATTTTGTGAAACATGCATATGCATTTTCACCATGGTAAGTGAGTGGATGTTATTTACTCACCTCAAAGCTTAAGCTATTTGGTATAATACCAACAATTACATCAGATGTTGCAAAGGAAACGCCGTAAGGTAGTAGTGTAAGAAAGAGTAGCATTAAATTGTTACTCTTCTATGAGCAATAACCTATGTGTAATAGTTTGGCTTGTCTCTTATATCTCTTGTTGGTCTTGTAGAAAGATTCAATTTCAACGCTTGGAGCAAATTATTCAATCATACTTATAGCTATGATCTAAGTACAGTGGGGAGAGGAGCATCTTGATGGCTCCTTGGGATGTGTGCACCAAGCCTAAAGATGACAGTGGACTTATCTTGATTGATGTTTCTACATACTTTTGCTATCACATTAGGCTCGTGTGATATTATTTCTATGCCTCACTTATTTTAAGTTTCAAGATCATTCATCTTCCAAAGTATATGGGAAACCTGGAAAGCCATGGATGGTTTTGGTTCATTCGTCTTGACACTGCAACAAGGCAAGATGGAACTTAGCTTGTCACCCCATCTGCAGTTGGAGGGTGCAAGGTCAATGTGATGCTGATATGCCTCATTTTCAAGATAAAAAATTGAGTTGGAGGGCGCAGGGTCTGATGCTGATATACCCCATTTTCAAGCTCGAAAATTGAGTAGAAATGATATTTTCTTTTGGGAGGAAATTTGGGATTTAATTTTGCACTCCTGAAGGGACTAGTGTATTCTTGCTTAGGAGTTTGTTTTGATGGCCTCAAATCCCCTGTCAATTATGGAGTTGACAAATCTCATCCTGAAGGCCAATTTATTCAAGATGAATCTAGGGATTTCAGGTATATTCTGGAAGAACTAGAGATGGAGCTTTGAGCACCCTCTTGAGAAATATGACACTCAGAGATTTTACTCACTCTTTCACCATCATCATTTGTTGTCACTCACACTGAATGCGAGATGAATGTTTAATTATATAGAGGATGAATGGGTACAAAGACTTTGCAGTATTTGGTCCATCCGTATTTCTTATAAGCTATAATTTTTTGCCCAGGTAGCGATGTACCCAAGGATTCCATTCAAGGCATGTTTGATCAAAAGGGTGTTTTCGAATGGCCTTTCCCTAAATGTGGTCAGTTGGATACTGTGAAACATATCTTCTAGGACTCTTGGTTTTCCCAATTGCTGGAAATTTTGGCAGAATCTATTTTGAGAGCTTCCTCAGGGACACATTCATTGGAGGACCACCTTATTTGAAGATTGTTGATGTCTTGTCCATTCATCCTTTTCAAGGATCTAGAATTTCTTAAGGATTTCTTCTTTATCATAGGATGATCCATTGTAAATCTGTTTTTGGGAATCAAGTTAGTTCACTATCTGACTTCCATCCCTCATGCTGTGATGAGATATGCCATCAGCTTTTGCATAAGATCACTTTTTTGATCAAATAAACTAAGGCTTTTAAGCCCACAACATACTTTGATTTCGTTTATGTTCTAGTTTCTATATGGAAGAAGATATGATCTTCATTGTATATACCCTTCCACTTTTGGTTCTTCTATTTGTAAACACTTCTATAGATTATAAGACACATTTATAAAAAAAAAAAACTAGCATAGATCCATCTTAACCCATGATGTTCTAAGTACCAAGAAAATTAACACTTTGTTTCCTTTGACCCATGTTGGGGAATGTTAGTTAGAGAGGAAGAAGGGAGGCATACAAAACTTTTCTATGTCACTGAACATTTAAGGAATATAATGTATCCTTCTTGTCTCTCTACACATATTATTCCCATGTGTATGTACATTTTGTTTAAGCAATGACTTGAATTTAAAGGAAACAAATTTCGAGACAGGAAAAATGAGGTCGAATTCATTTGTAAAAGAGGTTGAATATCGTAGTTCAATTTAGCTATTTTACCTAGTGCGAGTTGTCCGAAGAGCCATGTTTCAGTTTCCAGTTGTTAGATCGGTGCCCCAGAGGCAAAGTGAGTGGGTTTCAGAGGCAAAGGGAGGCAAGACGAATTACCTAGAGGTGATTTCTGGGTTGTACGATTTCTCCTCAGCCAGATCTACGCATTCCAATAGGAAGTGCAAATTCTAGGAGGAGGTGGGAGTGGCTGGGAGAGGTCAAAATTATTGAAGAGGGAGACAAGGGTATCTTCCGGATTATTTTTCAGTAGATATTCTTGTTTGTCAGGAGAGATTGTTGGAGCTTTTCTAGATTGGCAAGCATATCATTGTACTCTTGAATTGTTGAACATAATAATAAAACCCTCATTTGCTGCATTGGTTTTCCCCTTAGGTTTTTTCCAAGGAAAATTGTCCAAAAACAACAGTGGCAATTTTTATATGTGCATCTATTTCTCAGTTGTGTATTTTATATTCCACAACATTCTTTATTGCGAAGAGTCCAATAGTGAATCTATCATATTTGTTGTTTAACAATTCAGAAGACAAATAAATTGCTAATAGTTAGAAAATAAATATCCAGTTTATTGTATTCGTGGAAATTTCACATGGTATCAGAGCACAAAAGATTGCATCAGAGGCTTTAGAGAAAAGGCAGCGAGGGTTGTGCAGTTCAAAGCAAAGAAGCAAACATCGCGATTTTATCGCGATTTTTTGAAAAAATCGCGATTTTTTCGAAAAAAATCACGAGTCGAACAGAAAAAATCGCTGCCTCCTCAAACAGCGCGGTTATAATGCGATTTTGGGTTTCGGTATAACGACACTTATATGCGCGCTAAATACAAATACGAAACTTATATGCACGCTACATAAAAATGATTTTATTGTTTCGTATCCGTCGCAATAGCTACATTAACGTCTGATATCACGAGCGCATTGATATCACGCGCGCATCCGCCCTCCGCTCTTGCAGAACAACATTCGCCCTCAGCTCTTGAAACGAAGGCATTCACCCTCGGCTCTTGCAAAATGGTAAGTTCTTCATTTGAGGCCCTTCCTCTATGGTCTGGTTGACTCTATTTGGGTTTTTTTGGTCAATTCCATTGGATTGTGTTAGGCTGTAGCGTTCTCTCTAGATGTTAAGAATCAAGATTCAGTACCTTCTATTATCTTCATCACCCAATGCAAGATTTAAATTTTTCCCAAAGAAACGCTTATTAATTTGGCAGCCATTATTTCTCCCTGCTTTAAAAACCCTACATTTAAATGAAAACAAGCATTGCATTTCAACTAAAAAAATCTATTAGTGTTCAAATGTACATGTGTTCTACATTAACGTCTGATATCACGCGCGCATTCACCCTCCGCTCTTGCAAAACAACATTCGCCCTCAGCATTCGCCCTTAGCTCTTGCGGGCGACATCGCCTCGTATTCACCTGAGCTCTTGCGACGACATTGCTCCCCCATTAGCCCTCAAGCTCTTGGCCCTTAGTATTCACCCTCGGCTCTTGAGAACAACATTGGCCCTCGGCTCTTTCAAAATGGTAGTTCTTACTAAGACCCTTCCTCCTATATAGGGTTGACTCTGAAACTAACCAAACCAGCTCCCTTCATGTTGCATTCATAATATTGAAGTGGATATCTTTGTGAAACAAACAATTGTAGTTATCATTCATGCTCCAATATATTAATATAATTTTTACATTGAACTGAAGAAAGGGAAACAAGAAAATGCTAGCCATCATACAATGCTTTTACATAAGAGTTTTGAGTGACATACTTGAAAAAAAGAACTCATCCACTGATATTTATAATCATTTGAGTTATTCAAGTTAAACACAATGTCAAGAATCAAGATTCAATACCCTCTATTATCTTCATCACCCAATACAAGATTTAAATTTTTCCAAAAGAAACGCTTATTAAATTGGCAGCCATTATTTCTCCCTGCTTTAAAAACCCTACATTTAAATGAAAACAAGCATTGCATTTCAACTACAAAAATATATTAGTGTGCAAGTGTACATGTGTGCATCACTTGTGCAGGGTATTCCTTTTCCACTTTCACATTATCCAAGAATGTGTGCAGTATAGTTCATATTTTTTGTGATTTAGATTATCTTGAAAAAGGAAAGGTAAATTATTTCCCATGGAAAAAGAAGGTTTTCCCTTTTTACTATTGGAAATGGTACAAAAAAGTTCCATTTCTACCCGAAACTCCTATGAAACAGGAACCAAATAAAGGCCATGTCCTCAATGGACATCATTTGGCTTTGAAAATGGCCATTGCACCGTGTTGTTTCTTATATTACATTACGATAGTTTCTTAGGTCATTTCTTGTTTCTTGAGATGAAAAACAACCAAAGAAATTGTGAAGATCCTTTCAAGAAATAAATGACCATTTCTCAATCATATCTCAACTATTTTTATTTTATTCAGTGGTTGCTTACTTTGAGAGAAATTTGACACTTTTATAAGGAATATAACATAAAAACACAAAATGGGAAGGAATTGATGAGGTAGATGACCTTTAGTTGTTGTCAATTAAGAATTGATAATACACGATGCATGTTCTGTACTACAAACTAGAATCCTTCCTGGAGTTAGGACACAGAGTATTGAATCAAAGTTGTAGTTTCTAACTTCTTGTATTGGTTCATCAATCTTGAAATTCAGACATTGCATGTCTTCATTGCTTCATGTTTGAATAATTTGCATCATATCGTACAATATGAAATTAGGAATTATGATTATTATTACTTTATGGATCTGTTAAGTTACTTTTAAGTTTGCATGGTTTAGTGTGAAATTATTCTAGTCCCCAAACACATATAATAAAGGAATTATAACGTGATTTCAAACATTAAATATCAAAAAAATCGTTTAAAGGATATTGAAAGGAAAAAGGTGATGGAAGATAGAAAGTGCCTTACTTAAATTCTCTAAGGATTTTTCAATAGTTGCTCCAAAAGCTTCACTTCAAGGCCCTTCAAGATCGTCTCCAACAATGCTATACCATCAGCTTCAAAAATTTTGCTCCAAAAATGTCCTCAAGGTCTTCACAACAAGTTTACTAAAAGTTGCTCCAACAATATATTCAATGAGGTCTTCATTGTCAACTCGTCTCTTGTTTGGGTGCCTTAATGTGCAATGACATGTTTCCAGGACTGAATTCAATGCTAGGCATATTTGAAACTCTAACTCTGTCGTCCGGTGTCTTATTAGAAATTATTTCAGTTTTCATTTTGTGTTTTTAAGTTAGATATTGTTTTCAAGTTTTTACATTTATAATTTTATTGCAATGTGGCAGACTGATGAGAGCAGTGCAGGAACAACCCAGAGATGGGATGATCGCGGAAAGAGGCTAGCGGAAGAACATGTAAAGTGCCAGCATTGCTCTATCTTCAGGTATTTTAGTTATTTACATAATTGAAATAATATTAATTTTGTTCAAATATGCAGACACCTAGCCATGGTACGCCTGATGATTCACTCTTTGAGGAAGAGCTTTCTTCATCCTATCTCCAGTGTTCTTGTTGCGAAAAAAGGCACGAGATGCAGGGTCAGAATTTAATACTTTGATAGACGCGCCTCAAACACCTGAAACAGAAGAGAAGATAAAACAACTTATGAGCCAGCTAGAAATATATCAGGTAATAATAAAAAGTCAAAAGGATATTTTTTTTGTTCTGCATGAGATGAATTGTGATAGTTTGATTTTTAATTTTTACATTGACTAAACTAACAAAAAGTTCTTTTGTATGTAGCGTTTTCTAGCACTTGCTGAATCCAGTGTTAGTGGTAGTGGGACACAAGGGAAAGAGATTTCCCAACAACCCTCTCATACACCTTCTACTCCTTTAGGTGCCAGCCAAGAAACACACCCTGCCCAAGCAGACACCCAGCCAACCACTGAACGTGTTGGCAATGATGAGGCTGATATGGCCAACTACATTATTGTGTTTCCTGGAGCTACACGTGTCAACTCCACAGGGACCATTAATGGCACGTTGTTGGTGAACGATGAGGGTGTCCCTATAAAGCATGTACAACTCCCAGGTAAATTTTAATATTTTAACTATTTCATGTACTTTATCTAAAGCATATTTATCATGATTTTTATTTTTAAATTAATGATAATATCTTCTTTTTCTTTTGGTTTTATTCTGTGTAGGAAACAATGAGTTCTACAGGATTCTGGACAGCCATGCGTTGGTAATTTTTGGCCCAACCATACGTACAGGGTGGAATTCCCAGAATTCCAACTTGAAAAAAGAACTTCTAGATTATCTAGAAGCCCTTTTTGGGGTCGGCACATTTGACAGAAAAGCGGTGGCTCAGGTAGCCGGCAAATATTTGAAATATACCAGGGACACCTATAGGATGCAATTGAAATTTAACCCTAGATATGAGCGTCCTCTCGCAGTTTCAGAGAGTGAGTGGAGAGCACTCATCCATGACGGAAAAGAGAAAAGGGTAAAGAAAGAAGGAAAATGCCAACTGGACCCGCAAGGTAAATTACAACTTTAATTCAATAGCTTTAATTTTCTCTATGTCTAAAATAAAAGTGTGCTACGTCATATCTGAATTTAATCTTTTGATGCTAGGTTGCCTGACACCTCAAAGGCAACCAAAGCTAGGATTGAAAAAAAGGGCCATCACAAGCTAGGCCAGGGCGGCTACTTGAAATTGGCCGCAAGAATTGTAATTAAGTAGCTAAACATCTTATAATTAATTGTATCGCCTTTCAACGTTTTTGTAATCCTATCAAATATGATTAAAAATACACAATCATATGTAATGTAGGGTGATGACTTCGGAACAGAAACTACAGAGGAAGATAAAAATATCGCTTTCCATTTCGGCTATCAAACCGTAGTTGAACGTCGCATAAGCTTGGGGCAGGTCCCAAGATCCAGAATGCCTGATAAGGTAAAACATTAACCTTTCAATATGTTTGTTTTCATCCATAAATTTAATGTCTAACAACTTTGTTTAAATCAGGGGAGCAACACTACCGACAACGCAAATAACCCAGTTTTAGAGCCAAATGTAGATGATCCTCACGTGCAACCTGATCATTGTAGTAAGGACCAGGCCGACAATGCTACTATCAGTGAGGGCCGTGACGGTAATTAATTTCCACTTATAATTTTTTCTAATTATACCTTGATGGTTGTCCTTATAACGTTTTTTGTTTAAATGACAGAGAATGTTTCCCTTGAGGATCTTACCACGAGAGAGGAAGATAGGGCAACAGTCCCAACGGCGACAACTGGTGCACCAGGTAAATAATCTCATTGCAATTTTTTTTATTAATATTACCGAACTAGTTCAATGATATTTAAAAGCTGACAATTAAAATTTAATATTATCTGTTTTTGTAGGCGATGCCCCGTCACTGGATGAGACCAGACATCGTGACTACGCAACTAGGTCAGCGGCGACAACTGGTGCACCAGGTAAATAATCTCATTGCAATTATTTTTATTAATATTACCGAACTAGTTCAATGATATTTAAAAACTGACAATTAAAATTTAATATTATGTCACATTTTTGTAGCGTGCCACAATCCTTTGGATGAATGGAACATCGACTACGCAACTAGATCGTGACATTATTGGTGCCAGGTAAATAATCTCATTGCAATTTTTTTTATTAATATTAACGAACTAGTTCAATGATATTTAAAAACTGACAATTAAAATTTAATATTATCTGTTTTTGTAGGCGATGCCCCGTCACTGGATGAGACCAGACATCGTGACTACGCAACTAGGTCAGCGGCGACAACTGGTGCACGAGGTAAATAATCTCATTGCAATTTTTTTTATTAATATTACCGAACTAGTTCAATGATATTTAAAAACTGACAATTAAAATTTAATATTATCTATTTTTGTAGGCGATGCCCCATCACTGGATGAGACTAGACATTGTGACTACGCAACTAGGTCAGCGGCGACAACTGGTGCACCAGGTAAATAATCTCATTGCAATTTTTTTTATTAATATTACCGAACTAGTTCAATGATATTTAAAAACTGACAATTAAAATTTAATATTATCTGTTTTTGTAGGCGATGCCCCGTCATTGGATGAGACTAGACATCATGACTACGCAACTAGGTCAGCAGTGCGAGTCGAAAGGCACAAAACAGGAGCAGAGCATGATGATATTGATGATGTAATTAGGAGCTTTAAAAATAGGAAGAAGAAAAAGAAAATTCGATAACGTAAAATATTGTATTATTATAAGACAAACGTTACCTATGACCATACTTGGAACGTTTTTTGCGTTATATAAAAAACTCATTTATCATACTATTTTTATGTCAAGCATTAATTTCAATATTTCCTTGCGTACTTTTTGTTGAATTGTTTTTTTATTAGTTATTGAATATTTTTTTTTATGCTCATGAAAGTAAAAAATGAAATATAGATTGGGTATTGGGGAATTGAGAGTGATGTGAGGGGGGGGAGAGGGGCCATAAGAGCTTCCACCTTCACGTGGTTGGCCTTGTTTAGTAGAGAATAATTTATTGGAGTGATTTAATCTTGGAGCAAACCTCCCTCGATCCAGTGTAGCAACAAAAAAGTCACTGTTGACTTAGTTGCTACTCTTTCAGATCGTGGGAGGCTTGTTCCAAGTTCATGCGACTCCAATAAATTTTTCTTGAAACGAAGAGGAGCTTATTCAGGTATGTTTTGACATTTTCAGCATATGTTCTAACATTATCATAAGAATGCATCTTAGAGTAAAAAATACTACATCAATTACTTGTATTTATTGTATAGATAATGATGGATTTTGATTGACTTGGCAGTGCAAGTACAAATCCTCTTGCATCATAAGCAATACAACTTGTCAACCAGGGTCATGTCCAGGATATTTTTGCTTGTGCGCTTGACCAGGTTCGTAATGTCACATTTTGTAAGTTCCTTTACAGTTCATAATTCAATATTAAGCTTGTTCTTGATTATTATCTAGGTTTTTTGTATGTGTTTTTTCATCTATTTGATTGTAAGCAACTCTGCATGTTTCCTGTTGTTCACTATGATTTCTCCCATTACCACTCCCAGGATGAATCCGAATTTATTTTTACATAGGTTACTTTATTGTTACTATGATTTCTCCATTTACGATTTTATAGGTTACATCATGTAAAGTTGTCAATCTCAGGTTGGTGATGAGCTTTAGTTCTCCAGATTTGGGGCTTTTCTGATATTTTCTCCCTCATGTCATTCTTGCATCACCTCGTTGTTTGAGCATGCCAATTTTCTACCACTTGTACCAATTGGCACATGTCAATCTCTGAGTGGTGCCACATTTCACCTATTTTCGGTGAGAGTTTAGGGTTTCTCTAACATAGCTTCAGAAATCCGATTCAGTGCCTGCTTGAATATTGTCACATAATACTCATGGTTTGGATTGATGAGCATGTTCCGAATGGTTGGTTGATTCATAAGAACCACCCATATAGTCATCTTGAGATATTTCAGAAGTTTTCTCGGGTTTCCTTTTTCATCGTTTCTAGTGGGTGGGATGGTGTGGGGTGATCCATCAATACTGGTGCTCTTGTAGTAGGGAATTTTTTTTTGGGGATATAAAGGAGCATTTGATGTAGATATCCCATTGGATGCATTCATAGATGGGCACGAGAGGTCTAGAATTTAAATTAAATATATGCAACCTCTAGCATGGCAACCTGAAGGCTGCGAGAGACACTGGTTAAAGATTGTTTTGTGGTGGCCTTAATATAGTCGTGATTTCTTTCTATTATCTTAATGCAAATATATAGTCCGGTCTCATTAAAATGAGGATTGTGGTTGTATTTCTCTTTGGTTGTTTCTCTCTTAATGCTCCAGAAGTTGCCAAAAGTTACGATAGTTGTTTAGTTTGCCTGTTACAACTTAAAAGTGGTTTTTAGCAATGGGAGTCATGTTTTTTAAGGTTCATACTAATATGAAGATCTTGTAATTCTATATTCAGGATAAGAGAAGATGGCCTCTACTTTGGGAAGTATGACAACAATTGCCACATCTACCTCATTGGATAACAATGGAAAGGGGAAGAATTTGGGTGCAATGTTTGATAATTATGGCAGACAATTGTCTTCTCTTTCAGTTTTTTCACCCATTTCCTTTAATCGCTCAAGCAGAAGAGGGACTCTGAGATTACGCGACAGAGAGAAGGTAGTTAATACAAGAGCTATGGAAAAGGAGTTGTACTTCAACAAGGATGGCTCATTGACAAAAAAATTGCAGGTCAGAGAAAAAATTATGTTTAAAGGAAGGTCACCTGCACGTGAAACTTCACTGCGGTGGATCTTTCCTTGTCCACTTATATTTGATTTTAATGTGTTATTTTAATTTTTCATGGAGGGTTGTTTTGGCATATGGTATGGCATTCAATTGCACACTTACTGAAAGCATTGTCAATTTGTCTTGCAGGCGGTGTGAACAAACTTGCTGATCTTGTTGGAGTCACCCTTGGGGCGAAGGGCAAAATGTTGTCTTGGAGAGCAAGCATGGTTCTCCAAAAATAGTTAATGATGGTGTGACAGTAGCTAAGGAGGTAATTTTTAGATGTGTGCTTTGGTTTTCTTTTTAACGTTGTATTAGTTCCCCCTCTTAAATGTCTTAGATTTGGTAGGCATAATTTGAAAACTCAAAGGTGAAAGGAAACATATTTGTTACCTAGTGGTCTAAAAGGAAAGGGTTATGGCTGAGTCAAATTTTATTGTTATTGACAGTGTAATGAAATGTATCTCAATGCTATGGTTTTGGCCTTTTTATTGGTTGAATTAGAGGGCCCAGTTGAAAATATTGGGGCCAAGTAGGCTGGTTTTCCTTTTTGCTGATGGTTTGGTGTATCTAATTGAATTAGTTGCCTAAGGTATTTTTGGTTGCAAATTCCTTTTCATTTTTCATACAGTATTGGCCTTGTGGAATACATTTGATTGTGTGGTCTTGTTAGATCTACAACATTTGTAGTTGTTTAGTCTTATGGCCAAGGTGCACTTTTATTATGGAAATAGTTGATGCAATATTGTCATTTAATCCTTACTGCAGGGTAGCATGTTGAGAAGTTTCTTGTGAAACATTTAGTATTCAAAATGACACTTGATCCTATACAGCATCATGCACTTGACTTCAAAATTCATATTCAAAGTGTGCCAGACAATTCTTGCAAAATTTCAAATATTTATGTTGTTTTAAACCATTATATTTTTCATGTATTGGATGCTGAAAATGAGAAAAAGACTTTGGTATGAAACCAACTGGTGAATAATTTCCACCAAAACAACCACTTCCAAGACATGATTTAGAAGTAGAACATATGTACTTATGAAGCATAGAAAGATATCCTTGATGCATTGTCAATGTTTGGCTAGGGTTATTTTTGGAGAAAATAACTCCTTATTCCTAGAATAGTGATCTTCAATACAAGTAAATGCCAGAGAAGAGAGATCATCGTGTGATGCAACAAAACTGAAATTGGACCCCTAAGGAGAGTTGGTGTGTCTACAATCGCTCTGTCAGCATTTTCCCCTGGTTTACCCTGTTCTTTTCCTCCAGCCTGGGTCTTCATTGACTTCTTCTTTCTTCGGGTTTATTTATCAAATTCGTAGAATTTGATAAATAAATACCATCCACAATGGTTGGAATTTAATTTATATTCCCAACTTTATATTATCTCCAAGCCTTATAACCAATGTTTAACTTTCAACACTTTGTATTTATACTCCACGTTTCTTTTTAAATAAATAACTTGTAATGAACTTTCGGCTCTATATTTCACCACCCGGCCTTACAACAATCACGCTCTAGACTTATGCTAATTATCCGCCAATCGTTTAATTAAACAATTTCATTATACTCCGGCCCCACCTATATATATCAATAACCAATCAAACACTCGTATCGTACCTGGCTATCCTCCGCACACCTTAGTTAACCTCCAGGCAAGTTCAACGTGCGACCACCGTCCGATGGCCCTTCTCCAAATCAACGACTCTTGGCAATTTCGCTCGGCTTCCAACGTCGGGCTTTAACGTGCGATGGCGCGGGTTAAACGGTGGTTTTCCGGGGGTCACTTCGCCACGTGTCGCATTCCCTATGGAATCGCTCGCGAATAGGAAATACCGCCTACTCTGCAAAAGCAGTGCGATATGGGCAACCCGCTTTTGTGATTCCGCTCGTGGTTTTGGTACAGGGCTTGACCACGGGTGCAAGTCTGGTTCCGCTATCCTTTTGTTTGTTAACTCATGTCCAATCCTCGGGTCAGGTTCCGAAAGCACAACAATTTTGTCTCTATATTAAGCGGGATTTTTATATTTGAACAGTTTTCACGACCTCGGTTCTCTACACAGACCTCACCTTCGAGTGGGGTGAGTTCATAGGGTTATCCAACAATTTACGGGAATTCAAAGACAGAAGAATGGAATTATCAGTACCCAATCGCCTCACAGTTAAACAATTCTTCACAATTAGCAGTTCGAGATAATTCAATGGAAACTATGCTTGGAAATCATTTAACTGGAAACAATTGTTCACACACAGAGGTTTATTGTAGAAATCCCCTCTCTACTCTCCTCTTCCCTCTCTACTTTTATTCATCCGAGGAATTACAATTTATATACATAACATATAGCTCTTCGGTTCCTCTGAGAGGACCGTTCTAGAAATCAAAAGGTCTAATTATAATAATTCAACTAACTGAAACTGTTCGACTCCTACAACTCTAACTAGTCTAAGTAATACAGTCAGTTGAGGTATTGACACCTAGCTATTACAACTCAAATGTTTTCGAACCCTCCTAGCCACAACATGTGGACAAAACCTCCTACATTGCTGGCTAGTGCCTAATGCCCCTGCATCATCGTGTGACATAAACCTATTAACAAAAGTGAACAAGGAATGATTATTAATTATGGCATACTAATTTGTCAGTGATTTTGACTATCTGTCTTTAACATGTAAAAATGTTAAATTCCAAACTTACATCATCATGGTATTTTAGTAGATGTGTGATAGGTAGTATGATAGTATCATATTACCATTCTTCCTTGAGGAACCCACTTCATCCATTAAGATTTCTTTTCTAAATAGTAACATTGTAGTTAACCTTAAAAACATTTGTTAACTATTTTTGTTTGACCCTTTGATTGTGTTTGATATGTAGAACTCATGGCAGCTAGTGTTTCTCCACTCATATTAAATAATTATTTCCAAAAGTTTCTTGTTACTATTACTTTAGGAAAACCATGAAGACTATGAATTTCTTTCATGGACACTTTTGCCACTTGGCTTTTTGTTTATGTACTTTGAGCTCTACAAAAAAAATCTACAAAATTTGTCTATATAAATGACCACAAAAATGTAATACTTACCTTTATATTTTAGTAACCTTGTAATAAAGTCTATTGATATATCTTCTAGTCTTTGAATATGTATGTGGAATGGTTGAAGTAACCCTAGAGATTTTACTATCTCTCTTTTATTTATTATGCAAACCTGACCTTCTCTTACGAAATTTTGAATATCTTTCTTCATTCCTTCCAAAAATATATTTTTTGATCCTTTGAGATGTTTTAAGGAACCCTGCGTCCTACCATCAGAGAGACATGGGACTCCCTTAATATTTATTTATTCAAATATGCTTGCGTGCATAAAAATATTCTACATTTGCACCAAAGTATATCTCTCTTTCACTCCCAATGCTCCATAGAGTCCATCCCATCCTTTATAAATTTTAGTTTTTGTTTAGTACTATTGTCATTTTTCCATTATGGCAAGCTTCTTCTAGCCACCTAGGAATAGAAAATTTAATTGGATATAAATTTGAGGCCTCTTCTATTTTAGAAAGAGCATCATGTACTAAATTTTCCTTACCCTTTTTGCAGATTATCTCAAAATTAAAAAATTTCATTTTTTCTCCTCATTTTTGTTAATCTTCCAATGAAATCCATAGCTTCAAAAAACACTTTATGCTATCATGGTATATCTTGACTTTAAAGTACCTCCCAGTGATATACTATCCCCATTTTTTATTGCATGTAATATTGCTTCCATTTATTTTCATACGTAGATTTCACCAAATATTTTCTTTGAATTCCTTGCTTTTAAAAGCCAATGATATCCCTTATTGTGTTAATGTTACGTAAATTCCTTGTCCTAGTGCCTCACACTCTACTACGAATGTTTTACCAAAAGTAGGTGCAACCGATGTTGGTGTAGAAGACATGGCATCCATTAAAAGAGAGAATGCCAAAGTAGCCTCATCATTCCATATAAATGATATTTTCTTCCAGAGATTGTGAGTGGACTTGAAATGCATGCATAATTCTTAACAAATGATCAATAATATCATGTAAGTCTAAAAAATCTTCTAAGAACCTTGATTTTCTTAAGAATAGGTCATTTTGTAATAGCTTGCATCTTTTGAGGCTCCAACTTCACTCCTTCCTTTAAAACAATATGAACCAAATACTCGAATTCTTATTTCCAAAAAGCACATTTGGATATTTTTACATAAAAATGATTGTTCTCAATAATTTATATAGCTTTTCCACATGTTTACTAGTGTGGTATTCCCATGATTTATTATAAATATGTGTATTATCAAAGAAAACCAACACAAATTTTATAACATGGGATCAAACAAAATTGTTCTTAAGTCGAGCCCGCCAGACTTCAAACGGCGATAAACCATAATTCAAACCAAATTCGCGTTCCAAAATAGCCTGCTGACGTCGGCCAATTTTGTGACACGAAAACCAAATGAATTCCGCCCTAATCTTTTTCGGGTCCGAAGTTGGGCTGGTGTACGGAGGGAGAGTTGTGACGCGAATTTCTTATCAAATTCGCCCTAATCTTTTTCGGGTCTGGATTTCCACTGCGCGAGCGGCCCAAACAAAGATCCGCTCCTATCCCTCTGTGACGAAACCATCGTACATGTTGACGTCATCAATCAAAACCCGCCACCCTTTTGACTTTGTAAATAAAACAAATTGCGTCTGCGTCATTTTCATTGTTCCGTGCGCTAGCCAGTCTTCCATGCAACAAAATTCAAAAACCAACTGTTAACGCTTGCTGACCGTTACCTTGATGAAGAGAATTGAAGCCGAGTATTTCAGGGTTCTTCTGTCATAACCAACGCCTGTTTAAACACGTTTCATTTCTCGTAAACAGGTATTTATTCCAATTCCCTGCTAAAATCTGTAAAAAATCCTGGTTTTAGTTTTAATTCTGCACTAAGGTCTGAAAAGAAGTTCAGTTTGGTCTTTTTCGTTCCCAGAACTGCAATTATATTCCCAAAACTGGTAATTGTGCCCCTTTTCCACAAAAACCCCGAAATTCCATTTCTGAATCCACAAGAACCAGAAATGGAAGTTCCTGTAGCTCTGAATGTTGTGCCCATCAATGCCCCTCACAAGGACTTGGATTATTTTCCTTTAGCTGATATGGATTTTCAAATTAAGGACTTGCGTCTCAGTGAGAATCCTCTTCGAATATTTTGCCGCTGCAGAGACAATTATTTGAATGGTTCTGACATATTTGGACTTTGGGAATCAAATATTCCTATGTACCTTCTCCCCTCAGTCCATATTTTTCCTGAGTTAATCCATTATTGCTACGCAAATTATGATCCCAACCAACGAGCAATTTTATCCCCAAGTCAAAATGTCCTTTTCCCAATAACTGCTCAGTCCATAAATGAAATGCTACAATTCCAACCTGGTCAAGCTCTCACTCCCCTGTCCATGGTTGAATTACTTGAGAAATATACTAAGTTATCCCATGAAGAGTTAAACCGCCTATGCCAAACCTTCATGTTACCAGAGCATCAGCCTAAAAACCCTCCCCCTTATGGTTATACTTTCTTTACTGATGAGGGTAGACTTATTTCAAACATGATATCTTCCATAATGGGCTTCAATACTAGTGAGTATGTTGATCAGTTAACCCTAGTATTGTTATCCATTTTTACCCCTGGACAGCCTCCTGCTGTCAAGTACGATTTTGCATCTTATATTGCTGACAAAATCCATGATCAGTTCATGAGATTTGAGGATGAGAGAGTATTTAAGTATTCTTCTGTCATATATCATCTCATGATTTACTTTCAGTCAGAAAATTTCCCTTTTTATGTTAAGAAACTTGATGCCAAAGGGAATCCTAGGTCAGTCATCTTTTGGTCTGCCATTACTCACAATTCCTCTTATTCTCCTTATTCCTATAATGAGTTTGTCGACCTTTTTGTTCATCCTGCAACTACCTTGTTGACAGGAGTCTCTCCTCCTAGAATTAACAATGAAATCAAGAAAATCCTTTAGCTCTCAAAGCATTACAAGATAGGTGACTGGTACCTATATCAAAACTACACAGAGATCAGGATATATGGATGTGAATTATGCCCATTCAAACTGCCCAAGTATGTCCCAATGAGACTCTTGGCATTAGAATATTTCAGGCAGATGAATAATTCAGATATAATTCATTTTTGCAATGCAAAGAAAAAGGCTCAACTCAGGATCAAGAGCCAATTAGGTCCCTTCATTTGTAACTCTAGGGAAGCTGGAAAGGAAGCTGAAAGGATTTTAGAAGACTATCTCAGACTAAAAAAGAGTTTCTACTGGGTGCCTTATGATCCAAACAACTTTATCTGTGATAGAAGAATGAAAAATAAAATGTCACCATACATCCATCAAAGAATCCCAGAAATAGAACAATATGCTAATATGGATGAATGGACAGAAGGGACATTGGTTGAAAAAGATAGTGAGCAGGTCAATGTTGAAAATGTAATGAAAGATCTTGAAAAGATACTTGACCTAGAATATTTTGGACAGGTGCGGGGATCTTCTTCAGCTAGGACTTTACAACAAAATTTGCAGGAGATTAGTATAGCAGCAGTAGAATCTAAAGGAAAAGAAAAGGAGCCTGATATACAAATAATTGAAAAATTCATAATGACAGAGTAACCTGAGGCTTCTAAAGAACAAGGTCAAGGAAAAATTCCTCCTACTCATATCAGTGAGCCAGAAATTTCTATTTTACAAACTCCTTTGAATATAGAAAAGGGAAAAAAGAGAGAGGCTGAAACAACTACTCCTATTGGTGGCTCTTCTGAACAGCAAGATGTTAAAAGGCAGAAATTAACTCCCCTTCGAGAAGATGAATCATTTCAGGAAATCCCTGACAGCCAGGGAAGAGAAGACAGTCAGCAAACAGATACAGGTAGTGGGACATCCACTAATTTTCAAAAACAGGGAATACAGAGGCAACAAAGTGCAGAAATATCTTCTTTCAAACCTCCAGTAAAAACTACCTAGGACATCAAAAGAACATTCATCAATATAAAGGCCAGGAACGATCCACTTAGACTTCAAGTGTACAACCAATTTTTGAAGATGGCTCCGAAAAATCAAGAAATATTGATGTCATCTTATGACATCCAACAGGGTAAGATGTTAATGAGCCATTTGAAGCCCAAGGTGCGGCAGCCTCAGACAGCTGCAGATTACGTTAGGACTAATTTTGAAGTCTTAGTAAAGGATATCCATCCTTTAGATCAAATTGAGCTACACAAGCAAACGGGTGAGATGATTTATTCTACTCTGACGGATAAATCAATGATGACCCATAAGTTGCAGGATTCTTTGGATAATACTAATACACAGTTGCAGCTTGAAAAAGCCTCCTCCCAGGTTAAGGATAATAGAATCAAAACTTTAGAGGAAATAATCATTGGTTTGGGTCATAATCCTAAAGATTTGAAAGGTATTGAAGCTTTGATCAAGAGAAAAGATGATGATATTGCAGCTCTGAGAAAACAATTAAAGTTACCGGCCTCAAGACATCCACAGACTGCAGAAATCATCAAACAAAATTCTGAGGAAGAACTAATGGATTTTCTCTTAAAATTGAATGAGCAACTTACTGCAACTGAAAAAGAGCTTGAGAATGCATTAAAAGATAAGAAGGCAAATATTCTAGTATCTACAGCAGGAGTAGTGACAGGTACAACAACAACAGGTCAGCCAGCAGAATTGTCACAGAGCAACACTGCAAATTTGAACACTGATGAATTAACAAAGTCAATGGAAGATATGAACATTGAGGCCATAGAGCTTCACAAAACAAAGGAACAATTGGCCACTCTAGAACATAAATACGATCTTTCAAAAATGAGTGTTGCTGATAAAACAAGAGAAGTGAACAAATTAGAAAAAATAGTCAAAGCATTGGAAAAGGATCTCACATTGGAGAAACCTTTAAAAGAAATAAATGAAATTCTTTGGGATAATATCATTCAATCAATAAAGGATGTTTGGTCCTCAATTCAAATAATGGATGAACATAATAACTTAGTTAAATTGGCTTTGGATGAGATTGAGAGATCAAGACAAGAGTTGGGAAATATGCCAGAAGAGGCCAATAGGCTTATACATTTTTTGAATACTCAGACTAAGAATCAACTTGCAGAAATTGGTATTCAGGACAGGACCGGAACAATTCTGGAAATAAAGAGAGTTTTTACTAAAAGAACTCTGGTATAGAATTTAGAACGAAGGTGCTCAGATATGCAAGAAGAAATCATTGCCTTCAGAGAAAGATTGAATATTTTGTTAAATAGAGGATTGCCCAGTCCTATAGTTGCAGAAGATAAGCTAATGGACCTTGATATTTATGTTGAAAAATTGGACAAATATGCTAATAATCAAGCTAGTTCTTCAACCAATTCATCAACAACAGCATTGCCTACAGGGAAAAACCTTCATGACAGATTGGAGAATTTATTTTATCTTGAGCATGAAGTAAATCATTTGTTCCCAAATCAGCCTAATTTCTTAAGATATACTGAGGCTGATGAAACACTAAGAAAGTTGCAAAGGACCAGAGTGCCAGAAGTTCAATGGTGGGAAGAAATGATGGAACTTTTGTAAAAAATTATCCTTACATAATTTTTTGCCTATTTACCACAGTATATCATGATAAAAAGGATAAAAGGATGAACAAAGGTCAAAGAGTATCAGAGCAGTTAAAGAGTATCAGTTAAAGAGGTCAAAGAGTAGCAGTTAAAGAGTATCAGATTGTCGATAATCTCCATGTGGACCATTACTGGGTTTTATATCAAGTCCTTGTATGTGACATGGGGTATTTTTCTATCACTGTCTGGGGTGGGACTTCCACTTTTCTGGATGGATATTTGGGTTCCAATCTTCAGATGTGAAAATGTAATGACTTCATGGGCTGTTTTACTTCATATAATATATTCAAAACAACGTTTTTTCTCTTGTGAAAAAAAATGATTAATGTTTATCACTCTGCCTTCAAAACTAGCGATGCTGGTCTATGTTGCTGGTTTATTGATATGGTCTCATGGACTTTTTATATTTGGGACATGTCACACTCCTCACATGATTAGCGTTTTTCTCTGTTCAAGGATTTTGGGTACTTTAATTTGTATTTGGAACAATGGACGTCGGTACTCTATCTGTTGTTTTACTATTCTACATACTTCTATTTCACTTTCTTATAGATGCCTTGGGCATATTTGGATGCTTTCTCAGATTTGTCGATAATCTCCATGTGGACCGTTACTGGGTTTTATATCAAGTCCCTGTATGTGACATGGGGTATTTTTCTATCACTGTCTGGGGTGGGACTTCCACTTTTCTGGATGGATATTTGGGTTCCAATCTTCAGATGTGAAAATGTAATGACTTCATGGACTATTTTACTTCATATAATATATTCAAAACAACGTTTTTCTCTTGTGAAAAAAAAATGATTAATGTTTATCACTCTGCCTTCAAAACTAGCAATGCTGGTCTATGTTGCTGGTTTATTGATATGGTCTCATGGTCTTTTTATATTTGGGACATATCACACTCCTCACATGATTAGCGTTTTTCTCTTTTCAAGGATTTTGGGTACTTTAATTTGTATTTGGAACAATGGGCGTCGGTACTCTATCTGTTGTTTTACTATTCTACATACTGCTATTTCACTTTCTTATAGATGCCTCGGGCATATTTGGATGCTTTCTCAGATTTGTCGATAATCTCCATGTGGACCGTTACTGGGTTTTATATCATGTCCCTGTATGTGACATGGGGTATTTTCTATCATTGTCTGGGGTGGGACTTCCACTTTTCTGGATGGATATTTGGGTTCCAATCTTCAGATGTGAAAATGTAATGACTTCATGGACAGTTTTACTTCATATAATATATTCAAAACAACGTTTTTCCTCTTTTAAAGTTTCATTTTTTTTTTTAAATTGAACCCATGCATCGTAATTTCAACGTCTTTGTAAGCGTCGGAATTCGACATATTAGAAAACGTCGGAAGAGCGACGTTCAAATGTCAAACCACATTTCGTCGTAATTGTGGTTCTGGACGTCAGAAGAGCGACGTTCAAAACGTCGGACCACATTTCGTCGTAATTGTGACAGTTTACAGACGTCGGAAGAGAGACGTTCTAAACGTCGAACCACATTTCGTCGGAAGTGCGACGGATTGGGAAACGTCGGAAGAGTGACGCTTGTTTGGAAGTGACGGAAAAAGTGTCGATAGTGTGACACTTTTTAATTGCGTCGGAACTACGACGGTATGGTAAACCACATTTTTCCCGCCCTCGAACTGTCGCTCTTGCGACGACTATGTGTTGGAATAGCGATGATTTGGCCGTCAGAATTTCCGCCAAATTTTCTAGTGTGGTCAAAAAGTGTGATATGGAGGTGGGTCGGAAAGGAAATACTTGCAAGATGGATCATATTTTATCTATGGAGGCCCTTTTGGATCGCTTCTTCTCCTTTTGCAGGGGCCATCTCGATTTCAATAGAGTGCTGGTATAGCTTTCCCATTTCAAAGGGATGAATAGACATGACAAAATCGGTTATTTAAATCGTGGGTGGAAACAAAAGCCGGGAATACTTTCTAAAATGTGAAGGTTAGGATCAAACAATTTGGATACGTGTATGTTTGTTTCAACCTTTTCTGGACTCCTTAGCATTTATTCACATTTTAGGGTAGGTAGATTGTCTCATTGTGAGTATTTCTTAAACGTCATTATGCAATTCAATGCAATGACTGAGAAAATATGAAAATATATTGAGGCCATGCCCATATTTTACAGGGAAAGATAAGCGTTGCCTAAGTTATTATTAATAAATTTAGTACCTTTAAGTTAAAAAAAAAAGCATAGACTGACCATATACAACAAATCAATGAGTGCAATGATACCTTGGATCACATAAATTACAATTTACAACATTAAACTACACTAGTACTTATTTGAAAACACCCAAAAATGCCTATAGGACGAGGATTGCAAGAAGTTCAAAATTCATGAATAGTCAAAGAATCTTTCACTCAATTCATTGTATAGCTTCAATATTGATGAATGAAGTAATCTCAATGCATTCCCATAAGAAATGTATTCATTAGAGCGTAACAGTATTAATGTATTATTTTCATCTTTATATTTAAAACTTACTTCCCATCCATCTAAATGTATTTGACATGTAGAAAAATTTATGTTTCTTAAAACAACCCAAAATTATTGTACATAAGAGTTTATTCACGGAATAAGGTGAAATTGTTGTACAGAAGAATTTATTCATAGACTAAGAGTGCAATGGTGGCACTAACCTGTTATCTTGATTAAACGATGCATTAAGAAGCTAATGAGAAGTTGACTGGTTTGCCATGATTTCAAATAGACTCAATGACAATTACAAAACCCTAATTGATTGAATTCTTCAATCCAAGGAAAGTCATTGATCGAATTAAACCTATAAAATCTGGCCAGATGCAAGAAGATATCTAATCAGATGGAATCATTGCATTTTGATTTTCTCAAAAACCTTTGTTTTGGAAATATGGGTTGTGCTCTTAGAGTTAAATTACATTTACGGGAAAGCATATTTGAGTTAGTTAATTTTATGAAGATATATTGAATGTTCAAGGAATGTCATGTAAATGGCTCACAATGTCTCTTTTTTTTTCCCTACTAGTAGTACCCTGCTACATTTCCAATTAATTTTAAAAACAAAAATCCCTCCACTATTCTCATGGAGTTATTCTTCATCCGAGGCATCTCATACACAAATAAATATAGTATAAAATGAATCCAATAATTCCCAACACATTTTTGTGCACCATTGCAATTCATATCTCGCATTTTCTATAGGGGCCCAGAGTGTACAACTAATAAATTATTAGCTAATGTTGTCAATTTTACAACAAATAGGCTTCAAATGTTTTCCTCTGCAATCTTGAAAAATACGTTTGTTTGTCCTAACCAGGAGACATCTGTCATTCTCTTTTTGGATGCAGGCATATGATCTCATTGATGCTACTAGAACTCTTAATCAAGACTAGTGATATGTGCCTGCTTTGGCCTTCTGCGACAATGGATTTACCTACAATACATCTTGGAAAAATTTGCGAGCATTGACAAGCATCCCTTTCTTCTCATAACATGTCCCGAACAAATAAATATCTTTGAAATTCCATGCATTGAATGCAACAATAACCTTCAAGTTGTCTAGGGCAACCTACAGGCCACGACGCTTGGAGTTGGAGGGTTCAATTCTAAGCTCCACCTGCTTGAAAAGAGAATCGAACTTCTCAGGGGTAGAGAGGCTCTTGCTCATGTGGGTCATGATGGTGATATCCAAGCAACCAATGGCGGTTGTTAAATGGAAACTCTTGTGAAAATAAAAATAATTTATTCTATCAAAAAAAACACCAGAAAATTTCTCAAGATGGAATTCTAAATGGTATTAAAACTACGGTGTGCACACCAAAACCTTAAAATACCACTGCAAATAACAAAAAAATACGAGCTAGATCTAACAATTTCTTAGACTCTTGGACACCAGATCTAATCAGAGAGTCGAAGTTGCACTGATGAGATGAATGCTTGTTCTTTTTGTTTCCTCGTATCATCATGTAGTGAGAGTGTAGGTTGGGAAGTGATCTGAATTTGATCGTTAGTTTTATTGTGCTAATATCATCTTTAGATTTATATTGAAAGTGTTGATGTTTGATTCCTGTACAAGGGTTTATTGAAGTGCTTATGATTGATCAACAAGTAAATTTGTGGATATTAAGTTGAATACATGAACATAAAAACATGGAAACTAAATGTTGAACAACAACATATAAACACACAACAAACCATGACAATTGAATCAATAACACTTTTTTTTATGAACGAGTTCACGCCTCTTGGGCTACATCTCCTTGGTCCAACTTCGATGGCATGGGCCTTTGTATTAGCTCAATTGTGAAAATAATTTTTTTTACAGTCTTATGTTGCCTCTGCAACCTACTCCAAGGTGTCCAAAACATCAAAATCTCCCAAGAATGACTCTTCCTGAGTCAAAATTAGTGGAACATTGGCTCAGTTACAACAAAAACAAATTTCCTGAAGGACTTCATATAATTTTTTTTTTTTCCCCACTGATGCTGGGGTGTGAAAGCATGGGGAGCAAACATGATCAGATACCTTGGTAGTCCATGCCGTAAGCGATGAGTGTTCATCCTTGGTCTTCCTGCCTACTAGGTAGGATTAGGATCAAGGGCCCAGCTAACACATGAAACACTCCACCTGGGGAGTACGGTCGCAAGAATAAAACTCAAAGGAATTGACGGGGGTCTACACAAGTGGTGGAGCATGTCGTTTAATTCAATACAACTCGTAGAACCTTACCAGCCCTTGAAATATGAACAAGTGTGCCTGTCCTTAATGTGATGGTGCAAAAATTCATACAGGTGATGCATGTCTGTTGTCAGCTCGTGTCATGAGATGTTTGGTTAAGTCTTATAACAAGCGAAACCCTTGTTTTGTGTTGTTGATACATGCGCTAACGGATCAATATCATCACCCCTTCTCATGGGTGAGGGTGATTAAGTGAACTCTCAGAGGCAAGTGCCTCTTTTTGATTGATGACACTCCTATGAAGGCAGGTGCTTGCTGCACTCACAAGAGACTGCCAGTGATATGCTGGAGGAAGGTGGGGATGATGTCAAGTCTGCATGGCCCTTATGGGTTGGGCCACACATGTGCTACAATGGAAATGACAATGGGAATCAAGGCCGTAAGGTAGAGCAAATCCATAAATATTTCCTCAGTTTGGATTGTTCTTTGCAACTCGAGAACATGAAGTTGGAATTGCTAGTAATCACGGATCAGCATGCCATGGTGAATAGGTGCCCGGGCCCTGTACACACCGCCCGTCACACCCTGGAATTTGATTTCACTCGAGGCATCAAACCAATAATCACCCTATCTATATATGTTCCACTAGTGTGGCCCACTATGGCTGGGGTGGTCTTATTGGCGCATACCACGATGGGGTCTTTGACTGGGATGAAGTCATAACAAGGTAGTCGTAGGGGAACCTGCGGCTGGATCGAATCCAAAAAGAAAAGGGTAAGGGAAAAGGCCCAAACATCAAAGGCATCAGTAAGTTCGATGAAGACATGCAACAAGGTCGATGAATTGTTCGAAGGGGGAAGGTCATAAGGTAGGTTGCAGGTCTCATTGTTAGAGGAGCGCACAAAATAAAGGAGGATAGAGGACAATAGGCAAACATGTCGACGGGAAGGAAGGCATTGATTGATAATCATATTTGATTCTAACTAATTAGTCTTCTGAGTTGGCTGGCCGGTAAGGAGCGGCCAAAGGGGATTGATGAATGAGTCTTCTAGAGAAGAGCATTAGTTACCATTTAAAGGGGCCACATTTTCAACCTTTTGAAAAATACGCCTTTTTCCAAGCCCGCCTTCAGCTGGTCCCGGGCCCGTGGGCATACCAATTGGTTACTCTACTTGGTTGGGGTGGTCCCCTAATTTTTAATATATTATATCTCATTTTTAAGTTTACCTTGTCATTGTAACAAAATCAAGAAATAATCCTCAATATATGATGTCTCATCTAGACGTTGAACCTTTCCATTAGTCAGGTGAGTCAATGAGTGAGTCAGTAAGTGAAGATCCCAATAGCACAAAGCCCAGTTATACGTGACCAGTTCTCAATTACATGTGCCCAGGAGTTTGTTAGTGCTCACCTGTTTCAAATCCACGTGAACATGAAATAAGTGATTCTAAATGTGTTACCAGTTTCCATACCCCACATGCCCAGTTATGTGTGACCAGTCATAGATCCCTCGCACCCAAAAATAGGTTTCATGCCAAGTTATACGTGACTGAATGACAATCAGCGATGGCGAGTAGCACCGGTTAGTTAGACTGATTGATTTACCACATCAGCTTAGAGGGAGGGGGTCCTGCCAAAATAACATCTTTCAAAAGGAAATTTCTATATAAATCAACAGAATCACAGCACAAAGACGCCTTCCCTATACACTCACCCAGGAAGGATGGCCCTTTACGCTTTTAGGAAACAATCCCCATTTACCTTAAACCACACATCGCCCATTACCGAATTCATTCCGCATTACCCATTACCACATTCAGTTCAATACGCAGTACCCAACATTAACCATTACCCGTGACGTATTCATCATTAAACCCACATCCCTACATTCTACTCAATACGTTTCTTTGCCCCTTGATTTGGAACTTTGCCCTGTATTCCTTTACGTTCATTCATGATGTGAGGAAGTCAGTGGGATGTGTCCATGGAGTATGATAGTGGGGGAAACACAGTATTTCATTAGTAAGTATGTGGGGGGTTACATAATTGAGATTACACCAGTCAGGCGAGGTAGGTGTTGATGACGATTGGTGTTCGAAATATCGATGGAAAGGGCTTAAAACAATACAACCTATTTTGAGCACTAGTCTAATAGCACCAATCTGCATTACAAAATCCACATTCAGTTCGCATTCCCTTCAATACGCATTACCGCTTTACCCATTCACCAGGGACGTGTACGGAAGGAGCAGGGTTCCTACAATGTGAGGGGAATAATATACACGCCAATACTACGACAGATAGATACACACATTGAGGGTTGGTTACACAATGATGTGAGTGAGCTTCAATTAGGTTTCCACGATGCATGTTTACTTCAAATTTGTGATGGGGATAGGCATTGGCAATAGCGATGAGAAATTAACAACGACAATAACGAGCATTGACAAAAGAAGATACACATGACACACTTTCTTTTTACCTGCCCTGGAAGATTTCTATATCCACTCACCCCAGTGAAATATTCCTTATGCTTTGAAACTTGTTTATGCCCACCCTTTATAGACATCAACGCTTATCGGGGGCCCCTCAGACCCCCAGATCCTGCAACAAGTCTCAGGATGCTAATCTTGGTATCAACAGCTTAGAGCTTGGTTACATCTATGAGGTTTCTCGATGATGTTACTCCTTGTTTGGGAATGATCACTAACACTTTCCCCCATGATTGAGTGCAGCTAATGCTCGATACCGACAAGCACATGGTCAACGGTACGGAACACAGTTAGTTCCTACAACACTTCCAAGGGAAGGGAATTATACATTCCGATTGCATGAGTCTTGGGAAATCATTTTGATACATGTCTAGCATGAGGCCCCGTGGGAGATCCATCGGGCGTTACATCTAGCATAAGGCCGTGGGGTGGGTTAGTATAAGTGGGGTTCACATCTACGCATGAGTGCCCTCTGAGGGAACAAAGAGCAAAACAGTTGGGATGGATTCATTTATTTGCTTTCTTTAGCACCTTGATCTTGGCTCAATATGGTGGTGCTGCTAAGTCCACCGCCATCTTAAGCGCAGGATTAAGTAGCAGTTAATGACGGCTTAATTATGGATAAGAGTGTCATTAACTACGTGTTTATCCATTTGTTATAAGTTGGGTTTAATTAACATAACCCACATATTAACACTAATAAACATGGTTTAATATTAATATTTTCCGCCATTTGATTTTGGCTCCACTCGCGGTTTTACATTTAAGTCACATGGGAGGGGGTTGGCCCCCTCCGAACCCCCGTTTTCGGAACTTGTTAAAGAAAAAAACGGAGTCACAACCCTTATGGGTTAAGACCCAATAGACAACATAGATGGTAAGGTGGTAGAGTGGCATGGGGTAAGTCATGGATTTGACCCCGGTCTCCACACCAAAGTTTTGGTCCACTGTATAATGATAACCTTTAGTCAAAACTTCGAATAAAATTGATATCTTCCTGCATATAATATGACCGTCGATACCATAGGTTTGCACCTTAGGTTATAAAAATTTCCGCCTGCATGAAATATATGTCTCTGCCTGCATATCTTAAACCATAGTTTAGTATAGATATATGTATGTCCGCTTACCCATAGTATAAACTTTGGGTTTATAAAATATATTCGACCACGTATCTGCCTCCATAGGTTAGAACCTTAGGTTATAACCCGTAATATATATGTGTTTTCCCAACCATAAGTAGGTCGAGAACCTTGGTTAAATGCAAATAATTTATAATTTCAACCATAATCCAAAGGTCGGATGGGTCTACCAGAGGGGGCACATGGTGGCCCCTGGCTGCACCACGTGTCCAACTCTAATTGGACTATTCCAACTTTAAAAAATTCTGCTTCAACCGTAGGATAGATGTAAAAAAAATTCACTTCCAAAGTTCACTAACGAATCTGATTGTGACACTTATCACAGTGTCATTGGGCTAAAACTAGAGAATATTCCTTGAATATCCCTGGAGTGTTGACTGGGCTGCCAAGTCATCAGCCTATCACTGTTCTGCAATTTTTTTACCTGTTTGAGAAAATGGACAGCAGGTCATAACTTCCTCATCCGAAGTCATATTTTTATGAAATGAATTGTGACAGATTCCTATCGAAGAGCTCTACATGGTCATTCTAGTTCAGAGCATTTCTGAGCATTTTCATTTTTGAGCTTAATACTGAACCTATGATCATTCCTCCCCACTAGAATCATTTTGGACCCCAAAATATACTATCAATTCTTCAGCAAGTGAGGGTACAACTCCCTCACACTTTCAATCTCCATCCATTTGGCCTTGAAAATATTTTTTCCCTTCAGTCTGACTCTAAGGTATTCGACATTCCCTCTCCTTGAAGTTCTGGTTCTTCTATCAAGTATGAGATCTTGCTGAATTTCATCAAGATATTCTGGTGAGAAAAAATATATTGATGGCAGCTAAACATGCTCTCCTTGATCATCAATCAAAGGAGGCTCAAACAATCTCAATTTCTCAACATTAACGACAAAATATATTTGCGTATAAGGAGGAAAATCTAGCTTAAATGCATTGCTACCAATATTTTTTAGAATTTTAAAAGGACCATAACATATTGGCTTAAGCTTTTTACCTTCCCCTTTCATTCTTTCTTTGCTGATATATAACCAAACTTCATCTCCAACCTGGAATTTTTTATCAACATAGTGTTATGATCATGCCTTTCCTTGTAGTTGTTTTGACTCTTTTCAAGTTGTTCTTACATTTTGTGATGTACCAACTGAATTTACTCAATGAACTTCCTTTCCTTATCTATGTCACTATGACCATCTATAGCAACATATTTCTCAAAGATGAGCTCCAAAGGTGATCTTGGCAAGTACCCAAGACATGTATCAAATGGCGATGTGTTTGTGGAAGAATTCTTTGCCCTATTGTATGCATGTTGATTGTAATGCAACTATTCATCCCACAACTTGGGATGTTTTCTCCAATAACCTCTAAGAAGATGAATGATTGTCCTGTTAACCACCTCGGTCTGACCACCCGTTTGCAGATGAAAGTTTGTACTCTTTCTCAACCTAGTGTCCATCATGTCCCACAATTTTGACCAAAAATTACCAACAAACTGGGAATCTCGATCACTTACAATAGAAGTAGGAAGACCAAAATGAACCCATACATTTTCAAAGAAAAGATGATTTGTTTGTTCAACAGTAATTTATTTTTTACATGGAATCATAAGACACATTTTTTTGAACCTATCTACAACAACATACAAGTAATCATGACCTTTCCTTGACATTAGAAGACCTCCTAAAAAATCCATTGAGATACTCTCCCAAGGATGTGAAGGTACCGGAAGTGGAGTGTACAATCCAAGTTTCCTATTTCTAGGCTTACTTATTGCACAAAAATAACATCCTCTAATAAAACAAGATACACTATCAATCATGTGTGGCCAATAACAATACCTTTGGAGATTTGCTACCATATTTCCTACACCGAAATGTATAACAATCAATGAAGTATGTGCCTCCCTTATGGTATTGTTTCTTTCTCCCTCTGGAATACATAACTTGCCCAAGTGATACAACAAACTATTATGCACATGATAATCTAACTCTTCAATTTGGTTTCCTTGACTCAAGCTTTCATGCACATCTTGAAAATCACTCTCATATGCATATTGTTCAATGTAGCTTTCATGCATAGCTGAATTGTGCTTGGGTATAATAGTTGAATTTATAATAGCCCTAGAGAGAATATCAACTACATTATTGTAGATTCCCTTTTTATACCTGATAACCAAATGAAATTGTTGTAGAAATCCCATCCATATAAAATGTCTTGATTGTTGCAACTTTGACTGTGATTGGAAGTACTGCAATGGTTGATGGTTTCTATGGATAACGGTCTCTTTCCCCATCAAATAATGATTCCATTTATTTACACTTTGTACCAATACATATAAACTGCAATGGCTGATGGTTGCTATGGATAACGGTCTGTTTCCCCATCAAATAATGATACCATTTATTTACACTTTGTACCAATGCATATAAATCTTTGTCATAGGTGGGATAGTTAGTCACAACATCATTAAAAAATTTAGAATGAAACGAAATAGGCTTACCATGTTGCATGTGAACTGCTCACATGGCGTAATCACTAGCATCTCTTTAGATCTAAAATGGCTATCTAAGATCTGGAAGAGCCAATACCGGTTCTGAACTGATATTTTGTTTTAAAGCATCAAATTATTTTTGTTGCATTTCTCCCCATTGGAAGACTTTCTTAACACTTGTTAATGCATGTAACGAAGTTGCAATGGAAGAAAAAATAGCAATAAATTTCTTCCAATACCGTGTTGTCCCAAGAAAGCTTCTTACCTCCGTAACTGTATTGGGCTTGTGCCAATTCAAAATGACATCTACTTTGGAAGGGTCTATATTCACCTCACCACCTCCAAAAAAGTGTCCCAAATACACAAAATAAGTCTTTCCAAACTCACACTTCGACATCTTTAAAAATAACTGCTCTTTTTTCAAGACATCAAGTATCTTGTTCACATGCATGACATGTTCATCTCTTGATTTGATGAATATCAAAATATCATCTAAGTAAAAAATAACAAATTCATCTATAAATTGTCTTAAAACATCATTCATAACTCTCATGAAAGTAGCTGGAGCATTTTTTAGACTGAATGGCATAACTAGCCACTCAAACAATCCTTGACTAGTTTTAAATGCAATTTTCCAAATGTCCTCCTCAACTATTTTAACTTAATGATAACCACTTTGTAAGTCTAGCTTAGTGAAATAATTTTAATAACTTAACTAATCATGAAAATCATCAATTCGTGGGAGTGGATAGTGATTCTTTACCGTGATTTTATTCAAAGCATGGAAATCTAAGCACATGCGCCAAGTCCCATCCTTCTTCGGTACCAAAACAATCTGCAAAACACCTGGTGAATTAGATGGGTGTATGATACCTTTGTTTAGAAATTCTTGGATTTTATTCTTGATTTCCAAACTCTCCATAATTGGCATGCGATACATACCAATATTTGGAAGTGGAACATCTTGCTTTGAATTCCCCTCTTGGGAGGTAACCCACTTGGTTCTTGAAACATCTCGTCATGCTCACTTACCACATCAAACAAATAAAATTTTAAGTTTTCATCATGTTGTAGCTCCTAGAGACAGCCCTGAGTTGCCAAAGACCAGTGCCTAGGACATCTTAAACAGTAGGGAGTATAAAGTATATTTCAGGCTTATTATCATCTTTGGACTCTCTACCTTTTCAAATTATGTAAAACGTCATCATATGGATGGGACCAAACTACCTTCGGATTTTAGCAAGTTATAAAGACTCTGTAAAGAGAAGAAGGGAATCTTCAATACATATATACTTCAGACAGCTTAGAGAAAACTTTCATTAGAGAGGGCCAGTTTCTCAACGACATATAGGTATTTTAAACAGAAAGATATTTGAGGTGCAGAAAGTAAAAGGGGAATATTAACTACCAATGAAATGGTGCTCGGAAAACATATTTCAACATGAAATGGGCTTAGGAACTAAGAATCCATACATATCAATCAATTCAGTAAGAGTAACATTTCACAATGTTTAATACAGAGGAAATATGAATGATGTGTTAAGCGGAACGACATATCGTGTATGAGCCATATTTAAAGCAACATGTACCAGTGAAGCATGAGTATCAAACATCGATAAATTCATACCCAAGCTGGCAAGTTGCTCGCATTCCAAGACACGATAAAAGGAAATTGAAACAGTGAAAGAACAATGATGCAATATCACAAAGAAAGAGTCACAAACTATACAGCATCAAGACTGGAATCCTCATATATAACTAGAACTTCTCTTCGCTGAAACCCCACGGGCTCTGTGTATTTGCATTGATAATTCACGACAAGCATACAAAAACTTTTACACTGCCATTTTCTTCCGGAAATCTGGAACCCGTTTTTCTCATTGGATTTTACTTATATAGGCTTCTCTCTATCTCAACGAGAAGATATTTTTTGGAAAAATATCTTCTTCGCATAAATTTTTTTTGTTAAATGTCATTCTCAAAACAGAAAAATTCATGATGAGGAATCAAGCCTCCCATCATGGATAATCAGGCCCTCGGCCGTTTTTAAAAACAGAAAATTAAACAACAGTTTGGTGAAAAAGTAAAATGCAGGAGTGGGGAAAACAACCCACTCAAAACTTAAAAGAAACTAATTGAGTAAAAAGTAAAATAGGCCATTAAGGCAAAATCATGAGTTGACAAAGAATCACAGGTGTGGCAGAGTTGAGGCAGTTGTTGATTCTGGTGGCGGCACGTTTGCAAATGAACTGGCATACTGGCTCGTAAACTGAGTGCACCTCTGTTGACTGTCTGCAGCTGGTTCGGGCATTGCTGAGAACCCCTCCACCTCGACAAAGGCCTCTGTGAGGGCGTGGAAACCCACCCCAATAGGAAGCTTGTGTTTTATCAAATGGAGGAGGTTGAACTCTTTTCGAAGGGATGAAACAATCATGTCGGCTTTGAGCTGAGCTGCTTTACCCGTCTGGAGGTCGGTTCAGTCTCTTTCTTCTTGCAAGCGTACTGTGTATTGGGCCAAAGGCAAGAGCACGGAAGGAGTGGTCGGGTCCCAACAGGAAGGGAGTCCAGCTGTCATGATCTCACCCCATACTGCGTCGAATCGTCCCACGTTGGCGACCACCTGTTGGAGAGCTCTCGAAGCTGTGACTCGGGCCATCTCTTTGTTGATGATTTTGCGACACTCAATAGCCTCCGTGAATCGGCTTGGAATATCGTGCTTCTCCATGTCATCTGATCCCAGCTCATTAAGGAATGAAATATAATCTTTGGCATGTTGGGCCCTGTTGGATAGATCGAGGTCTGCCTCCTGCACTTTCCTACTAAGATAGGGTATAGCACACTTATGCTCCCCTATCATCCTTAAGAAGCCCCATTGCTCGGTCACAGCTGAGATTATATCAGACCAGATTATACTCCTAGCCTCAAGGAGGGTGAGATTTCCCTTTGCACGGCTTCTCATGTCAGCGATAGTTTTTTGCTGATCCGTCGTCGTCTTCTTTTCTTGCTCTATTTCTCTCTGCAACTCTTCTACTATTCTGGTGTTCTCGGCCAGAGAGTTTTCCAAGTTTGTGATCTTTTGCCTTGTTGTGGATGCTTGCTTTTCCAATACCTCATTTTCAGCTCTTGCTGCGACCAATTGCTCAGACAGCGAGCTAGTTCCACTTGACACCACAGTCGGCTGGCAGCTGTGTGAGTCCCATCTAGCTTGCAGCTCTGTTGCCTTATTATGTAGCATGTTGATTGTTTCAGCCATCTTTGCTTTCTCCTCTCTTTCTTTTGATAGCCTACCGGACAGTTATTCTTTCTCTCGATCTACTTGCACCAATTCAGCCGTCTAGACATGGCGGGAGGCTGGTATGCGGGCCTGACTCTTTGCCGATGCGGTTTCCTTCTGCAGCTATTTAATCAAATCTGCCTGGGGGTTTGTTTCCCCTGTATCCTTCCCCTTGATCTGGTCTTGGAGGAAACACACCTGATTTGCTCTGGCGCGGCAGCTAGCTTGTTCACTTGCTAGGGTAGCCCTCAACTATTCATGTTTCTGCTCTAACTTCTTCAGCGCGAGGGTGACCCGCATCAGTTTGTCTTTCATCATATCGCACACAGTCTGGAATAGGTCGCACATGTCGTTGGCTGGCACTTTCTTCATGTCGATCGCATACTCAAGCACTCGATGGCTAGTGACACCTGAATTAGGGTCCAGGATAGCTTCTGCCATAGATAATACCAGGCTTTCGGTGTCTGCGTTCATGGAGGAAGAGAGCCTGGTATGATATTTCTCAACGTATCCTCCCAGCTCAACTTTATATTTGTCTCGGATTGCTCTATTTTCCTGTTCCCTTTCGATTGCCCTTGGCGAGGTATGCTCTATGATGGCCTATGTGACCTTTGTGAAATCGGAAGAAGTGGTACTGTCTCTTAGCACCATTATCCCGGCCTTGCCTTTATCCAATTGACCGTATACTGTGAAGTGTTCCAACAGTTGTTCCTCTCCTATGACTTCTGCCTCACTGGAGGCTGTTCTTTGTTTTTTGTGAGGGGGCGCTGCTCCTGAGGTACCTGCTTCTTCTCCTCCTGTGCCTCTATTGATGTTATATTCCTCCCCTGTAGCAGATGAATCTGTTTCCATCTGCGAAAACAAGGGCCAAGTTTTGAGATTAGCCCTCCATTCCATTAATGGCCTCGGCTCATGCATATAGGGTGTAGACTTGTTCCTTTTTCTTTTGTTCGAGATAATTTCTCGAGGGTCATAAGCCCAGCTTTTTCCCAGCCTTAGGTCCAGACCTTGCAGCATTTTCTCAACGATCGGGAGGGCATGCCTCGAGTTCACCACAAAGGGGCCGATTTCAATGGGAAGCCTTAGGATGTAACCCTTCTTGGCAAGAACAAAATGGAGCTGATCGGCCTTGAGGGCCTGCCGGATGTATTCGAGTGCATAAACTCGACGAACAGGAAACACTGGCAGCCGATAGGGGGAAACTTCAGCTCCATAGACCCAAATTTCGGTGTAGTCCTCGAATAGAAACCAATCTCTAGTGCTCTGGGATTTTCCGGCTTGCAGCCAGCTTTTCATTTCTGGAAAGACCCTAGGGGAAGGCGAGTCATGAATAATGGTATAGGAAATAGACATGAAACTATTCACAAAAATGGAATAACCCTCTCCCTTAGGTAATTGACGCACAGAGAAATTCCAGTCGAAAACTGGTCGGGGTTGGGAATTCTCAAGATAAACTTTGTCTAACCCCAAACCCTCAAATTTATCGGCGTACTGGTACAAGAAGAGATAGAAAACCATTGAACAGAAATGGAACTGATGGGTTTCTGGAAGCTCCTGGAATTGGGTTCGATGGCAGTGGAGAGGAAACCAGGAATGTCTAATACTACCCCTTTTTGGGACATGAGCCATAAGAGATGGACGCACACCGTGGAAATTTCTTCCGGACTCCCTACCCCTAAAAGGCCAACAATCAGAGAGAGAATGGGCCAAACCTCTTCTACGAACAAACTTAATGGAAAAGGCTCTATGGCGGGAAGAGAAGTAACTTGGTCACCGATTATAGAGGAGATGAAGGCTTTCCGAGCCTCCCGTGGCTGTTTGATGAACTGGGCGGCCAAGGCTGCTTCCCTGAAACTGACATATGTGGCGCTGGTAGGGAAGCGGAGGGCTTGTTTGATAATATCGGGGGAAAGGGAAAAAAACTTATTCCCCTGAGGAGAAGTGAAGGTGCCTCGATGCTCGTCGAAAACATCTCTGAGCCAGGAGATGAAATCAACCACAGAGTGAACTTGAGGGGCAATTTGATGGTATAGGCCAGACACGACTACCCGGTAACGGTCTGTGTTCTTAATATGACGACTGAAAAGCAAGGGTTTAATGCTACGGATGTCAAATGGGTATTTAGGGTCATAGATACTAGCTTGCAAGTCAAGGAGAGGGTCGAACCCGGGGGGGTTCCTAGATTCACGGACCTGGGGGGTCTCTGGTTCATTCTTCTTTGGCGTTCCCCTTCCCATGGCTGACATTCAAGAATTTGAAAAAGCGAAAGGAAAACAGAGGGAGTATGAATGACGGAGTATCTGAACGGAAGGTAAGTCTGCTCGGGAAAGCGACGCAGGAAACTCTGACAATGATTGGGGTAGACCAGGCGCTCTTTCCTACTTGGTATATGCCGTAGACGGAAACCTGCGACTTTTTACTGGGGTGAAATACGGGGAATTGTTATCTCTGGACTGGGTAGTTTGAGCTAAAAAGATGGATGGGTAAAACGAGTGAAGGCAAGTGTCCTAAGGACACTGATAGTGAGGCACGTAGCGCATAAGGATTGGGTGTGTTAGGGTGTAGGGGGGCACCTCGTGCCGGGTTTAATACTGGTACGGGCCTTAGTACCAGTTAACCTAAAGGACTTTACCTTACCTTTTTACCGTATGCGCTGTATAACTCCTGAAACATATTAGCCCTTATGCAGATTAAATACATAACCTACCCATCGTGAGGGTCCACCTTTCGATCCGCCACGTCACCACACCACGCGGCATGCTCCTGCCACCTCCTTCTAACCTTGAGTCCCCACCACGCTATGCCTTCACAATTCCGCGGGGGTATGGGTCTCTTCCCTCCCTCGCTGCTCGACCCCCTCGGAATTTCCCTCGTGTGCATCTTCACGCAGCGGCAACTTCTTTTAATACATATGTTTTGCGCTTAGTGTAGCGTTCCATCGCTTTTTATGTTTCTGTTAGCTTTTGGCTTTATACTCCATTCTTTCGTGTTAATTCCGCCTTTGGCTTTAACGCACGTGGCCTTCGTTGCTTTGTCTCCTTTCAACCCACTTTTGAAGTATTTCGTCCTTTGATACAAAGCTTAATGCATGACTTGTCAACCTTTTAATACACTAATGACTAATGTTAAAGATTAAACAACACATCATATCCTTCAAAAGATTCATATTCAATATCATCCTTTTTCTTGATCATGAGAAGCACAAAATTTTTACTTGCATTAATTAGTCTCTTCATTTGCCCTACATTAACTAAAGAAATATTTAGCTTTTTGTGATGAGCTCTCACAATATACTCCACCCCATCCTTGAGAAAATGATATTTGTTCTCATGGCGATAAAATACCACTTCCTATGATACAAATATGGAATTCACAAGATAATCCCAGAAATGTCAAGTGAAACCACATCTAACTCAACTTCATCAACAAAGTTTGAAGGAATGGCAAATCGAAATATGCATTTCCTTGTAACCTGTAAATTGGCATTCTTAACTATCGAACCCAAAGGGCATGGTTTATGATGTGGTATGGTTTCAAGGTTAAGATTTTTTACCAAGTCTTTTGAAATCAAGTTTTCTTGTGACCCACTATCACCCACTATCAAACAATGCATCAATCTTTGTATGATTTGAAATCACCCCTACATGGAACAATTCTATCATTGTGTCTTCATTTGGAGTATTTTTGTGACAATTTGAGGAACTAGTACTTCCTATGGCTTCTTTTCCATTTTTTACCATGGCTACAATCTTGGTCTCATCACTGGAATCGGATCCAAGATCATGTTGTGTGGTGGTAGTCATCTTTTGTTTCCCCTTATTGTTTGGTTTCTTAGGCCTTAGTTCAGGATGTAATTTCCAACAGTGAGTTTCATCATGCCCTTCTTTGAAACATTGTTTGCATGTACTTTTCTCCCCTTCTTTCTTAACACTTTCATTCTTCTTTCCCTTTCATTTTCCTCCATTATCTTTTCCCTTACCATTGAATGGCTTCTTCTTACTACCCTCTTCCTGAATGTTCTTTCCCCTTGCTTCAAGATGTGTGGCTTTCACACATACTTCATCTATATTTCTTGGGTTAAACATAAGGATAGTATGTTTGAAATAGGAATGTAAACCCCCAATGTATTTCAAGAGTGTGTCTTGGGAATTAAAGTTTACTCTTAACAACAAAGCCCTTTTTCTAAAATCTTGGGTATACTCTTGAACTATCTGACCCTTGAGTTGCCTAAATTTTTTCCAACTCAAAATTTCTTTTTCTATATAGGCTAATGGAAAAACTATCTTTTAATTGAAAAAATAAACACAACCCAAGAAATGGATATCTTACCATGAATTCACATTTCCTCTTGAGACTTTTCTTCCCACCAGACTAGCGTTGCTCCTTCTAGCCTCAATGAAGGAAACTGGATATTTATGTCATCCTCTTGTAGATTCTGAATTCTACAGTATACCTCCCATTAATGGATCCAAATTTCCAGTTTCTCTACATTTACCTCGCCATTATACATGGTAAGTTCAAACTTAATGTCCAATTTGAGTAATGGAGTTTTTACTTTTGGGATTTTTATATGACTATGGGTGGTTTTTGTGGTGGATGTGGAAGATGATGAGGATGAGGATGGTGGAGATGGAGGTGGGTTTTCTTCCACTACCCTTCGAACTCTTCTCTTCATCCTTCGTATCATCTGAAGTTCCTTCTCCATGTAGATGCTTAGAACCTTCTCCTGCCCTTTTAGCAGTGAATGCATCAAACATGATTTTAACCATACTCTTTATTTCATTGACGTCTCTCTTGACATATTCCTCTTCTGAATGTCCTTGAGTCTCCCCAACACTTTACATGGTGGATAAGGATTCAAGCTCAGCTTGTGATGCTTATACCTCTTCAATCAACTTAGCTTCTTGTGTAATTTGTACTTCTTCAATATCAACTTCTGGAGATAAAACTTGAGGTGCTTCAAGTGCATATATGAGTGGAAATTTGGGTGAAGATGATGTTATTTCAGCTATCCTTCTTATGTTCCTAACCTCATGACTAGCAACCAATATTTTCCCTTCTCCTCTCTACAACTTCAACCTTGTAAGCATCAAAAAATTGAAACAATTAAAACCATTCTTGCACAAAACTGAAGAAAAACAAGCAAATAACCTTTGCTCTAATACCATCTTGATATGAATTTGATTGTTAGTCTTGTTGTGCTAATATCATCTTCAGATTTATATTGAAAGTGCTGATGTTTGCTTCTTATACAAGGGTTTATTGAAGTGCTTATGATTTTTTCGTGTCCTGTGATTTGGCAGATTGGTAAACCAAATGACAGGGTAACATCAGACCAATCTTTGGAGTCCTAGGACCTAGCATTCCTGGACTCAGAGAGGGCTCTATCTATGGATGCAAAGGATGTGTTCTTTTTTCTTTTAGGGTTTTGATTTTAGGCTAGTTGTTAAGTGTAGGGTTTGTTGATTGTTTTGGTTGGGTGAGATGAACTGGTAGAATAGGTGGAGTGAGAGGTATTTAAATCATTGGGCTATGGAGTCAATAAAAGTCATGGGTGTCTCAATAATGAATCAAAGTGCAGTGCAAGGCCAATATAGCAAGGTTAATGGATCCTTAAGGTTGTGAGTGAAGTGGGATGAACATCAAGTTTGTGAATAAGGTAGGGAAAAGGGCAATCAAGAATCCTTTGTCAAATACTTATAACAAGGAGGTCTTAAATACTGATAAGTAAAAGCTATAACTCATGAGGTAGGGAAAACCATTAAGGTCAATGAACAATACATAAACTGATAAATATCCAAGATAAACATTTTGGTGAGACATAGAAAGCATAAGAGCTTATCTAACTTTAGTAAATTCACCTTCAGATTTAGAACACATTTAAGATAAAAAATAACTTAATCTATGAAGAGGCAACTCCTAAACATCATAAATCAAGCTATAAATAACTATGAAACAAGTTGGTAAGCATGGACAAAGAGCAATATTGAACGAGACCTCTTTGACTTAACCTAGCAAACAATATTCCAAAGAGAGGTTTCAAGACAGAGTTTAGATAGCTTCAAATAAGCATGGCATACTGTGAATCATACTTGTAACCTAGCATACTAACCATACATGAAACAAAACAAGTTTAGGTGGACCTAAGGAGCAATCAAGAATTCCTTAAGCTGACCAAATAGAGGAAAACATCAAGGTAATAGAAGGCAGGAGGAATGAGGTGCTTCCAAGAGCATTTCTCAACCTATATTTTTCTGTTCTATTACAACAAAGAATAATGAAACATATGATAACAAGAAAACATCAATAAATTAAGCATACATCACCATTAACCAAGCTCAGGGATCTTGAAAACAAGCTTCACCATCATCAATCCAAGCAAGGCATTCATAGACTCCACAACACCAATTTCTTCTCTAAGCTCATAAAAACCATATATTGCTCTCAAAGCTCATCAAATGCCAACATTTACAATGAAGCCCTCATGCTCTATTTATCTTAGCAAGAGAGGGGAAAAACCCTAATTATGGTAGGAAAATGTCAAATTCACCCATAAATGTCATTTATGGCCAAGAGACCATGCAAGGCCCAAGGCACATAATATCCTAAGAAATAAATGCGAAAATAACTTCTTGCACCTAAATCTAGAGTGATTTGCATCAAAAAACTCAAAAATATCATTTTTCAATAAGTGAGTGTGTTTTTTTTACTTTTGGTCCAAAACACACTTAGACAGTCCATTTGCGCAACACCACTTCAGTAGAAAATAGGGTCTTTTGTGACTACATTTTGGACCCCTTCCCGGTGTCGGATTTTTCTCCGTGATGGCTCGTTGGAAAGCTTGTCAAGTTGAATTTATAGATTTATATTTTTTTTAATGAATGGGTGCCATTGTCCTGTCCAAAAATCCATTCTCCCAACACTGCTTTGTGTGCAGCACCTTGCCTGAATATGAGGCAGAATGATCAAAATTTAGGTATTTTTTGACCTTTTGGGGGGTCATAACTGCTCCAAATGGTATGAAATTTTGTGAGCAGACTATTGATGACGAGAGGAATCTAAAAATTTCAATTTTTCAAGCTAAGGATGCATGAGCTGTGTGCGCAATGCCAAGGGTGCTACGCATAGAGGCCTCAAAATTTCAAAAAAACAAAATCTTGTTCAAATTTGCCCAAACTTGGTGGAGTGGTCCCTCAATAGGTCTTGGAAAAATTCAGCAAAAACTTCAAGGCTATCATGCTCTTTCGCCTCCTTTAGGGTTTGGACTTCAAGTAGGGTCTCCTTCAGCTTGGCATAAACAAGCTTGTGCTTCTTAGCATAATACTTTGTTATCTTCTTTTGGAGGGCCAAACCCCTTTTTATCTTCTTGAAGTGTTTGTGCTCATTCTTATAATACTGAATGGTGTATTGGGCCATACCAAAATCCCTCTCCCATTCCTTGATTTGACCATCTTTTCTTTGGAGTAACAGTCTAGTGGCCATCTCCTTATCTTCAGTGTCACTGTCTAGGTCAATAAATTGAGGCCCTTGAGTAGTTTTCTTGCCTCTCTTACTTCTCCTAACCTTGTCCATCTTTTCTTTGCCCTTGTCAAGCCTTGGAGTTGATGCAGATGACAAGGTCCCTTGCCTTTTGGAGGTAGCAAACATTTGCCTTGGCCCTCTGTGGTAGGTGCATGTGAGAGGTGTGATAGTGGTTTTGGAAATTTTTTCATCATTGCTATGACCTTTGGTGTTGTCACTAGATCCCTCACCTTCACTATGATTCCCATCAGTCATCTCATTTTCTGTTGGATCACTGCCTTTTTAACCTTCAATATCATCATCATCATTAACCTCCTTACTGCCTTTTTTGCTGTAGCTTTGGTCTTCATTGGGATTATTAGCCTCTACACTTGCTTCGCTTTTATTGTCACTAAGAGACTGATTAGTGTCATGATTGTCATGAATGTTTTCATGACATTCATGACCATCTTATTTGTTGTTTAGTTTCCCATTGGTTTCACTATCAAATTTATCCTCTTTGTTACTATCTTCCTCTTCAAATTCCGCTTCTTCATATTCATCATCTCTCTCCATATTGTCACTGTTTTCACCATGACTTTGCACACTATCTCCACGACCAAGCACATTGTCTCTTTGACCGCTAACTTCCTCATCTTTACCACTGCTATGATCATTTTCCTCTTCTTCATCTTTACTCTCTTTATCTTTTTTTATGGACTTTGCCCCATCATGATCTTCTTGACCATCATTTCCTCCTTTATGTTTGGTCTCAAAGGCTTTTGACCTTTATCACCACCACTGTTTTTTGTTAGATCTTGACATGTTCATAGGAGATGCTGGTTTGCAAATTAGGGCTTGATGAAACAAGGTGAAGATGATGATGGAGTCAACTTTGGAGAATGAGCGGTGTGGAGGCTAGGGCTCTTAGGGTTTAGTTGCCTTGTAGCTTTAGGAGGCCTTCTCAAAGGTGTATTGTTGTCACCTCATTTCACTCACCCCCGTATGACATGAAAACTGGTTTTAAGGAGGCTTTAAACACAAAGGCTCATTTGTATGCAAAACATAGGGTTTACCTCACTTAGGGTTTGAACACTTAAAGCCCCAAAAATACTTAAAATTTATGGAAAATTGCTTTGGGGACAAGTAAAGGAGGCTACTTACCAATTTTTTGGCTTTTTTTGAATCTTCAAAAATCAAATGGAGAGAAAAAATTTAGCTTGAGGCAGGATTTTTATTTTTTTGGAGGCTCCTAGCATTTGTACAGCGTCGGGCAGTCCTGCCCATCGATTAGCGCAGCGCCACTTATTTGCGGAGCGCCAAAAAAGGGTCAGCTTGCAGATAGGTTTTGAGGACCTTCCCGAAGTTGGATTTGGGCTTGTGATAGCTCGTTGGAAATATTAACCTGTATAATTTCCAAATATACAATTTTTGTCCTGATTGGAGTTGATTTTCCTGTTAAAAGTTTTGTTTCCCAAGACTGGTCAAAAAGTGCTGAGTGATGGTGCAGAAATGCAGAGTGCTGGTGCAGACAACTTTCGGAGGCCTTTCTTAACTCTAAATTGATCTCATGATATCTCATTGGAAATATATTCAAGTTTAGTTTTCTTTTGACTCATCAAGAAAGTCATTTGGACTCTCCAGCTGTGAGAAAACCTGATTTTCCCAAGGTCACTCCAGCAGTGCAAAAATTCTCCTGGGACACCTATATTTTTTATATTTCTCCCAAACCATGATACCTGTGTACAAACTGAAGGAGGATTTTCTTCTTGGATCTATATTGGAAAAAAACCTCTCTTACATTTTTCAATATCATCTCTGTTTGGTCAGAAACACAATTTGAAGCAAAATTGGCCCTAGGCGTGACACATGGCTTGTCTCTTGGAATGAATTCTTGGAAAATGATGGAGGCATGATGTTTATGAGTTGGTATGGAATTATTCTTGCTGAAATGATCTATCAAATTAATCCTTTTCTCTTGTTCCTCCTTTTCATATCAAACCCTAGCTTAGTTGGAAGAGGAAATTAGGGTTTGGTGTAGGGGATTTAGGACTGCCTTGTAGAGGGAGGGGAATGAAGGGGTTAAGGGTTGTATAAATTCTTGGGGAAATTTTGGGGAATAGGGATAGATGTTAGAGAGTAGGGAAAAGTGGAATTTAAAGAATTGAGTGAGGGGAAAGGGTCCAAAATGGAAAAACACAGGCCTAGTCTCGAAAAGTGTCAAATTGTAGCAATAGGCTAGGTTTTGTAGAAAAATGATGAGTTTGAGGGATAGTAGTTATGGGAAGTGTTTATGAAGGTATATTAAGGATAGGAGGAGGTTTAAGAGCATCAGGATACAAGACTTGTTGATTTTTAACCATGGAGGTCATGAAACCAAGAAAAATGCCCTTAAAAACCCTAGATGGACAATGGAGGTGTTAAGCAAAACAAAATAGAGGGTTGAGGCCAAAGGTGGAAAAACATAGTGATAATGAGTGGCATGAGCCCATGATGGTTCCTTTGGGATTATTGATCTGACCTTGACATGATGGGATGATGAAATAGTGAAAAAATTATCCTAAGGATAATGAAGGCAATGAAATTTCTAGAACTCACAATGTTCATGAACTTTGTTTCTAGAAATCTAGGATAAGCATTTAGTCATCTTCAAAGGAAAAAATTACTGATGATTAATAGTGGCTCCACCTGGGGAGGGAAAATCCTTTTCAGGAGGTTTCCAGAACTTTTAGATCTCTTGGTTTATGAAGACTAGTGCCTCATCCATTGGGCATATTTTCTTTTTCTCCTTTCATTTTGTTGATGCCTGCTTGAAGTTGTTATCTCAATAATTTGAAAAAACATGATTAGCTCCACTTCATCTTTACCTACCCAACTTACTTGCCTAACATTTTCTCTTCCTTGGGTGCACTTGAGCTGGCAAACCCTTTGACATTTTTTTTCTTTCTAAAAGAAAAAACAAACTATTTAATAGTACCCTTATTACTCCCAAAGGTTCAGATTATGCTAGTGAACCCTTTTATTCTCCACCTATACTACTCAACTGTCAAGATTAAGCTATTTGATAGGATTTCATTCACTAAGATATAAACATGAAATTGAAAGCATGGTTCAAATCAGGATTAAACAATCTGACTTACCACGAGTATGTGGCATAAGAACAAGCTGCACACAAATTTGATTTCCGTACAAACAAAAATTAGGAAACATAAGGGCAGTAATATATCATTTTTTAAGCATCCCTATTTTCCTCTTTGGTTCATATTTGAGGATGTGGAACCATCATCTTTTATCCCTAATCTATCTTTCTTGAAAAGTCAAGTTTGAATGTTTTGAAAAGCTCTCTTTCACTAACTTATCAACATAAATTTAAACATGTTCAGCCATGATTAGTCTAAATGACTGAACAATACCTTTTTGAACCAGTAGTGGAATTTAGTCTTGCACACTTTCAGCATCACTATTTTTTGGGTATGGGGCTGTACCTCTTTTCAAATCTGACCTATTTTTCATTCTTTCTATGTTTTTGAGTTTTTTCTTTCTTTTTGGTAAAAACAATATAAAACTAATGGTAGAAAGATGCTCATGGTGCTGAGTGTTATCACTATAGTAAATTTTCTATCAGAAATATTTAAAACTTTCTAACTTACTAGAGGTAACCACAAACCTACTTCAAATCCTAGGATCTAGCCTTCCTAGAATTCAGAGAGGGATCTCTCTTTATGATTTAACTTTGTTTTTGTTTAATATTTTAGGCTAGGTATGATTGGGCACTTGGTTTTTTGTTTGGAAAGTTTGGTGGGAAATAATATTACTTGGAGACAAATTAAAGAGGGATCTACTAGTCCATTGGGCTATGGAGTCAAGGTGTAGCAGGCAAGACTGGAAGGCAAGGCCAAAAGGATGCTAATGTACTCAGGGAAAGGTATATAACCCTTAGAGATTTGAATAGTTTGATTTGATGAGATGGATTGATTTCGTGATAAAGGGCAGTGAAGGATCCTTTGATCCGGAAAAACAGGAAGGAGGCAGGGGTCAAACGAGACTGGGAGCAATTAAGAATTCCTAAGTCCGGAAATCAGCAGAAACATTGAAATGATTAAGTAGTTAAGACAGGGAGTTTTTACACTTATCCTGAAATAATATTCCTAATTAATCATTTGGATTTAACAACATATATGAAATTGAATGAAACTTCAGAAGATGAAACAATGATAGTAAGAAATCACTTTACGCATTAGCTTATCGCATGAATCCTGAGTTATGAAGTCCAATTGGCTATTGTCCATAATGTTGCTATGTAATCAACACATGAGCCTCCAAAGTACCAAAAAAATTGTCTATAATAATCTCAAAAACTTTATTCCACCCAAAATACTTCAAAGAGTGAAGTATTTATACAAATTCTAAACTAGAATATCTTGAAAAAATATCCAGATTGTTTTACAAATATCTCCAACTGTTTTACATAAATAGAACTTAATTAAAGGACACTCAAAACTAATGCATCTATTTGGTACTATTTTTTAGGGATAGGTGATGAAAAAGAGGAGAATTCAAATTTGATCCAACTCTTAGTTGATGATGAGGCATCCAAGTCACTAACTGTTTCCTTTTTTTGTGCATTCTGCTCCAGCAATTCTGCAAACTTTGGGTTTAATGATACATTTTTATTTCTCAATCCGAAATATATATGTAAAACATGAAAGAGGTTATTGTAGATAAATATGTTGGTGAAATAAAAATCTCTCAGGTTCCTAAAATTCCTCTCCATATGTGCACAATAGACTCTGCAAAAAGATGTGTAAAACAGAGTTTTACAGAGTCTAAAAAATAGGTTGTAAAGATGCGCATGTATCTCTCATTATGTAATACCTGTGCAAAAAGTGAGATAGGTTTTTGTATATGGGTCTCGTAGAAACAAAAACCTCCTTCAGTGTTTTAAGATGTATTTCTTATTAGCCACAATATTCTCTGCAAAATGATGACTTAACAAGCATTTTCGGCAAAGATAGCTTTCAAATATTGTTTAATATTTCCAAATCCACAATAGCTGTTAGAAAAGTGAGAGAGGTTTTTGTAGTAGAAGACCTTAAGAATATAAACCTCCTTCAGTTTTTCAAAATTCATCTCGTATTGGTCACAATAGTTTCTGTAAAAAAATGACTTAAACATGAAATTTCTGAAAAAATGTTCCTTCTTGTTATGTTTTCATCTTTTCACCTTTTTGTTCTTTTAACTGTTTTAATTTCACTTTGGATAAAATTCATTGTTGGTGAAAGTATTTTCATCTCTTTTTACTATTTACTGCCTCTATATTTACTTTTACTGTTTACCTTTGACTGCTCAGTAACTTGTTTTAACTTTCACTCTGACTTTTACCTGATACACTTTAACCACTGATACTCTTTGACTGTTATGTTTTCAGTGTCATTATGAATTATGATTTCACTTTTACCATTCACTGTACAAATTTAATCGTTCTGATCTCTCTCTGACTTGATTTTATTTTTTCTTTGTATACAAACTATTTGTTGAATGAAGCTTTTGATTTAAAATCTGAGAATTTGGAGCAAACAATTTTGTTAACTAGTATTGAAACTGATGGCCCAATTTCTTATTCTGATTATAACCTGAAAAAATCAAACAATTTTTTAATGAAGCAGAGGTCTGCAAGGAGGTGATTGAAGGCTTTTGAAAGACCTGTGGGATGAGATCTGTCTGTGGAGGTTTAACTCTGTTTTTAGGAATTCTGGCTTCTTCTGTAAGATTAAATGGTTTACAGAAGTAATTTAATTTAAACAGAGGGGTAACTGAGCAATTTAGGCTAAATATATCTTCTTTTAGGCTTTTTGCTCAATTAGGTTTATCTGAGGATTGATACTGGGATAAGACAGGAAACAAGGGTTTCCTGAATGGTTTGAGACTGTAAAAAGGAGTTTGGTAGGCATGAAAAACCTTTTTGTCTTGGAATTGATATTCAGAGATTTTAAACTGAGGAAATTGGCTCAGATAAAAGATTTTATGAACATAGCAACTTCTGGGAAAAAATTGGCCATGTTTTGGCCTGTTTTGGGCATTTTGGGCATTTTGGGAAATTTATCCAGTGGATTTTTCTCATTAACCTTCTTCACTTTACTTATAGATGGTTTAACCTTGAAATTTTCAAGTCTGTTTATCGAAAAATACCTCAAATAACAAGTATTTGAAGCTTTGACAGGTTTTTCCAACTTTTGAGATTATTCCTGCAGACGGGTCTGAATCATTGGTGCAAAGAATGGCTTTAATGATCTTCAGATAGGAAAATAGTGGTCGAATTTGTCTTTGGGACAAGAAATTAACAAACAAGGGCTTAGGGCTCTTTACATAGTCAGGCAGAGTTTTCTTTTAACAGTCGGGAGCAAAAATAACAGTGGAAAATAATGAAACAAAGGTTTAAACTTATGATATAAACTTTTATTACTTACCATAAATGTGAGTCATATCATCAGCGGGAATGGGTTTTGATTTTTAGAATGCGAAAAACCATTAGTGGGTTTCGCATTGGCATAGAATGGTAAGGTTTTTTGTGAAAAATGGACGTGACACAATCAAAAGGTGCCACGTTGTATGGGGTGGTTTCACTAAAACTTATTTTTTCGCGTTACTTTTGGTTTTTGGCAAACGTTTGTTTTTCGGGCGCGAAATGCATTCTCGATCGTTAGATCAGAAAGGTTGGAGCGAACAGCCAAGATGTATTGGGAAGCTGCGGGGGAAAGGTAAGGTGGGACCGGGCGACTTATGCGATGGCGGATAACTATAAAACCTTTGTAATATATGCTTTATAACAAAGTTTTAATATATGAAATCTATGTTTATGCGGGGTTAAAACCTTGGGTTAACTTTATATAAAGCATGAGGCTTTAAATAATGGGAATGATTAAAAAGGTAAAGGTTTTTGTTGTGTGATTTCACACTTTAACCTTGGGTTAAGTTAGGGAAGGGTAATAAGTGAATTACAAAGACACGGGGACATCGCCTTTATAAAAACTTAGGCTTAAAATGACATAGTCGAAGTAGTATTTTTTCCGCTTTAGACATATAAAATATGTATAAAGTGCTTTTTTATTTTAATTGTATTATATAGTTATAGACTATGGAGATTTCTATTCACTATAGGGGGTGGGGTATTTGAATAGGGCTAGTTTTTAGACCAAAGGGAGTGTAATTGGGGTTTTAATTCACCATGTGGATAATATTCTTTGGTCAAAAAATCTTATAATAGTGGGTTTTTGGGAATATTAAAATACGAGTTATAATAATAGGATGAAGTTATGTTTATAAGGAATTAATAAAATAATTTAGAGGTTAATATGACTTAGGGACAATGTAATACATCAAAATACAATTATATAACTAAGTAAAGTGAAAAATTTAAAGAAAAGCTTTATTATCATAATTTTATCACTTTAACTTAGGATATAATGTCCTTTTGAGGGTTTTTATGCTTTATGAGATGTAGGCAGTTAATCAAATGGGGGATTTTTGTATCATTAAGTAAAAATGGAGTATTTACTTATGAAATTGCATGGTGATGAATGCATGAATGGTAGATGGTGAAAATTTTGGGATTAACATAGAAATTTAACACTTTCAACTAGCTAGTCATTAAGCCTTGGGTCCGGTCCCAACAGAAGTCAGAGAAATGCTCTGAACCTCTTTGACTGAAATTTTAGAATGTCAAATAGCTATAAGGGAGGGGACATTAGTGATTGTTTCCCGGTGACAAATATTTACAATGATTTTCCCACCTTCTTCTACCTACCCAATCTTTAATCTAGCATTTTTTCTTCCATTTGTGCAGGTGCATTTGAGCTAGAAACCTTGAACATTTTATTCTTTTGAAAGCAGTAAAAACTATTTGATTCTACCTTATTTCATCCAAGGACCCAGATTAAATTGTTGGGTTCCTTTTTACTCTATACCTATCTACTGAACTGTCAGGATTAAACTGTCTGACAACTCTTTATTCTCTATCTAAAACAAGTAAATTAAAACATGACAAGTTGAGATTAAACAGTTCAACTCATCATGGATTATGGCATTTATTAACACTCTGCCATAATCAGCTGCAAAAAGTAAAAAGTAGTGGCATTTAGACTTGCACACTTTCATGTTTTATTCATCTTTTTCCTTTTGGGGTATATCATTTTTTCTAAGTCCTTTGATTTTTCTTTTAGGACTTTTACCCTCTTTTTGATTTTTTATTTTTTTATTTTTTTTTTAAATATGGAAAAACAACTTGCAGAAATAAAAGTATGTACATATTTACAAGACTATCATAAGTCAATTCCAAATTATGAATCCTATATTTATAGGACCCTAACACTGATCTTATTTTCTTGACTATCTATCCTAATCTAACCTATACATGATATACATTTAGCTGGTGAACTCTCTCTTCCAATACAGCCAATCAAGCAGATGATTCCATGAGGGATCTTGGTTTAGCTCCTTGAGTATGTTGGACAAACAAAAGGGCCACTCCCATCTTACTTTCTTTTGAAAAATGGTGCCTAAACTTCTCTTTAAACCTTGCATCAAACTGCTCTTAACATATTTCACTCCCTCTTCAAATGTCTTTAACAAATCAACAAAGGGATCTTGAAACAATACCTGAATGTGAAGATTTGGAAAATAAGCTTGATCTAGGCCTGCTTCTTCCTCCACTTGGTGGAGCTTAGGACTCTTTTGGGAAAGAAACTCTTCCTCTTCCTCATGATCATCTGAATTGGTAGATTCATCATAGATTTCAATGTTTACCTCTAGCACACTTGATATGTTTTGATAGAGTGGGCTAAAATCTGTTTGAAGGTCATCATGTTGATGAGTAGGAGCACTCTTTGACAATAAATATTCCCAAGAAGGTAGTGTAACAACTCTCATGTGATTATCAACTTCTAAGCCTGCACCTGCAATTTTTAATTCAATGGAACTTGGTGGGTGCAAATATGGAGCTAAGGAGGATTCCATGTTCCAAATGATCTCCTCAACCATTTCAGGAGAAGGCTTCTTATTGAAATTTTTTTCAAGAAGTTCATCATCCTCCTCAATCTCAACATCAAAGCTAAAAGACTATTGATTTCCAATTATGTGAAAGTTATTTCCGATGGACTGAAGTGAAGTAGAGAAAAGAGTTAGAGACTCTTCACTTACTTCTAAACTTTCAAGGCTTTCCTCTTCAGTGTCATAGGTGACCTGTCCTGGCTAATTACTGCTTTCAATCTGATGATAGTGAACTTCATCCCACAAATCAACTGTTGATGGCTCTGCAAGTTTAGCTTATGCTTGGAGAACATCATCATCATCAGACTAATCAAAATTTGGAGAATCATCAACATAAATAATTTCATCAATCAAACATATTGGATTACCAATTCGTTCTTCTTTGAATTGATCTACAAGTTCACTTTCTAACTTATGGTAGACAGGATTAGTAGGAGAATGAACAGAAATGTTTTGTTCACATGAAGGCTTAGAGGCTGGCTGAATGTTTAGCACCTGATTTATTTCCTCTTCAGTAAAAAGAGGAGGAATTTTTCTCTTTCTTTGGATAGAAGTACAAAATTTCTCTTTATCCCGTGAAGGCTGATTTTGAGGCTGAATGTTTTCTTGAGCCTCACCTAGAAGAGATGGTGAATCATTACTTGTGCCTTCAAAGAGATTCTATGGATTTCCTTCTATTTATTGATTGGGTTCTAACTCCTCTAGGTTGTCATGATAGCTATCTTGAGAATGAAATGCATGGAGTTCTTCTAATAAATCTTCAGGATGCCAATTCCCTAAATCCTCATCAATATTTACAAGGTGTTGTATGAAATCTTCAGATTGATCACAACAATTTTCAGATAATGATAAACATGGACAATATTCTTTATAATGTTCATAAAACACCTTGTGGAAATCTTTCAAGGAAAACAAGCTACTAGATTTTAGCCATTCATATCAATTTTTTTCCTTACCTTCTAATGTCGCCATAAACATTTTCATGAGGCAATCCTCGCGCCATTCAACCTTTAACCTCCATATGTGTATATGAAATTTGATGAGATGTAACAAGGGGTCATCAACTTTTTCATCTTGAAATATAGGTAGGTTTTTTATCCAATTTATTTCAGGCATTTTGTGTGGGAATCCAGGGATATGATCTCTACTCATTGGAGCATATCTCCTTTGTATCCCTGGATCCATGTTTGTAAATCAGAAATGGTCACTGAATCTTTTCAACCAATCTAGAGTCCTCTACTAGTGGAGTCTTTAGGTCTATGGAGAGTTGTGGAGTCGCCAGGTGGAGGATTTCAACTTCTTTGTCCACCATCAGCATGATTTGGATTGCTTAATGCATTCCTAGGGGATTTTATAAGAACTAGTGATGTAATAGGCCTACTAGAGGCTAGTGGAGTCGCCAGGTGGATGTTTTTAGTTGTTTTTAAGATATCCGTCTATGGTCCACCACCAATGCTGAAAAAAACCAATCTAGGGATGTTTTTCGGGTTTTCTGAGTTCCTTTATGTAGCCCTAAGGTTTGTGAGAGTGTCCTATAGCTGAGTCATAATTTTGCTAAGATGGTGAGAAAAACCAGATTCTACTCTATGGCTGACAGTTTAAGTTCTCTATGATTTGATAAGGGTATCTGAAGTCCTAAGGGGTACTTAGATTGTCACTGACTCACAAGGCCCATCATGATCACCATTTTTTTAGTGATAGTGATGAGGTGGTTATAAATCAGAGGATACAGTTTGATAAGGGCTTCTGAAGTTCTCTAAGGAGGTATAAGCTTCTTATCTACTCAGAAGGTCCCACCGTGATAGCCATTATGTTAATGTCTCATGATTTGGTAGATTGGTAAACCAAATTATAGGGTAACATCAGACCAGTATTTGGATTTCTAGGACTTGGCCTTCCTAGACTCAGAGAGGGCTCTCTCTATGGATGCAAAGGATGTGTTCTTTTTTCTTTTAGGGTTTTGATTTTAGGCTAGTTGGTAAGTGTAGGGTTTGTTGACTGTTTTGGTTGGGTGAGATGAACTGGTAGAATAGGTGGAGTGAGAGGTCTTTAAATCATTGGGCTATAGAGTCAATAAAAGTCATGGGTGTCTCAATAATGAATCAAAGTGCAGTGCAAGGCCAATCTAGCAAGGTTAATGGATCGTTAAGGTTATGAGTGAAGTGGGATGAACATCAAGTTTGTGAATAAGGTAGGGCAAAGGGAAATCAAGAATCATTTTTAAAATACCTATAACAAGGAGGTCTTAAATACTGATAAGAAAACTTTATAACTCATGAGGTAGGGAAAACCATTAAGCTCAATGAACAATACTTAAACTGATAAATATCCAAGATAAACATTTCGGTGAGACATAGAAAGCATAAGAGCTTATCTAAATTTAGTAAATTCACCTTCAGATTTATAACACATTTAAGATCACAAATAACTTAATTTATGCAGAGAGAATTCCTAAACATCATAAATCAGGATATAAAGAACTCTGAAACAAGTTGGTAAGCATGGAAAAAGGGCAAGATCAAATGAGACCTATTTGATTTAACCTAGCAAACAATATTCCAAAGAGAGGTTTCAAGACAGAGTTTGGATAGCTTCAAATAAGCAGGGCATATCGTGAATCATATTTTTAAACTAGCATACAAACCATACATGAAACAAAACAACTTTAGGTGGACCTAAGGAGTAGTCAAGAATTCCTTAAGCTAACCAAACAAAGGAAAACATCAAGGTAATAGAAGGCAGGAGGAATGAGGTGCTTCCAAGAGAATTTCTCAACCTATAATTTTCTGTTCTATTACAACAACGAATAATGAAACATATGATAACAAGAAATCATAAACAAATTAAGCATACATCACCATTAACCAAGCTCAGGGATCCTGCAAACAAGCTTCACCATCATCAATCCAAGCAAGGCATTCATAGACTCCACAACTATTGCACTAAAAACTTTCACCCTGACATTTTGCTGACTATATGAGCTCATTGACACTCATAACTTACCTCCTCTGCAAGTCTTACAACCTTTACTCCTCATGTCAAGCCTTAAAACAGGAGAAAAAACCATAAAAACTCAAAAACCCTAGGGTACGCAATTAATGCGAGGCTTACCTGCGTTCCTGGCTAGGGTACGTAGGTAATGTGAAGAGAAATTGCGTTCTGGAACGCATTTTTCCAGTGTTATGCCTGTGTACCCCCTCCAAAGTCAAAAAAGCGAGAAACAAAAGTTAAAAAGTTGATTTGAGGTCAATTCTAGAAGCTTCTAGATGATAATTTTTGGGGATGAGTACACTTTAATAAGGTGCATGTATCCCACACCTTAAGGAACTAATCCCTTGATGTGAGGAGCCTATCCCTTTGAAGGAGGATTCTATCCCTTCATAGGTGGAACCCTAACCTCCTCATCTACTCTATAAAAAGAGGCATTGGGTAGCCTCAAAGGGAGTTCAAGCTTTAGTGTGTGATTGAGTTGAAGGGCTGTTGAGATTTAGACTTCTTTCTGCTGAGCTTTTGAGAGGAAAGATCACATACCTCTATGTGCTCCTGGAGGAAGAGTGCAAGACTTATCAAAGTAGAGGAGACTCCTGCTTCGGACCCTGGGAAGGCCTATTCAACATCAAGGCTAAGGTTGTAAGGTTCTTCTATTATTTTAAGATTAATACAATCAAGTTTTGTTTTTCTCAATAAATTGACGTTCGATTGTTTATTTCAATAAGCTATCGTTTGATCGTTTATTTCATAGATTCCTTGATCACTATGATAGGTATGTTTTATAATTATTTTTTATACAGGTGCTACTTAATATTTGCTTTTTTGTGATTGCAGGTCGACAAAATATGACACTTTGTTGCGACAAAAGACGACACTTTGTTGCGACAAAATATGACACTTTGTTGCGACGAAAGACGACACTTTCTTGTGACAAAAGAACTCTTGTTGCAACGGAAGGATTATTGTTGTGACGAAAGAAATATTGTTGCAACAGAAGCACTACGACCGCAAATAAGCATTTGGATCTAAGGTAGGATCGACACCTTCATAGCATTTATTTGTAAAACGAATATATTTAGAGAAAGATAAACTTAGTTGTTCGTTTGTTGCTAGAATGTCTTCTGACACTAGGGAGATCAATCTTGTCTGCAAGATCGATTTATCCGGCCAACAAATTGGTGACTCCACTGGGGAAAGAACTTGTTTTGATTTTCCTTTATTTTGATTTGAGAAAATGCTTTTTCCTGATTTTTGATTGATTTGTATGGGCTTGGGTAGCTTAGATTTACTTTGATTTGGAAAGCTTTGAAATCTTCTTTATTTCTCTTGAACTTTTCTGGGGACCGCACATTGTTGCAGACCCTGTTAAAAGTCTTGAAAAACTTAGATTTCTTCTTTCAGATTTAGTTTAGATTTGATTTAGGATTCTTAGTGTCTGCCCAAATCTGTGTGTTTTCTGTCGAAAATCTCTTGTGAATTAGTGTCATAGCACTTTTGTTTTGAATGATTTTCTAGAAGTTTTGCATTTTTAGAGTGGTTTTTGCCTTGTCTCTGTAGTGACCCAAAGATTAGAAGCTTAAAAGTGCTATTAGATCACTTTGGTATCTTTTATCTTTTTGATGAGTCTGACTTGGTTGTGAAATTCATTCTTTTTTGAGAAATAGATCTAGTTTTCTCTTTGCAAATCTTTGAACAAACTTTGTTTTAAGTTCTGAATTTCATTTTTATAAAACATATCTAGATGTTTTTTGATTTATTTGTTATTCTAGGCAAATGAATCCTTAGTTTACTGAACAAATAAGCAAAGCATTCTCAAAAAAAAAAAATTAAAGCTTTTATTCAATTAGATTTTCAAAGTTTGTAGATCTCAAAATTAGTTTTCATAGTTTTGAGTGCCTTTTAGAACTTGTAGATCTCTTTTGAAGGAAAGTTGTTTTTGTAGTTTCAAGTCTTGAAAGTAAAAGGGATTTATTGTGAGCATTGATTATTTGTCTCGTTTTGAGTTCTTATTGAAAAAACAAAAAGAGTTTCTTCCATTTATTCTTCATGTTTAAAGAAATAATTGTCTCTTAAAAGAATTGCATTCTCGAACTCTTTCTTTAGCTAGAATTTCATTGAAAGAAAAACAAATTGATTATCATTTTTAGGTGCATTTTTTAGTGTATTTGGAAGTCAAGTCTTCACACCATCAAAGTTTAATTTCCATACCTATTGACTTAAAGAACAGCCCATAAAAAAAAAAAAACTTAATTAAAATTTATCTAGTAATCTTTTATTTCTAGGGCTCTTATCACCAATATAGCTTAGGCTAATATCTTGGAGTAGGGAGTAATTAACTCTCCAAGATAGTAAAAACAAACAAGTAGATAAATCTTGTGGTAGGAAATAAATCCAATTGTAATTGGTACAATCTGGGAAGCTTCTCTTAAAGGAATTAATCACGAGATCATGTCTGAACCTTTGAGACAATCAATTATGTTTCATTGGGAAAGATAGAAGATCTATGCGCATTACAAATGGTAAACCTCAGATTAACCATTGTCGAGGAGCCTGGGGTCACTTGTTGGTAAACCTTGGATTGACCATGTTGAGGAGCCTTCAAGGGGATTGAGCTTTGTTACTCTGCCCTTGCGCGTGGAATCGGATCGTAGACTGTTCCCCCAGTTGTATTTGTTATTGTTGGTAACCTTAGTGTCCATAAGCTTAAGATTATTTCCTAAGGTGACGGTGAAGGAAAGATATCATTGTACCTAGAGCAACGTCAACTAGACTTACTTGGACTCTCTGGGGGGTTCTCTTCACTCGAGATGGTTTTGTGAAGAAACTTGTGCCAGTTTATTTCATTAAGTAGGTTGTTGGGGTAACTGTTCCAACCGCCCTTTCTGTATTAAAATTCTACTAAGTTGGATTTCATCACCAACTAGTGTTTTTAGTACGGGAAGTTACTGTTTGTGCGTGGTTTGAACTCTTAGATTTTTTAGGCGTGTGATTCAGCTGTTTGTTTATTTAGAGACTTTACGTATTTTCATTGAAATTTTCTTTATTTGTGTGTGATTGATTAATATTTAATCGTGGCAGAATTACCGAGACAATCCCGGAGACTTCAGGGGAAGCCCACTGAATATACACCAAGTCAGCTTGAAGGGCTTCGTGCTCTAGTATCATCTAGTAGCAGTAGAATTAAATCAACAGAAATTGGAAGTTCATCTATAGTTGCTCATCCTGATCATCAAATACCCACAACAAAGCACATTCAAGAACCGATTTCAGTTTCTGAAGTTATTGGTAGTATTTCTCCTTCCAGTGAACTAGTTGAAGAACCTGAAATCTCTGAACTTGACACTGAATATTATGTTTTGGAAACATCCTCGGGATTTAATACTCCAACTTCTAGCGATCCTGGTTCACCTAAGGTAATAAGTATTGTTACTGAAGATCTTCCATCTGGCCTTATTTCTAATGAATAACTTGCTAGCCCAGACGAAGAGATATCTCTTCCCGAATCCCCTCAGTCTTTGAATCTTAGGGAGCGTGAATAAATTTTCTATAGCCCTATTAGGAGTGACGCTTGGTATCTATCTTTGAAATTTTTTTTATAAAATTCGGGTCTGGCTTTTTCTCCACCTTGAATTTTGTTTCATCCTACGCCCAGAGGTTATTATCCTTCATCCATCATGGCAGGAGAGTCATCTATGTTTTCCAAATCACTAGAAGCATTTTTACACGGTGGTCCTTCTGTTCCTTCGGGATATCAGGCTCTTTCTGGTACTTTCTCAGGAGCAGCTCCTCGACCAATTGAACAAGTATTATCATCTGGTCTTAATGGAATTAAAACTGAAACGTTGAACATAGAGAAAATCTTTATGATGTCTGGTAATATTCCAAATCCTCAACCTCAAGGTGGTTAGTTACCGCCTGAGGGGCAACCTCAAGGTGGTCAGTTACCGCCTGGGGGGCAACCTCAAGGCAGCCAATTACCGCCTATGGGTCAAACTCAAGGTAGTCAATTACCGCCAGGGGGGAAACTACAGGGTAATTTTTTCCCAGGAAAAACTGTAGCACAATATTATTTTGGATAAAAACCTCAAGGACAGTACATACCTCAAGGTTATCAACCTTCAGGACAGTATACCCCAAGTTCAACCCCAAACTCAATATGTTCCTCAAGGTCCTTATCAACCCCAGATTTAGTACGCACCTCAAGGTTATCAACCTCAAGGTTAGTACCTAGCTCAAGGTTTTCAACTGCCTTCTGGTCAATCATTTGTACAAGGAGTTGGAAATTTACCTCTTACTTATCAACCCTATGTTCAACCAGGCTATGGTCCTTACGTTCAACATTCTGCGAGACAATACCCCGAAATCGATCCATCCCAAATTCAACAAACTATGCAACCGAATGTGCAGTTGCCTAATCAACCTGGACAGCCTTTGGTTTCCGGTCCAACCCAGCAACCTGTCCAGCCTACTGTTCAAATCCCTGCACCTAGTTTTGTTTAGCAGTCTGGGCCTAGTACACCTCAGACTCTGCCTCAAATTGCTGCAACTGCTGCAATGTCTGTTCAACCTATAACACCTATTTCTGGAGTATCTGTACCTTCGAGTTCTTCTATCCCTGCATCCGTGCAAATTCCTCAAGTCTCTGTACCCCAGTCAGGACATACAGTTCAGACTTCGGTCCAGATACCTGCGGGACAAGCTGGTACAAGTATGATTGTCAGAAGTCAGCCGCAATTCACGTATCAACTATACCAGGGACAGTATCAATTTGGTCCTGTTTCACAAAACCCAGTTTATCAATATCAACCGTACCCTGGCTATACTTATCAACAGCCTCAACAACCTCAGTTTGGTCTGGTTAATCCTGGTTTCCTGGGAGGTTATACCATTCCTAATGCAAATCCGATTCCAAGTTATCCTGGGTATCCTCCTCCCGGAACTGCTCTTGTTACTCAAGGTTTTTGCGACCCTAACCGTCAGTTACCATTTATTGCAACTCTGGATTTACCTAATTTGACATGCCTTAGGAATGATCCAATTTTCTATTATCCGTACTAGCTGCCAATTCCGCATAAGTTGCCTAGTGATATACCAAAATTCGAGGGTAAGTCAGCAGAGGATTCGTCAAATCACGTTATGACTTATCACCTCTGGTGTGCGTCTAATTCAATAATTTATGATTCAATTCGCTTACGTCTTTTTCAACAAACTCTTATTGGTCTTGCTGCCAAATGGTACATTGAGTTACCACGAGGCTCTTTTAATAATTTCAGTCAGTTAGCAACTGCTTTCTTAACTCATTTTCAGTTGCCTGTCCGATACGAAAATGGCACGGAACTACTGACTTCGCTAAAGCAATAGATGTCCACATATATTTTTGATCATATTCACGAATGGCGATGTAGAAGGTGTTTAGTGAAATTTTACATTCCGAATCAAATTTTGGCGAAATGGTTTGTTAAATCATTATTACCCAAAATCACTGAAGATTTAGCTAAGGCAGGAGTTGTTACTGAGGAGAAATTCATTGCTCAAGCTCAATATCTTGACCTCGTCTATACGCAGTCAGGTACTTTACATGAAAAAATCCCCGATCTTCCAAAACAAGGTCAAATAACTACAGCTCCTTCAGGGTCTCAAGCCGCTAACGATATGATTGGTACAATTAATACTAAAAGCAAGAAGAAATATTCAAAGAATTCTTCTCCTGTAATAACTTTACCCAATTCCCCAAAAGGAGAGTCTTCCGCTAAAATTTCTGCCGACATTCATGTCATAGATACATCTACGGCCAAATCTAAATCTAGCAGTAAAAAGAAGGGGAAGAATAAAAACAAACAAAATTCAAAAGAAAAAATAGATAAAACTGAATCTAATGATGAAAAACACAAGCCTCGCTATCCTTGTTTCATTTGTGATGAGGATAATTTTACTAAGGAATGCCCACATCGAGCGGAGGTTGCGAAATTTGTTAAAGGTTCTCAAAAACCTGCTATCTTGAAGGATTCTTTTCCCACTCAAGATAGTAATATGATTGGTTCTACCTCGAATGCCTTAGAAGAACCTATTATGATGATGTCTCATGTCAGGATTGTGACGCGATCGCAAGATTATGGTACTAAGAATCCTGTTGGTGGTAAAGAAGTAGAATCTTCTAATTCAAATACATCAACTACACCTCCTCCTGTTTCTGATCCGCTACAGATCGATAAACCCAATCCAGACTTATTAATCAAACCGCCTGCTAAAGTTGTACTTCATAAATCAGCTTTCAATCCACATGCGAGAGCTGCTTAGAATTACAACATTGTTGAGGACTAAGCTATTTCCCCTTCAGCAATGTCGGCTTTGGAAGTGCTGCAATCGTGCCCAGCACAGCGTAAATTACTTTTGTCTCCCATAGGAGCTGTCGATGTTCAAGATTAGAACCTAATAATCTTCAATTTAGAGAATAGTACACCCCGCTTACCTCATCAAATGGATTTCTAGATTCCAGTTTTAGTCAAAAACAAACTGATCTTACAGACTGTGATTGATGAAGGGGTTTCTACGTGTATTATGTCAATCCAGTGTTGGAAATTGCTTGGTTCTCCTACACTCAATTAGTCTCCGATGATTCTAAAGGCTTTTGATGGCTGAGGGTTCCATCCTTTCGGTATTTTGTAGGATTTACCTATAGGGGTCGAAGGAAAAATCGTAAATCTAGATGTGTGGTTGATGCCCCTCTAGATTACAACCTTCTCCTGGGTCGTAGTTGGTCTTATGCTATGACTGTTGTTGTTTGTTCGGTCTTTTGGCTTATTAAGTTTCCACATCAAGGAAAGATCGTTACAATAGACCAGTTAACTTATCTTTCATCTGATCCAGCCTCTACAGAAACTATCCATCACATCGGTAAAACGGCTATCCCTTACAAGGATGTTGGGGTAGGTTTGATTAAAGATTCTGGTTTACTAGGAACTTTTTCCTTTCCTCCTCCTAACGTATCACCTTCTATCAAAAACATTCATATGATTTCATCGAATACTATTACATTTGATGATCCTTGGATTGCACCTTCCGACTCCGAGTTGGATTGATTTGATGGCACGATGCCTTTGAGTCCCTTTGAAATTGCATATTAGGTTGTACAGTAGCTTTCCGATCCTTCTTCGACCGAAATTGATCCAATGAATGGGATCCATGAGGAATCACTTTCTATATCTAGCTCAGCCACAACAACATTTCCCGATCTTGTTCATATTGATGAGCAGATTCGTGAACTTTTGTCTGTTGACGATTTACCATGGGAAGATCTACATCATCGATCTTCATTTTTACCTGAGCTGGATCATTTTGAAAATGATTTCGCTTCTATTTTCACTACTGAATATGTCAAAGAACCGTAGAATCCATTGCAAAATCATGATTCTGAGTTAAATTTGGAAAATATCTCTCGAACGATTCCAATTGACATTTCAGTTAAACCAGGAATAACTGAAAACATTCATATAGGAACTTGATGTACGGACGATGAACTCCAATCTTATAAAGCCCTATTTCAAGAATTTCGTGACATGTTTGCCTGGTCATATGAGGAAATTCCAGGAATCGATCCGTCGATTTTTGTACATGAAATCAAGACTTACCCGGATGCCAAACCTGTCCATCAACGTTTACGTCAAATACATCCGAGAAAAGCTGCTGCTATCAAAGCCAAAGTTGAAAATCTACTTCGTGCAGGTTTCATTTATCCAATTCCTTTAACCGATTGGGTATCGAATATTGTTCCTGTTAACAAAAAACAAGGAACGATAAGAGTATGTATCGACTATAGGGATATTAATCGAGCTTGTCCTAAAGACAATTATCCAACCCCCTATATCGATAAAATAATTGATGATTGTGCCGGCAGTGAAATGTTCTCCTTTATGGATGGTTTTTCTAGTTACAATCAAATAAACATACTTCCTGCTGATTAGCCAAAAACAACTTTCATTTGTCCATGGGGGACATTTGCTTATTGCAAACTACCCTTTGGATTGAAGAACGCTGGGGAAAATTTTCAAAGCATTATGTCTTACGCATTCCATGACATTAAGCACATTGTGCAGCCTTATCTCGATGATTTACCTACTCATTCATCGCGTAGGGTCGACCATCTCACTCATTTACGAGCTATCTTTATGAGATGTAGGCATTATCTAGTTCGGCTGAATCCACACAAATGTGTTTTCTGTGTAGAATCGGGTCGCTTACTGGGATTTTTTGTTTCGAAAGCAGGCATTCGCATTGATCCATCGAACATCGAAGCTATTGTCAATCTACCTCCTCCTTCAACACTGCGCCAACTCCAAAGTTTGTAGGGGAAAGCAAACTTTTTACGTTGGTTCATTCCTAACTACGCCGAGCTAACAAAGGGTTTTACCCAATTGTTGAAATAGAACGTTCCATTATTTTGGGATGAGATCGCTGATCGATCTTTTGATGCACTTAAACTTGCGTTGACCCATGCACCATTATTGCATCCTCCCAACTACAACCGGGACTATTTTTTGTACCTCGCTGCCTCTCATTCCACCATTGGGATGGTTTTAGTTCAGGAAGATAAATTCAACAATGAACATGTGATTTACTATCTCAATCGAAATCTGCATCAAACTGAGATCAAATACACGCATGTGGAGAAATTGGCCTTGGCAGCTGTTCAAGTTGTCCAACAATTTCAACACTACATCTTATTACGCAAAACCACAATAATTTCTGACTGTAACCCTATGATGTACATCTTGACCAAACAATTGCTAGGGGGCAAGTATTCCAAATGGATAGTTATCCTGCAGGAATTTGACTTGGAATTTGAAAAATCCGAGGCAAAGAAATATTTGGTTTTTGCCAAACTGATGTGTGATTTCCCCTCTACTGATACTGAAACTGTGGCGGAGCAGCCCATTGCAGACGAATCTTTGTTTCTTATCAGCACTCTTGATCCTTGGTATGGGAATATTATTGTTTATCTCCAAACCCAATCTTTTCGGCCTAAAATCTCAAGATCTCAACGACGGAAAATACGTTTCCAATCCCAACAATACAATATTATTGGTGATACACTCTATCGTCGTGGAGCGGATTCTGTTTTCCGACGCTGTCTTACTCATGAAGAAGCTGAGAAGGTTTTAAATGATTGCCATTCTTGAGCATGTGGCGGTCATATGTCTGGGTATGCCACAGCCCAAAAGATATTGCGCGCTGGTTATTTCTAGCCGTCATTATTCAAAGATTGTATCTATGCAATCCGGAAATGCCACAATTGTCAAGTCTTTGATCGTAAAATTCGTGCACCACCCGCTCCTCTTCACCCTATAATTGCTGTCGGTCCTTTCGCAAAGTGGGGTATCGATTTTATTACCTGTAACCCTCACTCGGCTGGGGGGCATGCGTATATTATCCTAGCGGTAGATTATTTTACTAAGTGGGCCGAGGCGATGCCTACATTTTCGGCAGATGGCAAGACTGCTGCAACTTTCGTGTTCAATCATATAATTTCTAGATTCGGTGTTCCTCAAGCCATTATTACAGATCATGGAATTCATTTTCAAAATATCATGATGACTGAACTGACAGATCAACTTGGCCTGCGCCACGATAGTTCTACTCCATATTACCTGCAGGCTAATAATCTGGTTGAAGCTATCAATAAATTTTTAGTCACTATGATCAGATGAATTATTGGTATTCATAAGTGAATTGGCACTCCATGTTATTTTCAGCACTTTGGGCATATCGTACCTCAGTAAAAACATCAACTGGTTTCACTCCCTTTCAACTGGTTTACGGTTTGGAAGTTGTGTTGCCTATTGAATACGAAATTCTATCATTGAAATTAGCCATAGAATTACTTCCAGCTACGTCTGAAGAGGAGAAGCGTTTTTTTTACTTGGCTCAACTAGATGAGAATCGAAGAAATGCTACATTAGCAAACAAAGCTCATGTCAAACGAATAAAAGCTCATTACGATAGAAACGTTGCCCCTCATAGTTTTTCAAAAGGAGACCTAGTTTTAGTGTACGATTAAGCCAACGATAAGCTAGGGGCTGGAAAATTCATGCCTATGTGGCATGGTCCTTTCATTGTTAAGCGAAAGCTAGCAAAAGGGGCCTATGAGCTGATAGATTTCGACAGTGTCCCTTTAGATAAACCCAGAAATGGGCTTTATCTGAAGAGATATTATGCTTAAATTTGGTGTGGAGATTTTTTATTAGATTAGTTTCTTTACTGTTGGTGTGTTTTAGATTAGAAAATTGTGCCTAGTTTAGAGTGTACTCTTCTCATTATTCTTGCTTATCTGAGTTTTACTCTTGATATTGAAAATGTCGACGTCTCTTCAGAAATACATTGGTTTTGCTGATGGTGCTTTTTGTAGTACACGGAACATTTCTTCCGCAGCTTTGGTTATTTATTCACCCTCTGACGAGTTAGTGTCTATGCATGGGGTAAGCCTCATTCAAACAATGAATAACATTGCAGAGTGTAGTGCAGTGATTGAGTTATTATCTGAATCCATCTCATTTGGGATTCGGAGTTTGATTTTTAGGTTGGACTCTGAACTCGTTGTATTACAGCTTAACAGGGTGTATGCCATTAGAAATCCAGTGTTATTACGGTTATTTTTGAGAGTTCGTCTCTTGGAACATGAATTTGATTACATTGAATATCAGCATATTCCAAGACATTTAAATACATTAGCAGATGCAGTTGCTTCTAGTATGATAAATAGACATTTGCAATGATCAAAACAGTAAATTAAACAACATTCGATAACACGTACACAGATAGCTGGTAATAGTGATATATCATAGCATAGAAGTGTGTTTCGAACTATATATCGTCTTGTGTTCGACGATTTAAAATTTAAAATACAAAAAATTAGGACTTAGAAAGTGTTGAAAATGATTTTTACTTGAATCATCCCATTGCTCTCCTAGAGGAAAAGCCATGACTTTTTCGCCACGATAGTTCATCCCGGCGTATGGAACATCCTTAATAATAAAGAGTTGGTTTTTCAACCAACGAAAATATGCCAACATAAATCTAACAATATCAATGCCCTCAGCATGAGATTGGAAACACGTAATGCTGCACTCCTATACAGTCTAGTAACAATGAAGACAATAACTTTGAACTCAAGACAGATGATATCTATTCGTTTATCCTTGGGGTCTACTCAACCATTGTAAAACTCTGCTTTGAGACTGGAAACAGACTGGCCACCTGGTCTAGTCCTAAATAGAGATAAGTGTCCGCCCCTCTTGGAAAAACCAGTCAAAACATATATCCTCCAGCTCGACCTCGATTCAGTGGCCGATAAACTAAAAACACTGGTCCTGTGTGTCCCATCTATTCACTAGCCATATCAAGAAATCAACTTGGGCCCTCATATGGTCCAAAATTTATATAGATTACTTGGAGCTTACGGTTTCTGATCCGATGAACGGATTTTCCAGAATCTTCACAGGAAGTTTTTCTTATCCAAAAGCTCTCGCTTTTTCACTCTGAATTCAAATAGTAAAAATGAAGTTGGAAAAGTCATTTTTATAAGTTTTTTCGAATAAATGAATTTTTAATTTGTTTATTTTTCACTTTAAAAAGGTAATTTTTGAAAACATTTTTATTTATCTTAAACAAGTATGTGTAATTGTTTTGATTTTTTGTGTAGAATATTGGATTTTTCAGTAAAATTGATCATTTTTCAACAAAGAGCATACTTTTATCACTTTTTCAGACTCTTTCAAAAATTTACGAAAAATAAAAACATTGGAGTCCTCTTTTAAGCCCTTTTCAAACTCTCTGAACATGAAAAGATTGTCGAGCACTTGCTTATTCAAACTCGTTAAAGTGAATGAATGATCGTCCTTTCAGTATAATTTTACCCCTTTTACGGACTGAAATGGAATATTTACAAAAAAGGTATACGTTGACTAATTACGGTCAATAGAGTTCTCTCCCGCATTATTTTATCCTTTTTCGGGCTCGAGAGACTAAATTTACGAAAAATTACACCCACGGAGTTTTCTTAAGTTTTTCTTTTGACTCCCTAAAATTGAAAAACACCGAGTTTCTCCTATATTGGACTCGTTAAAATTTAACAGTAAAGGACCTATTTAATTTTTAAGCAGGAACGAACCACTCCTTCTTAGGGTTCGAATCTTAAATTAAGTTGGAATCATATGAAGGATGAGATTATAAAAAAGAAAATGTTATCCTCCTCAAGCTTGTCAAAAATAAAGAGGTACTTTCCAGAAATGGTGGGGGAAAAAAGAGAAAAACTAACATGTTTGTTACATTTTGATTATTTGGAAAACCGTTAACCACTCTTGAACACGACACTTTTTTTCACCTGGGTTGGGAAAATCCTTTACCTAACAGTTAATCAAACCATATTGAAAGTCTTCAATCAGTTTCTGGGTATTAGCTTTGGGTCAATTGTCACCAAACCATCTGCAGTGTCGTTATGTGTTCAAGAGGACAGTTCAAACAAACCATTCATTTTCGAAATATTTTTCTTCCATTTTGACCATCCCTGAGTCAGTCCTTGCCAGTATATTTCTTCAAAACATGATCTATGATTTCGTGTTGTGGGCTTGCCTACGACGGATCACTTTCTATCGACGACAGCTCATTATCTAGGAAGTTGATCCAGAAATCATCAGTACCTTGAAATATGCATGCCTTAATGGCCGGTTTCTCGCCTTCGACGACAGGTTGCATCATTTACCTTCGATCAAATGATTCCGTGACATGTTCGACTTCAGCTCGTTCATTCACATTTCATGGATTGTACTAAGTACTTTGAGAGCCATTGACATCACTGGTGGTTACTCTCACACTTTTTAACAGTTTACATTATTTACTGGTAATCAAGTGGTTTCTACCATGTTCGACTTCGACACATTTATTCACATGGATAGAATTGTACTGGTTCGAGAAACGGAAATCAAGACCCTGGATCTAGTTTCTACCATCCAGGCTGCGAGGAATTTTGTTATTCATTTATACAGTGGACTATTCATAAACATATGGCTGCGTCCATACTGTGTCTACACATATCTATATTGTTGATGTATTGAAAATCATTCCTGTATCAGAATAGTTTAAATCAGTTTTCTAGTTAGTTTTGATCTGAGTATGGGAATGCATACCTCAGCGATGATATGATTACATATATATATTTTGCATTGAATGTTTTTACAGGTTCCTACTAGGGTGTCCACATGATGATCCTTGAAATGATAAAGTACTTCACTCTTCATATATGACAGACTTCATTTTCATCTATTCCAGACTTCACACTTTAGGGGGCAATCTGTTGCACTAAAAACTGTCACCCTAACATTCTGGTGATTGTATGAGCTCATTGACACTCATAACTTACCTCCTCTACAAGTCTTACAACATTTACTCCTCATGTCAAGCCTTAAAACAGGATAAAAAACTATAAAAATTCAAAAACCCTAGGGTACGCAGGTAATGTGAAGCTTACTTGCGTTCCTGGCTAGGGTACGCAGGTAATGTGAAGAGAAATTGTGTTTTGGAACGCATTTTTCCAGTGTTATGCCTACTTACCCCCTCCAAAGTAAAAAAAGTGAGAAACAAAAGTTAAAAGCTGATTTGAGGTCAATTCTAGAAGCTTCTAGATGATAATTTTTGGGGATGAGTATGCTTTAATAAGGTGCATGTATCCCAGACCTTAAGGAACTAATCCCACACCTTAAGGAACTAATCCCTTGATGTGAGGAGCCTATCCCTTTGAAGGAGGATTCTATCCCTTCATAGGTGGAACCCTAGCCTCATCATTCTCTCTATAAAAAGAGGCATTGGGTAGCCTCAAAGGGAGTTCAAGCTTTAGTGTGTGATTGAGTTGAAGTGATGTTGAGATTTAGACTTCTTTCTGCTGAGATTTTGAGAGGAAAGATCACATACCTCTATGTGCTCCTGGAGGAAGAGTGCAAGACTTATCAAAGTAGAGAGGCTGGCACCGCAGTTACTCGGAAACATTCTTATCAAGACTGAGTTGTGTTAGCGCTCGAAACTACCTTAGGCTGAAATAAGGTAAATCTCAAGGCAACATCAAACCAAGCTCAGCCTCGTAGCTAGCCCTACGAGGACAGGAGAGGGCTCTCTCCGGGTCTATCTCGGAAAAAGGTCTTCAAAGGGGCTGAGATGACTTATAATGAATACTGATTTTAGGCTAGTAAATAGATAGGAAAGTATTTTGATGAATGACTGAACAAAGAAATTAATAGAATGACTTCATAGTTAATCTTATTATTTTCTAGAAATAGTGTTAAATAATATTCTTGTTAAAATATGACCAAATCAATATGCATTAATCATATGATATTATTATTTGATTCTCTCAACCACTTCCTTAAAAAGATAAATAAATCATTTATTTTATTTTTACTAATCAAGGGATTTGACCCAAGTCAAACACCCTTTCCTGCCTCCAACAAAATAATAATAAAATATTCCATAGAGGTGGATCTAGATTTGGTTAACATTATTTTGATCATGCACCAAGATCTAGAATGACCCAATATTTTGTTATAAATAGGAGGGTTTTCCCCTTCATTCTTCACCTTTTGTTGCATACTAGATCACTGTGGATCTATACACTCGGTCTCATTTTCTGCCATTGTTGCTCCCATTGAGCTCTACCTTCTACATTGGGTTTTCTACATCTACAAGAGAGAGAAAGCTTAGATCTGAAGTGCTGAGGACTACAAAGAACCCATCCCATTGAGGAGATCTGGATACACATTCTTGTTTCCTCCCAGGTGCCCTGTAATATAAAAATTCATTCAAAAATCGTGTTCTTGTCTTGTCTGTTGGATGCATGGAGCAAACTCTTTACTTTACTGCTTAATGTCTTTCCATTTATAGATCTGTTTGTTGCAGCACTTTAACTACTAATTGCAGATCTGAAGATGTTTTGCAGCCATTATTGTTGTTAGGGCTATTAGTTATGCGTAGCTAAAGTGGTTCTTTTTCGTACGCTTCGACAAAGAATTCATACTAACAAGGTAAATCTCAAGGCAACATCAAACCAAGCTCAGCCTCGTAGCTAGCCCTATGAGGACAGGAGAGGGCTCTCTTCGGGTCTATCTTAGCAAAAGGTCTTCAAAGGGGCTAAGATGACTTATAGTGGATACTGATTTTAGGCTAGTAAATAGATAGGAAAGTATTTTGATGAATGACTGAGTTTTCTGGGTTGTATGGGACTAAGGACAGCATTGAGCAGAGATTTAATCAAAGGCACAGGGTATTTCATAAGGCGAGATAGGAATGAAGTTTAACAATTAAATTGAAATTAAATGGAATGTAAAGACTGTTTAAGAAATCTGAAAAGGGCATTAAACAATGAATCCTTTCCAACAGAAGAAAATTACACAAATACTGAACGCTCCCTCAAGGCAGAGAAAATAAATTGGGTTCTACCTCCCTTACTGTAAAGCATTCAGCTGGAAACGATTATGAATGAACTATGAAACATTACAAAAGACATATGAAACAGAAAGAAAGACACATTTGCTAAATTCGTACCACAAGAATCTTATAAACCAGAGCTGCAACCTTTCATTATTCCTCTATCAAAGCTGTACAATGAAGCTCTCTGTTATCTCCCCTATGTTTCCCAGAACTCCTCCTCATTCAAATGACCACAATTCAATAAATAAAATAGAACAGCGTTTCCCCTAAAGATCGATGAAAAATAGGGAGCTGTTACATCAATAATCATGAAAATAGGAAAAGTCTGTTCTAAAAAAGGAGTAGCATTACATTTGTTTGTTGATGACCAATTAGAATGCGGAAACTGTAATGTAGAGCCTCTGAAATCGTAACTGAAAATCAAAATAGGCAATCGAACCTATATTTCTGCCATGGTGGATATCCTTTGTTTAAATTTAGCTTTGACTTTATTATTGATTCAGGGCTTTGAAGGTACCGGATGTAGAAATTCATGATCGGTGAAGACAAATACGAAAAAGGAGTAAGGCATTCCATATCAAAATAGAAAATTTCAACAGATTCTGGATCATCCCTTGCAGGATAGTAAAATTTCAAATCCTTTCGCATATTGATTCTCAAACTTTTACGCAATCTATGAGTTTGTTGTTCCTTTGGTTGCTCGTGATCTTCTTCATCCAAAACAATTAATCTAGTAACCTTTTTCTTTGTTTGACCCTGTTGAGTGAGAGATACAACCTCCTTTCTTTTTCCAGTGTTTACGCACCTGCAGTCTATTTGTTCTCCAAGAAAAGCAGAGAATCTGCGTTGTTCTGGTATCTGATTGCTAAGAAAATTCCCATGTTTTCCTTTCGTGATGAAGCACTTGTTTGGGTTGTAAGATGAATCGTCATGCTGTGAGGAAAACTCATGATTTCTGTTTCAGTTACGAGCAACCATAGAGTGGTTATCATTTCTTCTAAATTTATTGTGCCTTGCATGACGGAAACAACCAGGCTCATCTTCAGAGACATTCCCTAGACTATCTGAATTTCTATCGTTATCTTCCCTCCGGTAGGAAACCTTGTGCCCAGGAGAAAAGACAATATTTCTGAAATGGGTGCCATTTGCAAAGGAAGGCTGACCATTTCTTCCAGAAACATTGCACGTTGTATAACTGAAATGCCCTGACTTCCCGTCGGAAGAAGAGACTGAACTGCCCTTGGTACATTTGTTATCTTCAACTCTAGAGTTACGTAGAGTTGCTAAAGCACAATTTAATGATGCAGATTGTGCAAATTTAGCCATCAGATGAACTGGCGGAGAGCTGTTCATAAAATCAGTCATCTCAGATCTTCGAGCAGTAGCAGCTTTGTTAGTCTCAGCCTCCCAGAAAAGGATGCAGCTGCCCTTCCCAAAGATCCTTACTCAGAAAAGACAGTGTGGAATTAGGTGGCAATCCACCTCTACGAAATCTCCTCCTACGCTGCATTTTGAACACAAGACCATGTTGAAGAGTTATATACCCAGCCATATCCTTCCCAACTTCAGCTGCGCACACAGGACATAGCGCAAATTTTGTGTCGATGCAATGCTCATCCTCTAGATGGTAGCAGAGCAATGCGATATCAAAATCATCAAAACAAAATGGGCAAGTGAAATCCGCCCGTATGTTTTTCATTTCCCTCCAATACAACAAAGTTAAACTGCCGATCTATATGATGATTTGAAAATATAAGTGCCATAAAACATAACAGCATTAATTCCAGTCACAGTCACTCAATAAAATCAGAGATTCGTTGTTTTGTTTGCTGGTCGACTGAAGTTACTCCCTTTAAGCACACACAACATACTTGAAGGCAATACGTTTGAAATCGTTTGAATTTGGAGCAACAATGCCGATTTTTTAAGCCTGTAGAGCCTGTGCGCCGCGGCCTTTGGGTGCGCCGCGCTGGAGTTAATTCACATTGTGTAGAGGCACCCAATGCGCCGCGCTGTGTGAGTGCGCCGCGTTGTTTGCCAATGCACCGTGCATCACAAATTCACCATATTTTGAGCCTTACACTTCGTTTCTCCCATCCCACTGACTTTTTCATGATTTCTCCGGCTCCAAGCTGACTTTACCTATACTAATGAATAAGACAACGAAAACATCTTTAAGGATATGGATTTCAATTTTGGCAAACCCACTACTTGAAGACTTGGCACTTCTTACAATAAACTCTGATTTTGCTTGATTTCACTTTGACTTTTTGTGCTGATGATGTCCTTTCTGTCTGTGCTTTGCAGGGATAGGAGCTGCTAAAACCGAAACAGGGCTACCATTGAAGAGCTGTAGAATTTGAAACACTTTGACAAATTACATATTTATTACAATAACACATTTGATGATTTCTTCTTCAAAACAGGGTTTTGAAGAAGAATCAATCTCGCATTATTGACAATGACAATCTTGAAATAAAAACTCACTGAAGACATCCTCATGGCCTGCACATGTTATTTCACACTTCTGAAGACAAAACCCTGGACTCAAAAACTAAAATAACTCTTTTTTACCACAATGGCATTAATGACTGCAAATGACGAGAAATGAACTTTAGTGAATTTGACTCTGACGAAGGACTGACAAGACCGTGTCTAACAGGTTGTAAGGTTCTTCTGTTATTTTAAGATCAATACAATCAAGTTTTGTTTTTCTCAATAAATTGTCGTTCGATTGTTTATTTCAATAAGCTGTCATTTGATCGTTTATTTCATAGATACCTTGATCACTATGATAAGTATGTTTTATAATTATTTTTTATACAGGTGCTATTTAATATTTTCTTGTTTTTTATTGCAGGTCGAAAAATGACGACACTTTGTTGCGACAAAATACGACACTTTGTTGTGACAAAAGACGACACTTTTTTGCGACGAAAGACAACATTTTCTTGCGACGAAATAACTCTTGTTGCGACGGAAGGATTATTGTTGCGATGAAAGAACTCTTGTTGTGACAGAAGGATTATTGATGCAACGGAAGCACTACAATTACAAATAAGCATTTGGATCTAAGGTAGGATCGACACCTTCATAACATTTATTTGTAAAACGAATATATTTAGAGAAAGATAAACTTAGTTGTTTGTTTGTTGCTAGATTGTCTTCTGACACTAGGGAGATCGATCTTGTTCGCAAGATCAATTTATCCGGCCAACGACAACACCAATTTCTTCTCCAAGCTCATAAAAACCATATATTGCTCTCAAATCTCATCAAACGCTAACATTTACAATGAAGCCCTCATGCTCTATTTATCTTAGAAAGAGAGGGAAAAAACCCTAATTATGGTAGGAAAATGTCAAATTCACCCATAAATGTCATTTATGGCCAAGAGACTATGCAAGGCCCAAGGCACATAATATCCTAAGAAATAAATTCCAAAATAACTTCTTGCACCTAACTCTAGATTCATTTGCATCAAAAAACTCAAAAATATCATTTTGCAATAAATGAGTGTGTTTTGTTGACTTTTGGTCCAAAACACACTTAGACAGTCCATTTGTGCAGCGCCACTTCAGTACAAAATAGGGTCTTTTGTGACTAAGTTTTGGACCCCTTCCCGGTGGTGGATTTTGCTCTGTGATGGCTCGTTCAAAAGCTTGTCAAGTTGGCTTTCCAGATCTACATTTTTTTTTATGAATGACTGTCCTTTTCCTATCCAAAAATCCATTCTCCCAACACTACTCTATGCGCAGCACCTTGCCTGAAAATGAAGCAGAATGGTCAAAATTTAGGTGTTTTTTGACCTTTTGGGGGGTCAGAACTGCTCCAAATGGTCTGAAATTTTGTGAACAGACTTCTGATGATGAGAGGAATCCAAAAATGTCAATTTTTCAAGTTGAGGATTCATGATATGTGTGCACAACGCCAAGGGTGCTACGCATAGAGGCCTCAAAATTTCAAAAAAACAAAATCTTGTTCAAATTTGCCCAAAATTGGTGGAGTGGTCACTCAATAGGTCTTGACAACTGCTGAGAAGCTTAAGCCAAAACTCCAAGTCTGTCATGCTCTTTCGCCTCCTTTAGGGTTTGGACTTCAAGTAGGGTCTCCTTTAGCTTAGCACAAACAAGCTTGTGCTTCTTGGCATAATACTTTGTTATCTTTTTCTAGAGGGCCAGACCCCTTTTTATCTTCTTGAAGTGTTTCTACTCATTCTTATAATACTGAATGATGTATTGGGCCATACCAAAATCCCTCTCCCATTCCTTGATTTTACCATCTTTGCTTTGGAGTAATAGTCTAGTGGCCACCTCCTTATCTTCAGTGTCACTGTCTAGGTCAATAAATTGAAACCCTTGAGTAGTTTTCTTGCCTCTCTTACTTCTCCTAACCTTGTACATCTTTTCTTTTCCCTTGTCAAGCCTTAGAGTTGATGCAGATGACAAGGTCCCTTGCCTTTTGGAGGCAGCAAACACTTGTCTTGGCCCTCTGTGGTAGGTGCATGTGAGAGGCGTGATGGTGGTTTTGGAAATGTTTTCATCATGGTTGTGACCTTTGGTGTTGTCACTAGCTCCCTCACCTTCACTATGATTCCCATCAGTCATCTCATTTTCTATTGGATCACTGCCTTTTTTACCTTAAACATCATCATCATCATTAACCTCCTTTCTGCCTTCTGTGTTGTAGCTTTGGTCTTCATTAGGATTATCAGCCTCTACACTTGCTTCACTTTCATTGTCACTAAGAGACTGATTAGTGTCATGACTATCATGACTGTTGTCATGACATTCATGACCATCTTCTTTCATGTTTAGTTTCCCACTAGCTGCACTATCAAAGTTATCCTCTTTGTTACTATCTTCCTCTTCAAATTTTTCTTTTTCATATTCATCATCTCCCTCCATATTGTCACTGTTTTCACCATGACTTTGCACACTATTTCCACGACCAAGCACATTTCCTCTTTGACCGTTAACTTCCTCATCTTTACCACTGCTATGATCATTGTACTCTTCTTCATCTTTACTCTCTTTAGCTGTTTTGATGGACTCTGCCCCATCATGATCTTCTTGACCATCATTTCCTTTTTTATGTTTGGTCTCAAAGGCTTTTGACCTTTATCACCACCACTGTTGTTTGTCAGATCCTGAAATGTTGATAGGAGATGCTGGTTTGCAAATTAGGGCTTGATGAAACAAGGTGAAGATGATGATGGAGTCAACTTTGGAGAATGAGTGGTGTGGAGGCTAGGGCTCTTAGGGTTTAGTTTCCTTGTAGCTTTAGGAGGCCTTCTCAAAGGTGTATTGTTGTCACCTCATTTCACTCACCCTCATATGACATGAAAACTTGTTTTAAGGAGGCTTTAAACACAAAGTTTCATTTGTATGCAAAACCTAGGGTTTACGTCACTTAGGGTTTGAACACTTAAAGCCCCAAAAATACTTAAAATTTATGGAAAATTGTTTTGGGGACAAGTAAAGGAGGCTACTTACCAATTTTTTGGCTTTTTGTGAACCTTCGGAAATCAAATGGAGGACCAAAATTTAGATTGAGGTGGGATTTTTCTTGTTTTGGAGGCTCCTAGTGTTAGTGTGAATCTTTCGTCGTAAAAGATCACTTTAGCTACGCATAACAAATAGCCCTAACATCGATTATGGCTGAAAAATATATTTAAGTTTGCTACACAAATTCAAATCTAAGCACAAAAGACATTAAGCAGATAAAATATAATATGGCTCCATGCATCAATAGGCAAGGCAAGAATAATGTATTTAAAAGAATTTTATATTATATTAAAGAATGGGGCACTTGAGAGGAAAACAAGAAAGGTGTTTTCCGGTTCTCCTCAGTGGGATGGGTTCTTGAAAGTCCTCAGTGTTTCAGATCTAGCATTCTTCTCTCTTATTGGTGTAGAAAAACAAACATAGAACTCAATGGGAGTTCACAAAGAAAAATGGAAAATGGTGACCAAGAGTAGATCCAGAGTGATCTAATGCAATGAAGGTGACTAATGAATGGGGAAAACCCTCCTATTTAAAACAAAATATTGGGGCGGTCTAGAACTCGGTGCATGAATAAAATATTATTAATCGAATTCTAGAAGCACCTTTTAGGAATATTTTATTATATTTGTTGGAGGGAAAAGGATTCTTGACTTGGGTCAATTCCTTTATTTATAAGTAATAAATAAATAATGATTTATTTATCATTTTAGGGGAATGATGGGAATATAATTAAATAAGTAATGGTTTATTTAATTATTTATGGATGATTTAGTCAAATTTAACTAAGAATATTATTTAAATAATGATTTAAATAACTTTTTCTTAGGAAATAATTAAATAAATAAGGATTTATTTAATTAATTTCCTTGTTTTGGGTTAAATATGACCAAATGAGTTATTTTATATGGTGAAAGCAATTTTACTTAGGGTAAAATTGGTCTTACATGGTGTACTTGGGTTCATCTAATAATAATAGGTTAGATGACCAAAAAATGGTGTAACAAATTGCCCCCCAACGTACGAGTGTTAGGAGAAAATCGTATGACCGAAGTACCTTGTAAGAACTCAATCACTAGACATCAAAAGGGAAGTGAGAGAGAGAAGTGTAATGTTGTTTGATGTGCTAAAGGACTAGACCCTGAGGAGACGAGACTTACAGGTGAAACAAGTCTCTAGTTTATGAAGTGGTACCTGTGCTAAAGGCGGCGGGGGAGGCATACCTATGCCTGCCGAGACAAAGTACAAAGAATAAGGCACCCAAAAAACCACGGAACACAATAATAAAGCATGTGTTGGCCTAAACATGAGCCAGATAAAGAACATGATGAATCCCACATACATGCGATGCCTAGAAAAACCATCAGGACTTATACAATAATATGGCAGTACATGAGATACAAATACGCCCAAATGCCCCCTACACACGGGGAAGGGCTCACCAAATCTGACAGATACATGCGAATCAAAAAGGCGCTACCAGCGGCTGAGGCCAATATCATCAAATGAGAGGAGCTGCATCAAGGGTGGAAATGAAGAAGTCATCCGGGTATGTGGGGGGCTACCTGCAGGGCCACCCCCTCATGAGGTTTGAGACATCTCACACATGCCCGAGAATCACCAATAGTTGTTGCTGTGTCAGTGGACCATCAAGTGTATATATCACGATCATGCTAGGAAGAGATCGAACCAATGGTACACTGCCCCCCTAGACCTGGCTTCTAGAGTAAATGAGTTGATGTCGATAGAAGTAGGTCTGCCATAGGTGAGGCAATAAGGGAACCCCAACTAAGGCACGAGGGAAAATAGTAGAGCGACGGATAAGTAGACACTGATGATGATGATGGAATGAGAGGAACAGAGGAGCGGTTGGACAACTTCCCTTGTTAGAGCATAAAGTGTATGAATGGCTTGGCAGCGACTGACACACTATCGTGATGGATAATGGACAAAGGTACTAATGGCCATAATGTGCGACATGAGAGAGGGACCAAGCAGAAAAGGATGGAGGACTATGGCGGGGTACAAAAGGACTTGGGATAGACTCCGTGAATGTGATGGTGACTCAACTCGGATGCTCTAAGAAAGGGCGACTCGATGGTGCGGCCTCGTAGTATGGGTCCAATGGGGGACCATAAAAGCATGAGTACAATAGGGTAACTCATGACGAAAATCAACACGAACGAAGACGAGTAAGGAGGAAAAGTGGTGCCCCCAGTACAAGTATCGTAAGTGAAGAAATTTGATTTTGAGAAGAGGCGAATAGACCCTTCATGGACAAAATGGGTCCTGGTGAAGTATCAAAACATAAAAAACTGACAGATACCCATTTGAGTGTTCGGTAAGAGCTTTCCAACGGTGTGGACGATGTGTCCAATAGGGCTAGGGTTTGGTCGCAGTAGGCGAAAGAAAAAACAGGGGTTTTCTTCTAATAGGGCATTTTCCCTCCAAAATCATTCATTTTCTTGTGGAGCTATGGTGAATGTGGAGAGGAGAGAAGGCCCTAAATCTTGTGGCGACCTTAGCGGACAAACCGACCATTGGAATTGTGATCCGTCAGTTGCAGGTAAGAGGCCTAATCCTAAGCTTTGTTTTTTATGGATTCAAATTGCAGATTAGGGCTTTAAATCTCAGTAACTACCCCTACTTCATCATTATGGTCGGGTCGCACTTTTTGGGGCAAAATCCGCGACCTAGGACGTAGGTTTGGGCCTGAAAAGTGCGACCTGGCCCAGGTTTTGCCCAAAAAGTGCGACCTGTTAGATGTGGGGGGTTTCAGTGCTGTTATGGGCTGAGATGTTGTTTTGGTGTAATTTAATGCAATTTTGTTGATCTGGAGGCTGACAAAAATGATTTTTTTGTGCAGATATGGCAGATATACGGATCAAGTGGAGAGAGAGAGACTTAGGTACATTACGAATGGAAATCCAAGCGGATCAGGGTGTCCGTCGTGCACTGGCTAGGTATGGGGTTCTGAAATTTTTGGAAAACCCTTTGATGAGGGCTGGAGAGCCCTTGTTGGCCCGAATTATCAGTTATTGGGATCCAGATCATGAGGCATTTGTAGTGCAGGGGCACAGGATCGAGCTGACGGTCCAAGATTTGTATTTCTTGACTGGTCTCACACCATTAGGGATGGTGGGAAATACGCAGCTAGTGTTACCACGGGGGCATAGCATTATGGAGTTGGCTGAGCGACATTGCTGTCCAGGTGTCCGAGTCAAAGGGACTCGGATATCCATTGGTGATCTAGAGAGTTTGGAGACCCGAGTAGTGGCCGCAGCAGTGTTGCAGGCCTTGGGTAGCCAGCGTTCCATCACATCACTGGAGGGCAGATGATGATTGTGGAGAGTGTGCTGAGTGGGACCTACTATGGGTGGGCCCAGATGATGTTGGTATCGGTGAAACGACAGCTGTTGCTATGCAAACGACAAGTGAATCATGATTGCGCCTATGGGACGGTGTTGTGCTCTTTCTTCTTTGAGAATATTCCGACCTTATGACCTCGTGTAAAGTTGCCTGATGGGGGTCCGAGAGAGCCTCGGATGCATCGGTGGGGATGAATAATGTGTAGAGGAGGGGGAGGGGTGGTCGGACGGGTGTTCTGACCAGAGTTATTTTTGCATTGGGATCATATGCCATTATACATAGATGACTATCCCTATAGTGGGATGAGTTATTGGGGAGATCCAGACTTGCCGCTTATGCCTGGTCGAGTGTGGGGGCCGATGGTAAGGGAAAATCAACTAATCTGTTATGTTTATTTTAGATTTTTTTGACTAGGATACATAGTGCTAATTGTGATGTTTTTTGGAATGCAGATATAGCTCCGGTAAAACTGGCCGAATATATGCGACAACCTGCAACGACAGGAGCTACAGGTGCGAGTGGATCAAGGATGGCGCAGAGCGAGGATATGGCTGCTCTGGTGGAGGACATTCGTCATAGATGTGAGGGGTTGTTGACCAGTGTATCGGAGCATGGTTGGAAGGATTTAGATGACCGATACATAGAGTTATGTATTGGGCTACCCTCGGAGTGGCGAGGTATCATGCGACACATAGCGATGGCCGGTCAGGCTGTGCATGATCTACAAGCTGTGGGAGTAGAGCCATTGGCTCGGGAACCTCCAGAGAGTGATTAGATGTAGGGCATGTGGTGCCCCCCAGTGTCTATGTAGGGGTGAGTGGTGCCCCCCATTTTTGTAGTTTTTTTATTGTAACATGCTATGGGCATGTCGTATGTTTCAGAGTAGATGGACTATAAAAACACATGTTATGTAATATCTATGATGCATTTGATTGATGGTGTTAAATTTTATTGTGTTGTGTGTGATATATGCCAGTCTAGAACATGATTTGCGATTTGATCTACGTAGTGATTTTGATCTCTAGGTATATGGCTAAATGTAATAAATCTAAATTCACGTATCAAAATTTGCACTCATAAATATTGTCTAAACAAGATAGGGTTATGCACACGATAGACACCATTAAGTTGTAAGACGAGAAGCAGGGAATCTAAATGGAAATGCAGATGGAGGATGTGATGAGAGAGGGAATTGGCTAAGAGACCACGAACTGCATCATATTCGGCCAGATTATTGGTGGCTTGACCAATGCAAACCCAATTTTCAAGAACCAGGGTATGCAAGGGGGTAAAGATGGCCCATGCTGCTGAAGCGAGATGGCGAGAATAGCGACATGCTCCATCGGCGTAGCCCAGATAAGGTATGGACGAAAGGGCCGATGTAATAGTCTCATAAGACGAGAAATGGGAAGGATGAGACAAAGGATGGCAGCGTGAGTAGAGGATAGACCTCCAATGATGGCTATGGGAGGGAGTAGTTCGGGTAGGAAGTCTAGGACTCATGGATCGATGAGAGGGAGATGAATGAGAACTATGGGATGAAGGGCGGGCACTCAAGCTGCAAAGAACATCGAAGATACAAATGGTATGATCGGGATTAGGAGAGGGAATGGAAGGGTCAAGGAGACCAGACGACGCTGCAAAGGTACCAAAATCATCAGTATGGGAAGAGATGCGCAGATACGAGTCATCACGGGGAATGACAGAAGAACAAGTAAAAAGATGGTCAAAATATGAAGAACCCGTGTCTGGAGGAGAATCAAGCAGAATAGGTGGAGTGGGTTCAGAAGGAATGTACTCCGGGGAGCGCGCAGATGATGATAGGTATAGAAGGGAAGCAACAGGGTCCGACATCTCAACATCAGGGGGAGGAATATCAATGGTAGCAGGGGGATCCTCGAGTAGACTGGATGCATATTGAGTAAGGATGGGAGAGGCGGATTGATTCTGTTCAACTTCGTACTCACAGATGACCTCTAAAGAGGCTCGATAATGCGTGAGGTGAGGAAAATGGTGAGAATAATGGCCATGGACACCGAACAGAGCACAGGGTTTGTTGGTGCGAAAAATCTTTGGGTTCTTGGCTACGGATGAGGAAGAAATAGAGGTTTCAGGGATCATAGAGTCAGGGAATACGACTTTAACCATGGGTCGAATACGGGGCAACTCAGGACAAGTATGGGTGGGGTGACCGATACCATCACACAAGGAACAAGGCTTGGCAGGTGGGGGAGGGTTAGGTTCAGGTGCAGTGGCCTTGTCATTGGATTCCCCCTTGCGAGTTTTTCGTTTCTTGCCTGTAGCGGTTGCAGCATTAGGAGAGTGCTGCGGAGGAGTGAGGGGCACTAGGGTGGTGGAAGGAGCGAAGGGAATCAGTTGCACCAGTGTCACGGCTATGTATGGTTTGGGGTGGCTCGGTGGGGTCTCGGTGGGAGGGGTAAGATACCATACTGTAATTCCCAAGGTTAAATTAGGGAGGGAAAGGGTGGCCATGACGGGGACCGAATAAACGCCCGGGGGGCAAGAAAAGGTATTTGACCAGCGGGGTAATGACCAGGGGGAATGGCTCCCATATGGTGGAGACCTGAGGGAACAGACTCAAGAGGGTGGGGAGGTTCCAGAGTGTGATGGTAAGGGTCAGGTGAAAAAGGTTCGGTTGGCTGAGGGGAAGGGCTAGGAGCAGGAGGCAGTGGGTGAGCTTGAGGTTTTTGACTAGCTGGAGCAGGCTGTGGAAGGCCAACCTGAGATGATTGCATCATGTAAAAATTTGCTAAGCTGGGGTCAGAGATAGGAAGAGGTGGAGGTCCATGAAAATTTCCAAGAAAAGAGGATTCTTTGTAGACGCCAGGGGAAACACTGGTCAAGGAATCAACAGTTGGTTTATTGGTGACAGTAGAGATGGTGGACTCAGGGGAGGTCTGAGATTTTGGTTCATGGTAGGTTAATTGGTCAATGGTGAAAATCTTTCCATTATGAGGGAAGAACATCTTGCGGTGGACTGCGGATGGGACGGCAGACATTGCATAGGTGTAACTACACCCCAAAAGGATGTTGTAGTCAAGAGGGGCGTCGATAACTTCAACGTCGACACAAACAGTCTTGCCGGCAAGGGTGATAGGACAGTTACGGAATAGGCCAATGGGTTGGGAGGCATGGCCATCCCATACACGAAGGGTGATGGTGGAAGGGGCCAGTTCAGGGGATCCGAGTTGTTTCCAAACCGAAGCGTACATTACGCAAGTGGATGCCCCCTCATCAATAATACACCAGGCGACATTGGCGTTTCATATTTTGACTGGGATTTGGAAAGAAACCGAAGGAGGGAGAGGGGGATGGTCTAACTGACGGGCGTCGAAAACAATCAATTGGTCATCAGCAAGATCTACAATGCCCAAGGTAGAAAGTAGAGCCCTCTTTTGAGAAGGACACGACTGGAGGAGTTCCAGTGTTGAAATGGCAGTAGGAGATTGGGCTAGATCATCTACTATGTTGTATGAATGGGCAGCCCTACCAGAGGCAGCATTTCGGTGTAATGGTCCCTTAGGAGTCTTGGGATGAACCTTGGCTTTGGGCGAATGGAGTTGCAAGGGACCATTGGGTGTCGATAGAGGCTCTGTAGGACCGGACGATGGAGACTCAGAGACAGACGGAACAGGAGGTGTGGAATACTGATAGGACCGAGTTTGAAGGTTGAGGTCGACGGTGAGAGGTGGGTCAGAGGCCATCATAAGAATTTGGTAATCAGAGGAATCGGAAGGGGAAGGTTGAGTGGTTACCGGGGCATGAGGGGGTTGAGTGGCCACAAATCCTTGTTGAGGGAAAGGATCGGTAAAAACAGTGGGTTGAGAAGTAGCTGGGGTAGGAGGGACAATAGGGGAGGAATGTTGGCCCTGCACGGTGGCCTGAGAATCCTACATCTGTTGCATTTGTGGTAATAAGGGACAATCGTGAGTGTAATGACCATAAACACCGCAACACGAACAAGGCTTATTGGTACGAAGTGGCCTGTTCGGCTTGGGATGAGAACCTTGTGGCTGGGTAGCAGTGTGAGGATCAATACTTGAATGATTGGGTCCACGATTACCAGGGGCAGATTGAGTGCCTTTCCTCTTTCTTTGAGAAGGAAGACAATTAGGTACCCCCTGATGTTTAAAGACTTGCCCTAGAGGGGGTAATAAGTGCAGTTGCATGGGTGGAAAAGGCAAGGGAGTGGGAGGTCCAAATGATGGGGGAGATGGGACACCAGGTTGCGAATACAGATAGGGGGTAGGGTGAGTAGCAGTGAGGTAAGCAGGAGGGTGGGAAAAAGGAGGAGGTATGTCGTATCCTAAATACATGCTACCGGGGGGGAAAAAGTGCCGGAGGGGCTGGCCCTTGGAGGGAAACCATGGCTCGGAAGAGGTTGGGCAGAGGTATGTGATAGGGCTCCAACGATACCATCAGCAGAGTGAGATGCCCCCGAGGCGTTGGTGCCACCGGGCTTGGGAAGGTCAGGAAGGATGGTATAAACATAACCAGATTGGGCGTAAATAAGGTCATACTTCAAGGCTATTTGGAGGGCGGCTTCTTTGTTTTGGGGAAAATGGGATGCAAAATCCTCGCCAATGGGAGGTAAGAGAGAGCGAAGGAACCAGTCCATGTAAACTTGATCTTCAAAGGGGGGAGCGTGACACAAGCTCTGTCTTCACCACCATTCCTGGACATAAACAGAAAGGCGGGTTGAAGAGGATTGATGGAAAGAAGTTAAGAGTTCAGTGCCAGTGTCGTATTGGAGGGGGAGCTGGAAATAGGATAAAAAGGCTTGGGAAATGGTCACAAAGGTGGTATGGGAAGAGGTGGCTTGATCAACATACCATTTGGAAGCTTCACCGGTAAGCGTGCATTGGAACAAACGAAGACGGATGGAGTCATCGGTGATGGAATTGGAGGAACACCACATGTGGAAAGATTGGATATGGTTAGAGGGATCTTCACTAGCAAGGCCTTTGAACTTGGGAATGTCAGAGGGGAGCTTGGTTGGCATAGCAGGCCAACTAACATCGTGGCGAATAGGATCATTAATTAGCTGATTGAAATCGGGGAGACTGAGGCCGGCCATATAAGGGAGTAATGGGGCAGTCGAGGTAGGTCCCGTAGTGGTTCCACTAGAAATGGACCCAACAGTAGAACTGGGGTTAGGGCTAGGTCCTGAACTAGACATGGTGAAGGTAAAAGAGGGAGAACCAGAAGTAGGGGGAGAACCCGAACAATCAGAAGAAGAGTCGGAGTGCAGACTCAGGGGAGGACTTACTCGAGAATGACAGGAAGGAGGAAGTTGACCAAGCGGAAACTGAGGGAGAAGGCCAAGAAGTCTCCGAGAAAGGCGCCTTGGGGGCGCAATGATGACGGGAAGAAGAAAAAATCGACAAGGGCAAGGACAAAATCAAGTGAGGTCCAGGGCAGAGAGGTGCAGTGAAAATTGATTTTAAAGTCTTTGTCAGGCAGTGTTAACCAGGCGCTTCGTCACTTAGGGTCAGTGTGTGGCGTGCGTTAATTTTAATTGTTTAAACCCAGACGTTTTGAGAGCAAAAGAAAAAGTGTGCTGCGTAACAGAAAATAAATCTGCAGTAAATAAGACTAAAATAACATAAAATGAATAGCTACCAATGCATTAACTTAACCCAAGAAGGCGAGTCTCTCAAAACTAGTCTATAAGAGGGAAAAAACTAAGCAAAGCACGCGAAAAAGAGGCCAATAGATAAAATGTCGGGAGGGACTAGGATCTAAAGGAGAAATCTACTGAAAAGTGGTGTAGAGAACAACAAAGAGGCAGAGGCAAGGGTGCTGCTAAAAATGAGGAGATCAGCTAAAACTAGAAGAGACAAGGCAGTGGCCTTAGAAATGAACCCAAAAAAAACTATATGAGGTGATTTGAAAAGGGAGAAGAGCTTATCTAAAAGGATCTGAAATGGAGGTATCAGATCTAAGAAAAACAAGGCTGAAACTCTGAAAATTCAGACTTCTGAAACAGTAAAGACTCTCCCACAAAAAGTGGAGGGTACTAGAGCCCTAAGGGGCAAGATTCCCTCTTAGTTGAGTGAAGTAGATTAGAAACAGGTCTAAACGGGCAGAGACAGAGGCTGGAAAACCATGATAGAAGCTTCAGACAAACCCAGACAAAGTGTTGGAAAATTTGCAGAAAAAGTACAGGTCACAGATTTGGGGCAGAAAAGTGCGTCCTCAAGCTCAGGTCGCACTTTTTGGGCCGATAAGTGCGACCTGCAGATCCGGCTCTCTCGGTGGAAGATTTCAGAAAAATTTGTCGTCTCAGCTGCGGCTGATGTCTGTCACCTGCGTAATAAGGCTAGAAACACACAGAAGTTAAAAATTTGATGGTTTTAAGGTTTTAGGGGTGAAAAACACCATAAAAATAGGAAAAACAAAAAATGGAAGAGAAACCCTAGGGTCCGAAACAGCTGGATATGCAGGAATATATAAAACGACAACAGTTGCAAAATAAAACCCATGTGGAGTGGCCAATTGTTAGTGTTAATCTTTCGTCGTAAAATATCACTTTAGCTACGCATAACAAATAGCCCTAACATCGATTATGGCTGCAAAATATCTTTAAGTTTGCTGCACAAATTCAGATCTAAGCACAAAAGACATTAAGCAAATAAAATATAATATGGCTCCATACATCAATAGACAAGGCAAGAATAATGTATTTAAAAGAATTTTATATTATATTAAAGAATGGGGCACCTGAGAGGAAAACAAGAAAGGTGTTTTCTGATTCTCCTCAGTGGGATGGGTTTTTGAAAGTCCTCAGTGTTTCAGATCTAGCATTCTTCTCTCTTACTGGTGTAGAAAAACAAACATAGAACTCAATGGGAGTTCACAAAGCAAAATGGAAACTGGTGACCAAGAGTAGATCCAGAGTGATCTAATGCAATGAAGGTGACTAATGAATGGGGAAAACCCTCCTATTTATAACAAAATATTAGGGCGGTCTAGAACTCGGTGCATGAATAAAATATTATTAATCGAATTCTAGAAGCACCTTTTAGGAATATTTTATTATATTTGTTGGAGGGAAAAGGATTCTTGACTTGGGTCAATTCCTTTATTTATAAGTAATAAATAAATAAATGATTTATTTATCATTTTAGGGGAATGATGGGAATATAATTAAATAAATAATGGTTTATTTAATTATTTATGGATGATTTAGTCAAATTTAACTAAGAATATTATTTAAATAGTGATTTAAATAACTTGATCTTAGGAAATAATTAAATAAATAAGGATTTATTTAATTAATTTCCTTGTTTTGGGTTAAATATGACCAAATGAGTTATTTTATATGGTGAAAGCAATTTTACTTAGGGTAAAATTGGTCTTACATGGTGTACTTGGGTTCATCTAATAATAATAGGTTAGATGACCAAAAAATGGTGTAACACCTAGCATTTGCGCAGTGCCGGGCAGTCCTGCCCATGGATTAGCACAATGCCACTTATTTGCGCAACGCCAAAATAGGGTCAACTTGCAAAAAGGTTTTGAGGACCTTCCCGAAGTCAGATTTGGGCTCGTGATAGCTCATTGGAAATATTAACCTGTCTTCTTTCCAAATATATCATATTTTCCCTGATTGAAGTTTATTTTCCCTATTAAAAGTTGAGTTTCCCAAGACTAGTCAAAAAGTGTTGAGTGATGGTGTAGAAATGAAGAGTACTGGTGCAGACAACGTTTGGAGGCCTTCCTTAACTCCAAATTGATCTCATGATATCTCATTAGAAATATACTCAAGTCTAGTTGTCTTTTGACTCATCAAGAAAGTCATTTGGACACTCCTGCTATGAGAAAACCTGATTTTCCCAAGGTCGCTCCAGCAGTGTAGAAATTCTCCTAGGACACCTGTAGTTTTGATATTGCTACCAAACCATGATACCTTTGTAAAAATTGAAGGATGTTTTACTTCTTGGGCCTATATTGGACAAAAACCTCTCTTAATTTTATCAAATTCAACTCTTTTTAGTAAGAAACATAATTTGAAGCAAAACTAGCCGTAGGCATGACACATGGCTTGTCTCTTGGAATGAATTCTTGGAAAATGATGGAGGCATGATGTTTATGAGTTATTATGGAATTATTATTGCTGAGATGATATATCAAATGAATCCTTTGCTCTTGTGCCTCCTTTTCATATTAAACTCTAGCTTAGTTGGAAGAGGAAACTAGGGCTTGGTGTAGGGGATTTAGGACTGCCTTGCAGAGGGAGGGGAATGAAGTGGTTAAGGGTTGTCTAAATTCTTGGAGAAATTTTTGGGGATAGGGATAGTAGTTAGAGAGTAGGATAATGTGGAATTTCAAGAATTGAGTGAGGGGAAAGGGTCCAAAAGGGAAAAACACGGGCCTAGTCTCGAAAAGTGTCAAATTGTAGCAATAGGCTAGGTTTTGTAGAAAAATGATGAGTTCGAGGGATAGGAGTGATGGGAAGTATTTATGAAGTTATATTAAGGATAGGAGGAGGTGTAAGAGAATCAAGATACAAGCCTTGTTGATGTTTAACCATGGAGGTCATGAAACCAAGAAAAATGCCCTTAAAAACCCTAGATGGACAATGGAGGAGTTAGGAAAAACAAAATAGAGGGTTAAGGCCAAAGGTGGAAAAACATAGTGATAATAAGTGACATGAGCCCATGATGAGTCCTTTGGGAGTATTGATATGACCTTGACATGATGGGATGATGAAATAGTGAAAAAATTATCCTAAGGATAATGAAGGCAATGAGATTTCTAGAACTCACAATGTTCATGAACTTTGTTTCTAGAGATCTAGGATAAGCATTTAATCATCTTCAAAGGAAAAAATTACTGATGACTAACATGATTGATAAATAAGTAAATTTGTGGAGATTAATTTGAACACATGAACATAAAAACATGAAACTAAATGTTGAACAACAACATATAAACACACAGAAAACCATGACAATTGAATCAATAACACTTTGTTTTAATGAAGGAGTTCACCCCTCCTCGGCTACATCTCCTTGGTCCAGCTTCCATGGCATGGGCCTTTGTATCAGCTTAATTATGAAAATAATGTTGTTTAATTTCTCATGTTTCCTCTACAACCTGCTCCAATGTGTCCAAACATCAAAATCTCCAAAGAATGACTCTTCTTGAGCCAAAATTGGTTGAAAGTTGGCTCAGTTATGGAAAAACTAAATTTCCTTAGTATTTCTCCTCCAAATCTGGAAGGACTCTAGATAACTCCGATGTTTTTGGTGAAATCCATCGAATATGGTGTTATCGCTAATTTCACCTCCATCTTAAGTGCGGGATTAAATAACAGTTAATGACGAAAAAATTATGGATAATCACGTCATTAACTGCGTGTTTATCTGTTTGTTATAAGTCGGGTTTAATTAACATAACCTATGGATTAACACTAATAAACATGTTTTAATATTAATATTTTTCATCATTTGAGTTTGGCTCCGCCCGCTGTTTTGCATTGAAGTCACATGGGAGGGGGTTGGCCCCCTCCGAACCCCAATTGTCGAAACCGTTAAATAACAAATAGGAGTCGTAGCCCTTATGGGTTAAGACTCAATAGACAAAAGAGATGGTAGGGCGGTAGAGTGGCACGGGGTAGGTCATGGGTTCGACCCCGACCCCCGCACCAAAGTTTTGGTCCACTGTATAATTATAACCCTTAGTCAAAACTTCAAATTAAATTCATATATGCCCGCATATAATATGATTGTTGATACCATAGGCTTGCAACTTAGGTTATAAACATTTATGTCTGCATAAAATATATGTCTTTGCCTACATAGTTTAGACCATAGTTTAGTATGGATATATGTCTATTTGCCTACCCACAGTATAAACTTTAGCTTTATAAAATATATTCGACCACATATATGTATCCTCCCAACCATATGTAGGTCCAGAACCTTGGTTAAATGAAAATAATTCAGAATTTCAACTAGAATCCAAAGGTTGGATGGGTCCACCAAAGGGGGCACGTGGCAATGCCTAGCTGCACCACGTGTCCAACTCTGGTTGGACTATTCCAACTTAAAAATAAAATTCTCCTTCAACCTTAGGATAGATGTAAAAAAAATTCACTTCCAAATTTCACTGGCAAATCTGATTGTGACACTTGCCACGGTGTCATTGGGCTAAAACTAGAAAATATTCCCTGAATATACCTGGAGTGTTGATTGGACTGCCATGTCATCAGCCTGCCACTATTCTGCAATTTTTTTTTACCTGTTTGAGAAAATGGACAACAGGTCATAACTTCCTCATCTGAAGTTGGATTTTGATGAAACAAATTGAGTTGGATCCTTGGCGACGAGCTCTACGCGGTCGTTCTAGTTTGGAGCATTTATGAGCACTTTCATGTTTGAGCTTAATACTAAGCCTCTAATCAGGAAGAGAGATTCATAGAGGTTAAAGAGTTATTTAAACAGTTAGCTTAAACGAAGGAGGTTGTAAATAAATTGCCTAAAACATTTCAATTTTCTAACATTTGATCTCATGGTGCAACCATGGTGCTCGGGGAGTTATTTTGAGTTATTTTCAAAGAGGAACGCATTGGTAGATGTAGAGATTTTACATTGAAATATCTGTGGAATATTTTTAGTAAGAATCTAGAGAGTTGAGATTTATCTCAAATATAGTTATGTCTTTTATATATATATATATATATATATATATATATATATATATATATATATATATATATATTTGAGTACAAAATAAGTTATGGTTTTTTGGGCATGTGATATTGATAAGTCATGGTATTGGTACATAGGATTCTAACAAAGCTTATTTACAAATCAAGAATATCGATGATGAGATTTTATTATTATTATTATTATCACTATTCCATAATTTCAATTTGACTATCAATAATTAAGAAGTAAATGGTGAGGAGTTAGCCTTTATCCAATATTCATGATACTACACTATTTACTTTATTTTTTCTCAAACAATTTAAAAATATAATTACTAATAAAATATTAATTAATATTCACTATTGTGCATCATCTATCTTATAAAATAATATCATAGAATTCTTAAAACTGTATTGATAATATCCCACATAATATTGTTTCATAATTTTTTAAGAATTTGTGTGGAATTGCTTAAACTTATAAATTTTTATAAAATGTAATTGAGCTATTTTATTTTATATTATTTTTACATTATATATGAATATGGTTACTAGTTATATTTTTATAATTTTTATGTGATTAGTCTATATTTTCTATTATTTTAGATTGTAGTCTATTAATAGAAGAAATGATCTTTTTCAGGGTTTTTTTCTTAAACATAAAAAATTCGCAATTTTTCTTGTAATCTTATGAGAGAATTATGTGAAAAAATACCATTTCACCTAGAAGTTAGATTGCACCATATTTTAATCCCATTATTAATTCTTTTGATTTATTCTTTTATTGAATAAATTAATTAATACGATTTAGATAAAATTATAATTAAATAAACTATTATTATTATAAATATATTTTTTATATAATAAATTTATAAATTAGGAAATAAAATTATCATACAAATGATATTTATATTTAAAAAGCTAAATAAAATACAATTTAAACATTATCTTTATCATAAAAATAATATTTTTTTATTTTTTATCAAATTTTTATGTACATTAATAACACTCGTAATATTTCTTAATGAAATTGAAGTGTACAAAAACACATTATTAAAAAAAAAAAAATTATAATTAATAAAAAAAAAAATTCAAAGCAATATTTCTTAATGAAATTGAAGTGCACAAAAAACACATTATTAAAATAATAATAAAATAAAAAAAAAAAAAACAAAATTATAATTAATAAAAAAAATTCAAAGCTCTTTCAACACGAATGTGAAAGATATTTCTACGCTTCTGTTTACCAGGCAGTAGAAATGGATTTGGAGCGTAGTACAACCCGTCACAATTTCAGTTTTGGAGTTGAGAATGAATATTGTTAGCTCTAATAAAGTAATTAGAGTTAGAAATTGCACTTTACCGTCATTGGATGCACTGACTTGCATTCATGAGGTTTGACTTTTTAAATTTATTTTACATATTTATATTTTCATGTGCATGGTTTTCTTTCACAGTTGTCTGCAAATTCTAGATTACATATAACCATAATTTTCACACAAAGATGTTGTAATCCATATTGTAGTTTAATATTTTAGAATTTACTTGACAAGAGTTAAAATAATTGATTTTTCTCATGTATTTATGAACTTCCAAAATATTTCCACAATCTAATCAAATAAATGTGCCCAGCAATAAGGAAAAATAAATAAATCATAAAGCCAAGTGCAAACTACAACATATTCCTGCAATATGAAATATATTCCATGCGAATCAGCAACATAGAAAAACATATCAAATGCAATTCTGTTGTAGCCCATACTATTCTCCATAATCCTAAACTCAGAAGAAAATAAAAATATCTCGGTATTAGAAACCAAATTTGTGTAACAACAATAATATGCTACATTAACAAGAACATGTAAATACATATAATAACAAATGCTATATTAGCAAGAATTTGTAAATACATAAAGTAACAATACATACAACCAATACTATTCTACATAATATCTACCCGTTTCATTTTAGAGATTTTGGGAGAACTTTTTGCAAGATCGCACATGCTTTGATAACTTAGATAAAAATAAAAAAAGAATGTAAAACACCTCCCTTCGATAGGGTTTTCAGGTAACTCTCTTTGCCGGAATTAATATACTTTTGAGTGGTGCAGGCGCTGTTCATCCCACAGCTTGGGATGTTTGCTACAATAACCTCTAAGAAGATGAATGACTCTCCCGTTAACCACCTCGATATGACCATTTGTTTGTGTATGAGAGGTTTTACTCTTCTTCAACTTAGTGTCCATCATGTCCCACAATTTTGACCAAAAATTCCCAACAAACTGGAAATCTCTATCACTTACAATAGAAGTAGGAAGACCAAAATGAACCCATACATTTTGAAAGAAAATATGAGTTTTTTGTTCAGTTGTAATTTTCTTTTTATATGGCATCAAAAGACACATTTTGCTGAACCTATCTACAACAACATACAATTAATCATGATCTTTCCTTGACATTGGAAGAGCTCCTACAAAATCCATTGAGATACTCTCCCAAGGATGTGAAAGTACCAGAAGTGGAGTGTACAATCCAAGTTTCCTAATGCTAGGCTTACTTATTGCACACAAAGAACATCCTCTAATAAAACAAGATACGCTATCAATCATGTGTGGCCAATAACAATACATTTTGAGATTCACTACCGTCTTTCCTACACCGAAATGTCCAGCAATAAATGAAGTATGTGCCTCCCTTATGATATTGTTTCTTTCTCCATGTGGAATACATAACTTGCCCAAGTGATGCAACAAGTTGTTATGCACATGATAATCTAACTCTTCAATTTGGTTTCCTTGACTCAAGCTTTCATACACATCTTGAAAATCACTATCATATGCATATTGTTCAATGTAACTTTCATGCATAACTGAATTGTGCCTGAGTATAATAGATGAATTTACAATAGGCCTAGAGAGCATATCAACTACCTTATTGTAGATTCCATTTTTATACCTGATAACCAAATGAAATTATTGTATAAATCCCATCCATATGAAATGTCTTGATTGCTGCAACTTTGACTGTGATTGTAAGTACTGCAATGGTTGATGGTCAGTATGGATAATGGTCTCTTTACCCATCAAATAGTGCTTGCGTTTCTTTACACTTTATACCAATGCATATAAATCTTTTTCATAGGTGGGATAGTTAATCGCAACTCCATTAAAAAATTCATAATGAAACGAAATAGGCTTACCATGTTTCATGAGAAGTGCTCCCATGGCGTAATCACTAGCATCTGTTTGGATCTAAAATTGTTGTCTAAGATCCGAAAGAGCCAATATCGGTGCTAAACTAATATTTTGTTTTAAAGCATCAAATGATTTTTTTTGCATATCTCCCCATTGGAATACTTTCTTGACACTTTTCAATGCATGTAACGAAGCTGCAATGGAAGAAAAATTGCCAATAAATTTCCTCCAATACTGTGTTGTCCCAAGAAATCTCCTTACCTCCGTAACTGTATTGGGCTTGGGCTAATTCAGAATGACCTCTACTTTGGAATGGTTTATCTTCAAGTCACCTCCTCCAACAATGTGTCCCAAATACAATAAAGAAGTCTTGCCAAACTCATACTTCGACATCTTTAAAAATAATTGCTCTTTTTTCAAGACAACAAGTACCTTGTTCACATGCATGACATGTTCATCTCTTGATTTTTTGAATATAAAAATATCATCTAAGTAAACAATGATGAATTCCTCTAGAAATTTTCTTAAAATATCATTTGTAACTCTCATGAAAGTAGCTGGAGAAATTGTTAGACCGAATGGCATAACTAGACACTCAAACAATCATTGTCTATTTTTAAATACAGTTTTCCAAATGTCTTCCTCAACTATTCTAACTTGATGATAACCAATTCATTAGTATAGCTTAGAGAAATACTTTTCATACAACTAATCAAAAAAATCATCAATTCATGGGAGCGGATAGCAATTATTTACCATTTTTTTATTCAGTGCACGGAAATCTATGCACATGCGCCAAGTCTCATCCTTCTTCGGTACCAAAAAAATCGGTGAACCACATGGAGAAGTAGATGGGCGTATGATACCTTTGTTCAGAAATTCTTGGATTTGCTTCTTGATTTCCAAACTCTCCATAATTGACATGCGATACATACCAATATTTGGTAGTGGAACATCCTGCTGCAATTGAATCTCATGTTGAATTCCCCTCTTGGGAGGTAAACCACTTGGCTCTTGAAACATCTCGCCATGTTGACTTACCACATCAAGAAAATCATATTTTAATTTGTCATCACATACTTCAAAGGAATCATATTCAATATCATCATTTTTCTTGATCATGAGAAGAACAAAAGTTTTACTTGCATTAACTAGTCTCTTCATCTGCACTGCATTAACTAAATAAATATTCAGCTTTTTGCGATGAGCTCTCACAATATACTCCACCCCATCCTTGAGAAAATGATATTTGTTCTCATGGTGATAAAATACTACTTTCCTGTCATACAAAGATGGACTTCCCAAGTTAATCCTGGAAATGTCAAGTGGAACCACATCTAGCTCAACTTCATCAACAAAGTTTGGAGGAATGGAAAATTGAAATATGTATTTCCTTGTAGCCTGTAAAAAAGTATTCGTAACTATCCAACCCAAAGGGAATGGTTTATGATGTGGTATGGTTTCAAGGTTAAGATTTTTGACCAAGTCTTCTAAAATCAAGTTTGCTTGTGACCCACTATCAAACAATGCATCAATCTTTCTATGATTTGAAATCGCCCTTACATGGAACAATTCTATCCTTGTGTCTTCATTTGGAGTATTGTTATGACAATTTGAGGAACTATTACTTCTTATGGCTTCTTTTACCTTTTTTACCACGGATACAATCTTAGTCTCATCACTGGAATCGGATCCAAGATCATGTTCTGTGGTGGTCGTCATCTTTTGTTTCCCATTATTGTTTGGTTTCTTAGGCCTTAGTTCGGGATGTAATTTCCAACAGTGAGCTTCATCGTGCCCTTATTTAGAACAATGTTTACATGTAGCTTTCTCCCCTTATTTCTTCACACTTGAATTCTTATTTCCCTTCCATTTTCCTCCCTTCTCTTTTTCCTTACCCTTGAATGGATTCTTCTTACTACCCTCTTCCTAAATGTTATTTCCCCTTGCTTCAAGACGTGTGGCTTGCACACATACTTCATCTAAATTGTTTGGGTTAAACATAAGGATAGTACGTTTCAAATAGGAATGTAAAACCCCAATGTATTTCAAGAGTGTGTCATGGGAATTCAAGTTTAATCCTAACAACAAAGCCCTTTTTCTAAACTCTTGGTATACTCTTGAACTATTTGACCCTTGAGTTGCCTAAAGTCTTTCCAACTCATAATTGATTTTTTCATATAGGCTAATGGATAAAAATATCTTTTATTTGAAGAAATAAAATCAACCCAAGAAGTGGATATCGTACCATGGATTCGCATTTCCTCTTGAGTCTTTGCTTCCCACCATACTAGTGTTGCTTATTCTACCCTCAATGAAGCCAAATGGATATTTATGTCGTCCTCTTGTAGATTCTGAATCATGCAGTATACCTCCAATTGATGGATTCAATTTTCCAACTTCTCTGCATTTACCTTGCCATTATACATGGGAAGTTCAGACTTAATGTCCAATTTGAGTAATGGAGTTTTTCCTTTTGGGATTTTTGAATGACTATGGGTGGTTTTTGTGGTGGAAGTGGAAGATGATGTTGATGAAGATGGTGAGGATAAGGATGGTAGAGATGGAGGTGGCTTTCGTCCATTGGCCTTCAAACTCTTCTCTTCATCCTTCTTATCATCTGAAGTTCCTTCTCCATGTGGAGGTTTAGAACCTTCTCCAACCCTTTAAATAGTGAATGCATCAAACATGATTTTAACCATCCTATTTATGTCATTGAAGTCTCTCTTGACATCTTCATCTTCTGAATGTCCTTAAGTCTCTCCAACACCTAGCATGATGGCTAAGGATTCAAGCTCTACTTATGATGCTTGTACCTCTTCAATCAACTCAACTTCTTGTGCAATTTGTACCTCTTCAATCTCAACTTCAGGAGATAAAACTTGAGGTGCTTTAAGTGCAGCTATGAGTGGAACTTTGGGTGAAGATTATGCTCTTTCAGCTCTCCTTCTTCTAGTCCTAACCTCAGAACTAGCAACCAATAGTTTCTCTTCTCCTCTCTACAATTTCAACCTTGTAAGCATCACAAAATTGCAACTATTAAAACCCTTCTTGCACAAAACTCAAGAAAAAGAAGAAAATCACCTTTGCTCTGATACCATCTTGATCTAAATTTGATTGTTAGTTCTGTTATGCTAATATCATCTTCAGATTTATATTGAAAGCGCTAATGTTTGCATCTTGTCAAAGGGTTTATTGAAGTACTTATGATCGATCAAAAACTAAATTTGTGGAGATTAAGTTGAATACATGAACATAAAAACATGGAAACTAAATGTTGAACATCAGCATATAAACACACAGCAAACCATGACAATTGAATCAATAACACTTTTTTTTTATGAAGGATTTCACCCCTCCTCAGCTACATCTCCTTGGTCCAGCTTCCATGGCACGGGCCTTTGTATTAGCTCAATTGTGAAAATAATGTTGTTTAAAGTCTCTTGTTGCCTCTACAACCTGCTCCAATGTGTCCAAAACATCAAAATATCCTAATAATTACTCTTACTGAGCCAAAATTGGTCGAAAATTGGCCTAGTTATGGCAAAAACAATTTTCCCTACTATTTCTCCTCCAAATCTAGAAGGACCCCTGATAACTCTGATGTTTTTGGTGTATAATCCACCGAATATGGCGTTGCCGCTAAGTCTGCCACCATATCAAGCGCAAGATTAACTAGCATTTAATGAAATCTTAATTATGGATAATCACGTCATTAACTGCGCATTTATCTGTTTGTTATAAGTCGGGTTTACTTAACATAACCCGCGGATTAACAATAATAAAAATGTTTTAATATTAATCTTTTCTATCGTTTGAGTTTGGCTCCGCCTGCAGTTTTGCATTGAAGACACATGGGAGGGGGCTGGCCCCCTCCGAACCCCCATTATAGGAATCGTTAAAGAACAAATAGGAGTCGTGGCCCTTATGGGTTAAGACCCAATAGACAACAGAGATGGTAAGGCGGTAGAGTGGCGCGGGGTGGTTTGTGGGTTCGACCCTGACCCCTGCATCAAATTTTTGGTCCACTGTATAATGATAACCCTTGGTCAAAACTTCGAATAAAATTCATATCTACTTGCATATAATATGACCGTCGATACCATAGGTTCACACCTTAGGTTATAAACATTTCTGCCTGCATAAAATATATGTCTTTGCCTGCATATTTTAGACCATAGTTTAGTATGGATATATGTCTGTCCACCTACCATTAGTATAAAATTTCGCTTTATAAAATATATTCAACCACATATTTGTATCTGCCTCCATAGGTTAGAACCTTAGGTTATAGCCCGTAATATATATGTGTCTGCCCAACCATATGTAGGCCTAGAACCTTGGTTAAATGAAAATAATTTAGAATTTCAACCATAATCCAAAGGTTGGATGGGTCCACTAGAGGGGGCACATGGCGGCCCCTGGCTTCACCACGTGTCCAATTGTGGTTGGACTACTCCAACTTTAAAAAAAAAAATTCCTTCAACCTTAGGATAGATGTAAAAAAAATCACTTCCAAAGTTCACTGGAAAATCTGATTGTGACACTTGTCACAGTGTTATTGGGCTAAAACTAGAGAACATTCCTTGAATATACGTGGAGTGCTGATTGACCTTCCATGTCATCAGCTTGTCACTGTTCCGCAATTTTTTTCCCTGTTTGATAAAACGGACAACAGCTCATAACTTCCTCATCCAAAGTCGGATTTTGATGAAACAAAGTGCGTCGGATTCCTAGCGATGAGCTCTACGCGCTTGGTCTAGTTTGGCGAATTTCTGATCACTTTCATTTTTGAGCTTAATACTAAACCTCTGATCAAGAAGAGAGATTCACGGAGGTTAAAGAGTTAGTTAAACGATTAGCTTAAATGAAGGGGGTTGTACATAAATCACCTAAAACATTTAAATTGTCTAACATTTGATCTCTGAGGTGCAACCGTGGTGTTGGGGGAGTTATTTTGAGTTATTTTCAAAGAGGAACGCATTGGTAGATGTAGATATTTTACCTTCTGAAAACCATCTATATGGAACCTTTTAATGAATCCCAGGAGACAGAGACATATTAAATATATATATACTCTATATATATAGCCACTGTCTTATTGAAATTCAAACACCAGGTTCATTTTGACTAATCGGAAATTTCTAAAATTTTTCAACAAATCCGCCAAAGAAACAAACCATATCGTCTAGAAATAAGCAGCATTGACACCCAGATGAGTACGTAATTGGACACACTATATGCCCAGCGTCACATATTCGACGGAGGCTGCCTCCCAAACGTCGCAATTGTAACACAATGTCTAAGTGTTGCAATTGCGACGTTTGGAGGCATCTGTCGCAATAGCAACGCTTTGTTTGCGACACAATTTATAAGTGTTGCAATGACGACATTTAGAGGGATCCGTCGCAATAGCGACGCTCTGGCCGCCGTCAGTATAATGACACTTATATGCAATAAACGACAGTTATATGGCCTTTGCAAAAATGGTCAGTTTACAGAGCAGCACGAGGAGTAGTTAATGGAGGCACCTTTGTGATTGCGCATAATTTGGAGAGAAAATAGTAATAATGAGAGAGGCTCCTTTAATTGCGTCTTTGATTTGTGAAGTTATGTGTTACACCATTTTTTGGTCATCCCTATTATCATTAGATGGACCCAAGTACACCATGTAAGACCAATTTTACCCTAAGTAAAATTGCTTTCACTATGTAAAATAACTTAATAAAACACATTTATTAGGTTGTTTATGGTCTAAACAGGAAACCCTAAGGGGAAATATTAAACAAATCTACATTTGTTTGGTTTTCCTCTTGGAATAATTAATTAAACATGAATTTAATTATTATTCCTGGTCATATTTAACCCAAAACAAGGAAATTAATTAGATAAATTATTATTTACCTTATTATTTTCTAGGAATATTTATTTAAACCTTATTTCAATAATATTCCTTGTTAAATTTGACTCAATCACTCATAAATAAGTAAATAAATCATTATTTATTTGAGATTACTCAACCACATCCTTAAAATAATAAATAAATAATTTATTTATTTATTATTTACAAATAAAGGGATTTGACCCAAGTCAAATTCTTTTTCCCTCCAACAAATATAATAAAATATTCCATAAAAGTTGGATCTAGAATTGGTTAACATTATTTTAATCATGCACCAAGATCTAGAATGACAATATTTTTGTTATAAATAGGAGAGGTTTTCTACCATTCTTCACCTTTTGTTGCCTATTAGATCACTCTGGATCTATACACTTGGTCGCATATCTCCATCATTTGCTCCCATTGAGCTCTACTCTTTGCATTGGGTTTTCTACATCAACTAGAGAGAGAAATCTTAGATCTGAAGTGCTGAGGACTTCCAAGAACCCATCCCACTGAGGGGAATTGGACACTCCTTCTAGTTTTCCTCATAGGTGCCCCATTAATACAAAAATTCTTTCAAAATTGTTCTTGTATTGTCTATTGGTATATGGAGCAAACCCTTATTTTTACTGCTTAATGTCTTTCCATGCATAGATCTGGTTTTTTGCAGCTCTTTTCTTGATCAACTAACTGCAAATCTGAAGATATTGGCAGCCACTTTTGTTGTTAGGGCTATTAGTTATGCGTAGCTAAAGTGGTCCTTTTTCGTACACTTCGACAAAGGATTCATACTAACATTATGGATTGTCCAGCCTGCAATTCTATGCTGTCAAGAAAGACTCGCAATCCTCTGGAAACAAGACTGTTGTGAAGATGCCTGGCGAAGAAACGGACATCGGGTTCACGACTGTTGATGAACACATCGTAGTCCGGCGAAGAAGGCACCAAGGAGGGTATTCTCAGTGAATGAGGGAAGTTGAAATATTAATTTCAACTACCTACCTTGTCCTCTGGCCGCTTTCTAAATCTGTTTGAATGTCTCTGTCAAACAGCCGCTTTCTAAAACTGATGAACAATCAATTTTGGTTTTGAAATCATAGTCCCTGCACACTTAAAAACAGAGCGTTGTATTGTTTTGGAAACAAAGAAATTTAATAGTAAACTCGGGAGATTTTAATTCAGAAGAACGTGGTCCCACAGACCACAGACCAAATCAGCCATCCACGTGGAAGCAGGTGATTCGATCGCGTTATTTTTTGGCCTGTCTGCATTGTGGAATTTCGGACCCGAAACATTATAGGGCGGAATTAATTTGATTTTCGCGTCACAGTTTTCCTCCGTACGAAAAGCCAAAAAATGGACCCAAATTTTTATATGGCGTATTCTATGAAGTTTTCGCGTCACAAATTAGGGTGACATCAGCAAGCTATTTTGGAACGCGAATTTGTGATTGAAATCGGGTTTATTTTTTTTGAAGTCTGGACGTATGATATAGTTTTATTAATATTTTGTTATAAGTTTTGTTTCACCGCCCGATAGTTATTTAAACCATTGGCTCATATATAACATATGCGCAAATATTTCACTTTGGGCATTTGTAATGTGGGCCCCAAATACTTTAAATAGGTACATATACATTAGACAGTTTAAAAGTTTTGAGGATTTCACCCCCGGTGCAATTGTTTGTTTATAAGATTATATGATACATGTGAGATAAAGGTTTATTATTTATCATATATAAATAAATTTTATCAATATTGGACATTTACACTTTTATGAGGTGATGTTGTAAGTAAATTCATAAATATCTCTTTTTAATCCTCATTTTACTCCATGAATATGTTTGGAAATGAAATTTCAATAGATTAATTTTCTCCTAACCTATGTATCATCAATATTGTACATTTACATTCTTAATTATGAGGTGATGTTATAGGTAAATCCATGAATATCTCTTTTTAATCTTCATTTTACTCCATGAATATGTTTGGAAATGAAATTTCAATAGATTAATTTTCTTGCTATTATATGTTTTACGAAGATATGGTAAGGAATTATCTCTTGTTCTTCTTAGAAATAATTATATATAATTTATTTATTTTTTCAAAATAGATTAAAAAAATTATATGAGAAAATTTATTAATTCATCAATATGTGTGTGTGTGTGTTGTGAGGAATAATTTCATAGTTCAACTTAATGGTTCATTATATAATCATGTGATCATCACCAATGATATATCTTAAAAAGCAACTGAAAAGCCATGTGTAAAAAATCGATGTATACTCTAGAGAGTGGTTCTCATATCACTATGTAAATTGTTGTATGCTACTTCAACAAAATTATAAGATAAACTGTAATACACATCATATATGCACCATAACAATTGGTACAGGGTAAAACCCACCTGCCACGCCTTTGTACTTGATCCAATTTTCTCTGTCAACTCTTCTAGCTGTGGGAGTTTCCTCCAAGGATCATAATACCCCCAAGGCCTATTATCACCCTAGTAATTCTCAGGTTGTGGGATAGGGATTTTTGTAGTTAAGAACACTAGGGGTAACCAAGAACCGCTTTGGGAATTCAAGATCTAGCCTTCTTGAACTCTAGAGAGGGATCTCTCCGTATGATTTAGCTTTGTTTTAGTAACAGATATTAGGCTAGCTATGATTGTGTATTTTGGTTTGATTTTAAAATATTGGTGGGAATAAAGAGATTTCAAGGTAAACCAGAAGGATCTACCAGAATATTGGGAAATGGAGTCAACTCTCTAGGCAAGCAGAACTAAGAAATAAGGCTCAGAGATGCAAATGTGCTAAGGGCAAGATAGGTGACCTTCTAAGGATATGTATAGGCTTGATTTGATGGAGTGGATGGAATCTGAGCAAAAGGGCACTTAAGAATCCTTAAGCTACAGATAAGAAGATTGAAGAAGGGGATCTAACTGGGAACCGTAGAACCGCCCATAAGGTTTTACGAACAGGCTATTACTAGCCTACCATCTTTAAGGATGCCAAAAAATTCGTGCAGGCCTGTGATAGCTGCCAAAGGGCAGGACGCCCTGGGCAGTCTGATGAAATGCCTTTGAACCCTCAACTAGTGATTGAACCATTTGAACGCTAGGCACTTGATTTTGTTGGACCTATTAGTCCTCCCTCAAACCAAAAAACATACATCCTAGTTGCAACCGAATATGTCACTAAGTGGGTCGAAGTAGAGGCACTTTCAAAAGCTACAGAGGACTCTGTAGTACAGTTTCTTTTCCAAATCTTTGTGCGCTATGGTCTCCCAAGGGACATAATCACAGATGGAGGACCACAATTTGTAGGTAATAAATTAGCCGAAACATTTCAAAACTACCACATTCAGCACAAGATTACAACTCCATATCACCCACAGGCCAATGGCTAAGTAGAGAGCACGAACAAAGTAGAAAACATTAAAATGCCAAGTAGAGAGCACGAACTATAGTTGTCTTGAGAAATTTTATTCACACTGAATACTTCGAATTGTGAAGTATTTATACAAAAAAATGTTTACAAAATATCTCAGGAATTGAGATAATTTTTTAATAAAAAATAGGAAAGAAAACTTAAAAAGAGGGACAGCTGCAAAACAATTTGCAAGCTGTTACCTTTTTACAAGCAAAAATAGAACTGATTATTCTAATTTGAACTGATTGTTGTTGTGCACTTTAGCCCTGTATTTTTACCATTTGAGGTAACAGTAAAAAATGAATTTCCAAGTGAATTTCCTGTTTTTTATCCATTAAATTCACAACAGATCTGTGAATTCTTGCCACTTTTCTGCAGAGGGGATCTTCATAGTCTTCAATTTTCTGTAACTTTCATCTGCCTCTGTATACTTGGCAAAGTTAGGCTTGATAGTGAACATATGCTTGATCTCATTATCTAAAAAGAACATATTTTCAAAATACTGAAGAAGTATTTTGCCTGTTGGTGATCCTTGAGGCAGTTGTTGTCTGGCTTGCTCTTTTGCATGATTTCTGATTTTTAGATCATAATCTTTCCGAGGCATTAACTTTTCATTCAATGCGTGAATATAAAGAAAAATTGCTTCTGACAATGTTTTGTATTTGGCTAAAAATATTGAGATGGATAAATTCATGTCTTTACACCAGTCCTCTAGATTACTCATTATGTTTCTTTTGTTCAGGACCTTTTTGATTTGAAGAATGGTTTTTGTTCTATCAAAAATTTTCAATTCTTCCAACTCTTCCCTGGTTTTACTGTTTAAAAAAGCTATGAGTTGGATTGCTTGGGCTGGTTTATTGTCAATTTCCCTCTTAGTCTTGTCAATCTCTGCACTAGCAACTTGAAGTAACTCCCTCTGTTCATAAATTATCCTAATTGAAGGCCATTGAGAATGAATGCCATCAATAATTTTGGTCCATAAATGATTTTTTATAAAGGCCACTTGATCTGTAAGATTTACTTGTGCTTGCATAATCTTTACCTGTTCTTGTAGTCGATCAGCCCTTTGCTCATGTCCTCTAGAAGTAATCAAGGCATCATTTTTGGATTTTTCTAAATTTTTAATAGTGCCTTTCAAAATAAGAATCTCTTTATCTTGGTCTTGTAGTGTGCTCCTCTGTGAGGATGAAGAAGAAGAGGCAGAGATTAGAGAAGTAATTGGCACTGCAGTTGCCAGTACTCCTTTCGGTGCCAAGTGTTCTGCCAAAGTAGATGGTATAGCAGTGTTTACAGTGGGGATCACTGTAGGAATGACCATTGGTTGTGATTTTCTTAGTTCTTCATTCTCTTTCATTAGAGCTTCTATTTGACTTTCCATTGTTTTTATCTAATCTGTCATTTGATGTACAAGCTGCTTTAAATCATCATTCTCTGTTTTTTGCTGTAGAATTTCTTTTGCTTGAGAGTTTTCACTCTGAGGCAACTTCAATTGTTTTCTAAGAGCAGCTATATCCTCATTTTTATGTTTAATTAAGACTTTTTCCCCTTCAATGTTTGCTGGGTCACCCCCTGCTTCAATCACTATATCTTCTAGTGCTTTTATTCTTAAATTATTAGCATACAGTGAGGCTTTGTCCAACCTCATTTGATTTTGGAGGTTGAGCACTGTTTTCTCAAGCCTAATTGATTTCATAGTTTTACTGACAATTTTGGAATATAGCATTTCAGTATTGCTCCTATGAAATTCAATTTGATCTAATTCATGAATGGCATCTGCATCCAGTTCAAGATCTGTTTTGGAATAATCTGCCACTGATTTTGGCTCAGCCACTGTAGGCTTCAAGAATGACATTACCAATTTAGTGGATGAATAATCAAATGCCGAAAGAAGCCTGTCTTTGTTTCCAGGGTTTTCCTTAAGAAATCTAGAATGAGCTTGATTCTTGAGCTCTTCATTCTTCTCTTTAATCTGTCTGAATCTGATCTGAATCTCTGACTCTGTATTGTCAGTTTCCTGAGAAGAAGGAGGCAAATCGACAGTAGCCTAGTTTTCCTTCATGACTGTATCTTTTTTTTGTGTTCCAATTTTTACATTTTGAAGCTCTTCTAATGTTTGAGTGACTATTCTTGTTGCTTCATCATTTATATCAATATTTACAACCTTATCCTTTTCTTCTTCTGTTGACTTGCTTCTTTTACTATAAGGAGTTCTGAATTTTATGTCCTCAATAGTCTCAACTATGAAACTATCTCCTTCTCTGTCTCTTTTATGTACATTATAAGTATCTTTGCTTGTAGAAGCCACCTGTACTGTCTGTTCAATCTGTTTGCCTTTGCCACTGTCTACCTGTATTACCTGTACTGCCTGTGAATCATCATCAGATAGGGTGTTTGGCTCCCATTCAATTTTATTTATATATCTTTCAATATGGGGCTTAGGATCATGCAAGTAAACAGGCAACTTACATTTTACCCTTATTGCACTCAAAATACCTTGTGGGTCATACTTCCATGTAAAACTACATGGGAACTTATACTCTTTAAGTTTGACATTTATCTCATTGGCAGCTTCTCTGTTATTCACAATGAATGGCCCAATTTGATTTTTCAGCTTAAATTGGGTCTTTTTCTTGAAAGCTATGAAGTTGATTTCATCTAAATTCAATAGTTGTCTCAGATATTCTAAAGCAAATATTCTTGTAGTAACAAATCTGGGTAACTTATATGGGGCCAGGGATGAGCCATACACTCTGATTTCTATATGATTTTTATATAAATACCAATCTCCAATTTTGTAGCTCTCTGATAACTGCAGAATTCTTCTTGTCTCATCATTGATCCTAGGGATCTCCTCTTTTCCAAGAGATACATAGCAGGGGCTATAAATGAGTCATTGAAATCTGTAAAACTATACTTTCTGTTCCATTTCCTTAAAATAGATGACCAAAATACTACTGATAGAACTTTTCCTTCTGCATCCACTTTCTTACATTCAATTGGAAACTTATATGTTTGATAATATAGGAAGAGGTGGAGTAGATAAGAGGAGTATCTGAAAACTCCTTCTTCTGGTAATCTGGATAACTGATAATGCATACTTTCAGCAATAAATCTAGAAAAATTGAACTGAATGGATGGTGATTGACTAGGGCTTAGAGTTGACAGAAAACCTAGGATAGCCACATCAGTGAATTCATCACTGGCGTATCCTAGTATGAAGGAGAGCATTGAGACAATCTGTCTAGTTTCATCTGGGAAATCAACGGTGTTGAAAGGAGGATTTAACTTAGGAATATCAACTTGATTTGGACAAAAAGTTTGGTATATTTTGAATCTAGTATTGAAATTCAAGTCAAGATATAGTTGGGTTAAATCTTCTATTGATAGGGAAGCAGAATTGGGGTCATGATTCATTTGCAGCATGGAATTTATCGACTCTTCGGTGATGTAAAACAAGATATCTTTTTCTTTGTTTACAATACATCTTTGTTCTGGCATATAATAGGCTTGGCATAATCTGATAAAGTCAGGAACATAATGAGTGAGAGGGACAATATATCTAGGCAGATTGGATTCCCAAATTGGAATATCTTTGTCACTCTTTTCCACTGATTTTCCATAGCACCAATTATAGACATCAAACAGGTTAAATTCTACATTAGGGTCTAGTATTCTATAGTCCAGATCAACTAAAGGGTTGTTCTCTGGAGAAATTACTGGAGGCTGGACTGGTCTGACCACTTCTGTAGAATCAGCCGTGAGTACATGAGTTGGTTTGTCGATTTTGAAGGACATAGGCTGAGGAATCTTTGCAGAAGACTCTTTTGAGATTTTGGGCCTCCATTCTTGGGGGTTACCTATTTCTTGGACATTTTTAATAATGAACGAAGCAAGATTAAACGGTTTGCTAAGTTCCTTTACGAGAAACAGGGGTTTCTTGGCGAATTTCTACTGAAAATGGGGTTTCTGAGCAGGGTTTTTAGGAAATGCAAGGAATTTAAAGCTCAGAACGTGTATTTAAAATCGATTTCAATAGCAAAACGGACCAGGGTATGGAAAAAACTGCGAGAAAGGGCAATTAGGGATTCCAGGGAAATTTTGACAGAGTTTCCCCTGAAAAATGGACACTTTTTTGCAGTAACTTTGGTAATTATTTGAAATCGACGGGAATTTTGAAATCTCAGAGGGCAACCTTGAAGAAAAGTACCTGGAGAACCAGCAGAATTCGGTTGAAGACGTTGAAGAGGTGCTCAGTCTTCAATTTTTTGAAAATGGCTTTGCAGAGGACAATGTAGTACTTTGTAATGGAAATTCAGGGCAATGGGCGTCGAAAAATGGTACTGGTAGGTTGAAAATGGCTCTGCAAAGTTTCTCAGGGTTCAAACAGCGTGATTTTGAGGAAAAACAGTTCTGCAATGTTTTTACAGGTTTAAAGCGAAAAGGTGAAAATTTGAATGAAAAATATAATTTTAATGTATTAAACGATGGTATAACCATAGTTAAATGACATTAAACTCGGGTTAAACGGGTGAGGTTTAGGGAATACCGCCAGTGGTATTCGCGAGGGTAAATGGTGGTAAGCGGAAACTAGCTTTTCGAACGCGATACAACGTGGTGGCGACACGTAAGCGTGGGTGGTTTGGAAAAACCACCCATTTCGCGCGGCTTTGCCAAAACATCAAACGATTACTTTATGAGCGCGGAAATGTATTAGCGCCGTCGGATCTGGATTCAACAAGCGAACGGCCACGATCAAAAGGAAAGGTGCGGGGAAAAGGTAAGTTATCGGGTTCACTTTGGGCCATTGATCTTGGGAAACCGTCGCTATACCGACATTTAGAGAAAAGTGTCGCAATACCGACACTTAGAAAAAGTGTCGCAATTGCAACACTATGCCCCAAAGCGTCGCTAGACGGCTGCCTCCAAACGTCGCAATTGCCTCCAAACGTCGCTATTATATGTTTTACGAAGATATGGTAAGGAACTCTCTCTTGTTCTTCTTAGAAATAATTATATATAATTTTTTATTTTTTTTCAAAATAGATTAAAAAAATTATATGAGAAAAATTATTAATTCATCAATATGTGTGTGTTGTGAGGAATAATTTCATATTTCAACTTAATGGTTCATTATATAATCATGTGAGCATCACCAATGATATATCTTAAAAATCAACTGAAAAACCATGTGTACAAAATCGATGTATACTCTAGAGAGTGGTTCTCATATCACTATGTAAATTGTTGTATGCTACTTCAACAAAATTATAAGATAAACTGTAATACACATCATATATGCACCATAACAATTGCCATACAACTAATTTGTTTTAGGATACATGTGGCATTCTAGGGGTAAATTCTATATGATGTGTATATCAATCTACTAGGTGTTGGTAAGTTGTGAGTATCTAAGAAATGATAAGGAATATACATACATCGTGATCTTGTAATGTGATTATAAATTGTGTCTATAATTTCCATAAAATGTATAAATGATTTGTTTTAAAAAAATCAACACAATCAACCCTAAACAATGCTCATGATGTGGAATGTCATTGGCGAAACCAAAATGATGGTCACATGTCCCATTTCTACGGTAATGGTGATCATATATATGTTGTAGCGACACCTGATGAGTAATTAAATAAATCTCAGAGTGTGACTCATTGTGCCATATTTTTTTAAAGCATGATTTGTTTTCCTAGTTTTTACTAATTTGTTAACATATTTTATTCATTTGGAAAGCTAATTAATGATGCTTTAAGTAATTAGGACCTAATGAGAGATCATTTTCACATCTTCACTGAAATATATTTGGTAATTGTAGTCACTATATGGACCGCACATGCATGCTACTTAAGAAAAATTGAAATATAAACTATAATACACATCTTATATCTGCCATAACAATTGTCATACAACTTATTTACTTCTAGATACATATGAAACACTTTAGGTAAATGCCATATTATGTGTATACCAATATAGTAGGTGTTGGTAAGTTATGAGGATCTAAGAAATGATATGGTATCCACACCTTAGTAGTGCCCTGGTGAATTTTTTGCATAATTTTCTATTTGTTGTAATTTTGTTGCCTGGATTTGTTATAGATTTCAAATAATATATACAATTATCTACCAATTGTTCTTTATAAAGAAGAATTAAAATAAGTAGTCACCTGAAAGTGAGCCATGTGAAAATATTGGTAACATGAGTAACCTGGTAAGCTGTAAATGAAAAGTGAATAACCTCCACTCACCAACAAGTGGCAAGCAGGGTTGGAATTTGGATTTCTCTTTACCCGTCACACAATTTTTTTTGACGTTTTGATCATTATTTTTCTAGTCAATAAACGTTACGTTTAAAATTTTGCACTTCATTAATGATGTTCTCGTAATAAATTAACCCTTCACCAATAAAATTTTGATTAAAAAAATTGAACGCTCTTCCATTTTCCTTGGATTTTGGAGTGTGATATATCTGTGTCATGGACTTTTAATACCTAAAGTTTCAAGAGAAATAATTGATTCTTGTCAAACTAATATTTCCTCAATATATGCTATGATCTACTAAAAATTACTTCAAAAATCAAGTAACCTTCCAATATAAAGAAAAAAAACATGAACGAGCTTTCCCTAAATTGCAATAAATTTATGTTTATTATTAATATTGCATAATCTATCTTATAAAAATTGCATAATCGGACTAAGAACAAATCCTCAGTGAATTTTTTATTGTTGTTGTGATTAAAAAAATGAGCCAAAGAATGCTAAGGCACTCAGAGAAATCAATCTATGTATTATTTCTCACAAAATCATTTTGAGTAGTGGAGACTAAGCGCTAGATTTTTTTCTGTCCTCAATATCTCTATTAATTATGTCTATGTAGTTATAAGAATAACAAGCCAAAGAAATCTCAGGCTTCCAGAGAAATTAGTCTCTGTGTGCAAAAATTGATGATTACTGTTGACTAAATGTTATACCATTTGAAATTGCTGAGCGAAATTAATTAGGCCATGATGTACCATTTGTCAGTATCTATTTTCTCATGTATGAAAGTGTTTTTTTTCTAAGTAAAAGTTATTCTGTTAACAAAAGGAGGTTCGTAGACAACTCTGCACCAGAGTTCATCTGGTTTCCCGTCAGCATTATACAGGTCAACAATAGAATGGATCACCTTCCCGGGAGGAGGAGGAGTAATCTGCACCTCGCTCGCTTGCACTGTGTCCTGCCTCTCAGTAGGTTGACCCACCGCTTCCTTGTTCGCCAGGTCCTGCGTGGCCTTGCCCATCTGACCCTGCACGTCCGCACTATCAGGGTGCTTCAGCCCAGCAAACTGCGCCGAATCCTGAGCCGCTGAGAGGCTGCATTCTGCCGGGCGAGAACTCAGAACAATTTCCTGAGGCTCTTCACGAAAGACGACCGTAGTTGAGGCAGTCACCCTGGGTCAATTGAGAGTGCTGTTAAAGGAAAAATGCGCGATGTGGGTTTGAGCAGGAGGAGCGGAAGGAGTGGGGGAAGCAAGGCGACGGCCCGAGCGGAGAAGGCGCCCTCTAGGTTGACTGTCAGAGTGGGAGGTAGACGCAGAGGAGATGCCAGAGGTGGAGGGAGAGCGTCGAATTTTGCACCTCGTGGAGCCTCTTCGACGACGCATTCTCTGCCTGAGGCGCGGCATAGTCACACTCGAGACAGTAGGAAAGGGAGGCAAAATATGGACAGAAGACTGAGGCGAGAGGGGCAACAGGGTGACAGAAGCAATCTTGCAGGAACCAACGTGGGAGAAGTGGAGATTTTCTCCAAAATCCAAACAACAATTGAGACAGCTCCTATTACCAGTTACAGTGCGAACATTAGAAAGCCCTGCTCTTGGAGCGCACCACAGATTCACAAGCGGGGGAATTCTATTTAGACCAGAGGGACGCTCCATAATAACAACCCAGTCTACCGTGCAACTGTGAATCGACTGCAATAAACCACCATAAGTATGAACTGGAGGCTGAGTCATGTCGCGGCATGCGAATGTGTATCGAGGAGCGGGACTATGGTTGATTCGAGCACCAGGAGTAAATGGCATTAAACGTCGATCAATCGACATTAAGAACTGAATGACAACACTCTTGCGGGTGGGCGAGTTTAATAACTATAATCTATATATATATATATATATATATGTGTGTGTGTGTGTGTGTGTGTGTGTGTGTGTGTGTGTGTGTGTGTGTGTGTGTGTGTGTATGTATGTGTATATGTATATGTATATGTATATTTTTTTAATTTAATGATTAATAATAATTAAATTAAAATTCTTAAAAGAAAAATAAAAGCTTAATAATCACGACCTATTATGATAATTTAAAAATATAGAACTCGGGCTGAACATAGTTACAAAGATACCAAGAAAAGAAGAGTGCATGTGTATGATAACCTCTTTCTTGCCAACCTATGAATGACATTTTCAATGAAGACTCAAGACTCAACTGAATTGGATTGTGTATCAAAACAGTAGGAATGAGTCAAAGTTCAATGAATGAATAACTTGATCGAGAAAATTTATAGGGAAAGGTAACTTGACTATCAATATACTAAACCTCACTTCCATGATTAAAAAAACACCCACACCTTCTCAGTGGTCCCATCATGGTCCACCTATTGAAAAACAACCAACAAATATTTTTTTTTTATATTTTTGCATGGCCATTGGACAATGATTTACTATGGTTTTCCTGCTAAATTGCAATGGATGATTATTCAAAAATATTGAGAATTACTTTAGTCTCAAGGCATAGCCAAGATTCTTACTGGATAATTATAGATTACCTCTCCATTGGATGATTGTACATTTTTCATCTACTTTTTCACGTGAATTTTAGTTGATGCTAGATCTTTGCCTTCTATTTCTTTAGTGAAGCTAAGAGTTAACTTTGATCTTACATTAATAACTATACTTGCATGAATATCCATGCTTTTATACTTCCCCACTGTGGTCAATGTTGATGTATGGCCTTGGCCCATTGATCTTACAATTAACTCACTATTCATATTCAATTTTCTCCAGTTCAGCACAATAAAATAAGGAAAACAAAAAATGAAGTCCTGATTTATCTTTCCAGTGCTCCTACATAATACAAATACTCTTAAAAACCAATTAATATATAAATTGTCATCATTCATGCTAAAATTAGTTTGAATTTTTATAATTAATCTACTTACAATTAATAGATTACATTGCTCACAGAATAAGAGATAATTTAGAACTATGATTTCACAATAATAAATTATCGAGCTCCCATAGGGCGATGAACTTGGTCGGATGTGACCCTTCTGCAGCAGCTCCTGAATCTGCCTCTTGATTTCATCGTTCTCCAGAACAGAGCACCGATAAATCGGTCCGTTGGGTAGCAGCGCACCTGGGGTCAGATCAATCGGGTGCTTGACTTGACAGTGTAGAGGAACCCCTGTGGGTGAGGTGAAAATTTCCCCGTACTCCTCCACAACCTTATCCATTTTTTGTTGTCATGCAGAGGAGCCTTTTCTAGAGGTTGTGGCCATAGTCTTCTTCTTTCCCTGGGGGCAGATCATCAGGAAAATGAATTTCCTGGTTTGGGAAATGAGCTTACTACATTGTTTTGCAGTAACTAAAGAGATAGTAGCAGGAGGTGGTACCTCTAGTATCATGTACAACTTATTTCCCAAAGTAACAATAACAGCACAAGGCCGAGAATCATACACCGCATGACACTTCCACAAGTATGGTTTTCCTAATAATACATTAGAAACATCAATAGGAACAATGTCTAAAAATTTCAGAGCTTGGTTCACAATATTTTCTGAGATATCATCTATGGAAGTTAGGTATTTTTTCAGGCTCATAAACAGGTGATCGTGGCATTTGTGCTATAAATTTTTTTTGTGAGAAGGTTCAGAATCTGAAATTCGTATGGTGCAAAGCTGAAATCCTGAGGAAATTCGTCAAAAAATTTCAGAGCTTGGTTCGCAATATTTTGGGAGATATGATCTGTGGAAGGTAGTGCTTTTTTAGGCTCCTGAATTTCATCTCAAAGAGGTGATCGTGGGAAAAGTTAAATAACTCTCTCTCTGGGAATCAGATTGGAGTTCCATAAAAATTGGTTGCAAGTACACAGAATTTAGTTTCTTGGCTATCAATTTCAGAGACAAAGGATGAAACAATGACACGTGGCAAGTCATACAAGTTCGCTCTACTGAACCAGTCCAGAATTAGGTCATTGTGGGAGATTGGACACAACTTTGTCTTGGAGAATCCAAATCAGGTCCGACCTCTGGCATTCTAAAGATAATTTAGAGGGCTACGTTGATACTGAAGTTAAAATATTGAAGTGCTGCAATCATAGAGATAATCCAATTTCAATATCGAGTTCCTCAAAAGCAAGAAAAAGGTGTGTATATTGTTTTTCTTTCCAAATTGCATGAGTCTTCTTGAAGAATCAATTTGAATTGATTCCAAGGGCATATTGTAGAATATATAGCAGTATTGGGTTCTAAAATATGCCCCGTAAAAATAATTCAACACCCATTAAGCCTTCAGAAGGCTCTACTATGACTCATGAAGATGAAGAATTGCAACATGATCTATCAAAATTACAAGAGCAAGTGCAACAAATTTCACTCTCGCAAAGAGAAACAAAAAATGAAATGGAATTTTTGAAGAAAGGCGTGGAAGTGAAGATGGATGGTTTGAAGAAAGGCATGGAAGCTAAGATGGATGGCATGTGTTAGCCACCCATAAAATTCTATCATATCAGATGGTGGCTAAATAATGTTGGATAGCCTTCAAGAAACAATTTCATGATTAAAATTGCTGATACTTGAAGACTTTTTGATAATGTCCTATCCTTGGTTAATATTCACTACTGTTTCCATTCAGAACTCAAAAATCCTATTGATTCCTAAAGCCTAAGTGCTGATGCTAAACCCCTTTTTCCTTTCCTTCCCCTCAAAGCTAACCTCCTCTTCTATTCCTCCATTTCCCATGAAAACCCCACAATTTCATATTTCTCCCTGTTCCCCCTCATCAGAATCCATTCCATAAGGTCTAAGACCCCTTCTTAGCCTTATCGGAACCTTCATTTCCCTTGAAAAACCCATTAAAAAAACCATAGGAAATGCATATTTCCTATACATTAGACTTGAGCCCCCGCAGGCCAAGTTCCTAGCATCCCTCCGTCCATATAACTGAGCGCCAGAACCAACTGCTTTAAGCATCAAACGCTTATCTTTCCAAAGAAATTCCTCCGCCCGAAAACACCAAAAACCTTGGTAAACTATGAAAATCAGGTTTTTATTAATTTCTAAGGTTTTCTGCCCAAATAATTTATGAAGTTATCTCGACCATCGATCTGCTCCACAGATCAGACGGCACGGAGCGCTACTTGCCCTGTGGACCCTGCCATTCCCCGCGTTGTTTTCCAAAACCATGGTCTATTCTGCACCACTCTTCGGGCAAAGGCTGTTTTGGCACGAGGCCCAGCGATTCCACACACCTCTTGACACGCGTCCTCAGTACTATTTCAAAACCACCGCATAAAGTCAATCCCACGCGCATTATCCGTCAAACCATAGCCGCCCAGCGGAATAAATAACAGTCGTCCGATTTGGTCTCGCCCATCTAACGGTGATCGCCTATCCGAGCTGCCCGCCCTTTAATCAAGCTGCATGCATTTTAGTTGGACCCCGGTGCAACTGAAAATCCATCTCCACCGTCGATCTCTGCAGATCGACGGTCCGCATTCAATTTCCTGATTCCATTACGCGGTCAACCTTTTTCTCCGCAGACTTTCCAAATCGCTCCCGACCGTTGATCACAGCGCGATCAACGGCTCCAATCGCCCCACTCCCCTGCACACCTTCCGATGCAGATTTCCATATAAACGTAGGATTTTATAATTTTGTTTGTATTTTGCAGGTTTTAAAATTCTTTCGCCATGTCTGAAGAAGATTCGAAGGACGCGGGTGACGACTCTCGTTCTTTCGATTTAACAAAGGAAAATGACCACAGGGTGTAGAACTGTGTTGTCAACAAGGTTTCATGAGCCATTGACGCAGCATGCCCCTGTCGAACCTGGAAAACATCGAACAAACCCAGCAAAAGAGTATCAGAAAGCAGAAATGGATCAGAGCAGGAGTTTAATGGACAGATTGGAAGGGATTATGGCTAAGACGGACATCAGAAGCCTAATCTCCCAGCCTGAAACACAGTTTAAAAGGAAAACCTAAAAGTGTTTATCAGACATAATGCCTCCACCGCCATATCTGAGGCAAATTGATTCCTCAACCACCACAGCGCCACCTGTGCCTCAAAGGATTCAATCAGGAGCTGAATTTATTGATCAGGATCAGATTTTTGCCTCGACACAACCAAAGAGGCCACTTCTGCCAGGGCCTTCAATGCAAAGGATATCTGCAGAGTTACTTCGGACTACCTGTGCCTCAAAGGTCAACAAATACTCCTACCTAGCTTAAATCATAAGTGTAAATCAATTAATACGGCGAACACCTCTTTTGTTTCTTCATTGAGCATCCCAAGGGCCAATGGGCCATTTAAATCCTGTATTAATTGTAATTGAGATCTTTTTCAGATCTCACCTCCTCATCTTTCTATATATACCACAGCAGAGATGAGTGAAGGGGGGGTTGGTTGTTGGTTGTTGTTTGATCACAAGTTGTAACATTGAAACTCTCGGAAATAAATATACAAGTCTGTTGAAGTTGAAAAACAAATTGAAGTCTTGGATGTCTTGATGATGTTGTTGCATCCCTGTTCCTGAGAAGGCTCTATCACTGGATTCATGAGCTTGGTTTTTGGTGAAGTATTCTAACTGTTTAATGTTTTCTCCTGTTTTCATTATGTTTCATAATCTCTTACTACAGTAGGCTGAAATTTTTAGGCTAATAAATGACTCCTGGAAGCACCTTAGACCTGTTCACCCTTCACTGTTTTATGTTTTCTTTTGCTGAAGTATTTTAGAGGATTTAAACCTTCTCTTTAGTCTTCATGCTTTTTTATTTCCTTGATAGCTCAAATAGTTGGTTTCAGCATGATTTATGGTTCTCCCTGCTTGTCTGCCATCACTTGAAAGTTGTTATTGAAGTCTCCCTTTGAAGTACCATTGTCTTAAGTTAATCAAAGAGGTCGGTTTTGATCTTACCCTTTGCCCCTGCTTGAACAGTTGTTTTGAAGGTATTTATAGTTGCAAGCATAGATGTTATTTAGGTGTTCCCTCTTCTATGAATGCAGCTATCAGTGAATCTTTTATGTTTTCTAAGTCCTTTAAAGTAAAATCTTTGAGGAAATAGGGAGTTCCCTGAATCTTAGATTTCATTTTAAAAGTTGTCTTGAAGTCATTATTTGCTTAAAGAATGTTTGTGGAATTTATGGTTAGCCCTGTCTATCAAATATCTCTTTATTGTTAAGTTATGTTTTCAAGTTCCCTTTGTTGAGAATTAAGTTTCTCTTTCCAAAACATTAATGTCCATCTCATTCCAAAACAAAGGATCCTGTGGCCAAGTTAGATTTGCCCTTTGATATCCCATATCCCTTGAAGAGTTTGTCATGACCTTATTTTGACTCCATTGCCCAATGAACCAGATATTTCCTCTTTCTATCTATCTTTCCTAGACCTTTCATATTCTGATGTATCAACTCAACCCAACCAAACAAACATCTGCACTTAAATAACTAGTCTAAAATCCATAATCAAAGCAAACAAGATAAACCTTTGCAAACAAATATTTGAGAGATCCCTCTCTGAGAACAGGAGGACTAGATCCTAGAACTCTAAATATTGGTTCTGATGTTTCCTTGTCTTTTGATTGGCCAAAATGTCAAAACACGGGAGACCAACATAATGGCGATCATGGTGGGACCTGTTGAGAATTAGAGGTTTCAAAACCTTTCGTAAAACCTTTAGGTCCAGTGTAACATAAGTAACTTTCTTCAAGCACTGCCTAACATAATGGCAATCATGATAGGACTTGATTGAATCAGTGACAAACTAAGTAACCCTTAGGATTCCTTTTAATCCTTATCAAACCTTGAAGGAACCAGTTACCAAGCCATAAGAGAAACTCTATTTGTTTGAACACCTTAGCTAAGTGCAAAATCAGACTTAGAACACTCTCTTAACCTATAAAACCAAAATAAACTCAGAAAAACCCAAAAATATTTCAAGTTTGGCTTCATAATAAACATGGTAGTGGACCATAGAACCTTTTACCTCCTCACGAGCTAAAAACTTCCACTTTATAGTGAAACACTCATTCCCACATATCACTTACCTTTGATGTGTTTTACCTTGTACTCTTAGACAGAGTCTGGAAAGGGCCAGATAGCCTCCGGATCTCATCCTCTTTTAGAGGTGATATATCTGGTGAATGCCCTCCCAGTCAATCTCTGGTTAGAGTTTGTTGTGTTTCGGGATATCCTTGAAAAAGGATGTTTCACAAGCACAGTGTACCTCTTTGAAAACACTCTAAAATTTCCACGTGGTGACTCCACAATCCTGAGCAGACCTTAAGACTCCGCTGGAAAGAACCCTTACCATTATAACATTTTCCAAATCCAGTTAGAGGACTGTAGGATCAAGATTTGTGTAAACAGATCAGTTAAGCTCTCAAAAGATTGTCATACTTGGTTGAACTTTTCTTGTTATTTTGGGTCTGAAAACACACCATAGTGGCTTCTAGAAGTATCTACACTAGAGCCCATCCTGACCCCAACCCACCTGAGATAGTTGATGACCCAGAAAGTATCCTTTGGAAGTCTCCTAAGATTAAATTATCAATTGTTTTCAGATCACCCCCAAGAGCTAAATCAGTTCCTGAAAAACTTTCAGCTCTACAACACTCACAAGCTGACTTGGTTAATCCATTTAGGACTAGGTCATTTAGTGAGTTAGAACAACTAGATTCTGAGTCTTCACTATCATCTCCTGAAACAAGTGAACATCTTGGTAGTAGAGAATCAACACCTCCTGATTTACATTTTCTTCATAATCTAGGTGTCTCTCATCCAAGATCAGCTCAGCAATCTACCGATGTTCCATCCACCTATGTTCATCTTCCATCCACTATTCAAACCACCACACCTCAGCCCACTTTCCCTTTTGTCAATCCACCTGTGAATCCACCTCCACCTCCTTCCATGGCCGCATGGTATGCTCCCTTAGCCCTTACTGTACCACTAGTCAATCTTCCACAGGACTATCAGTCCAAAATTCCATTATATGATGCTAATAATGCTACAACTGCATCACAACATGTGGATAAGATGAATGACTATTTTGACCGAAATGAAATTGATGATGATTTTGTCAAACTTAGATTATTTTCTCAGAGCTTAGGGGGAGAATTAAGAAAATGGTTTAAAGGTTTAGCCCCCCGTAGTATTAACGATCTCCAAGCCTTTCATCAAACATTCCTAAACAAATGGGAAGTAAAGAAGAATCCTCTCCAAGTCCTTGCTGATTACAACAATCTCCATAGGAATCCTGGGGAAAGTGTACAAGCATATTGTACTAGATTTAGCAGTGTATATAATGCACTTTCCATAGAACTAAAACCTCCACAAGGCTCATCCTTAAACAAGTTTCCTAAAGGATTTGACTCTGACATGACTTATTCACTGAGAGAAAGAGATTTTGCAACTCTTGAAGATATGCAAAGGGGTGCTCTTTCTGTGTAAGTCAACTTAATAGAAAAGAGAGCAAGAATGAAAACTAAAAAGAGAGTATCTTTCAGAGAGGAATCCCCTCCCTCTACTTCAAGCTCAAAAATGGAGAGAATGTTGGAAGAAATGATGAAAGAGATGAACATAATTAAGAAAGCACAAGCAAATCAAAACCAGAATGCACTTCAAAACAATCAAAACAGAAATAGAAATCAGAATTATAGAAGAGATAACAATCAAGATAAGCAAAAAGAAAGTGACCAACAAATTAGACCTCCCTTTCAACAGAACTATGTAGATCAATATGAGGAAGATAGGGAGTTGGAAAGGTTGGAAGAATCACATGTAAACTTGATTGGATCAGATAGTGGCGATGATGTTTTCCTCACTGAGGAAGAACAAGGTTTCTTCTCTAATAATCAGAATACGAACACCTATGAAGATTCTGATGACTATAGATTGGGTTTTGAAAATGCAATCATGGAGGTACACAAACAGTATAATCTTAGGAGCAAGGAAGTGTAGAAAATCCAAAAGATAAGAATACTAGCACTGCTGTCAAGAAAAACGCAGAAAACCAACCCAAGAAGACAGTAGAAAAAACCAACATTTCGGCCAAAAAACCAGATTTAAATAAAGACAAGGGAATCCAGCCAAATGTTGAACAAAGCACCCCTACCACTTCAGCTAGTGGTCCTAGTAAAACTATTCCTATCACTAGTTCAAGCAAGGTTCAGCAAATCAAAGCTGCTGAAAAGAATTCAATTGAAAAAACAGATATAAATATTAACAAGTCAATTATTCCTTTCAGCCTTGAGGGAGAGATTGCTAAGATAAAAATTACCATCCCCCTAGCTGAACTAGTAACCCAAGAAGTGTACAAAAACCAATTTTTGAAAGCTTTAAACTTAGGAAGTGATACTGACACTTTAAACTTGACGGATGACAAGCCTGAGTTGTTGTTTGGCCCAGAGGTTGAAGGAAAATATCAAGAAGGACCAGTCCCTCCCTTCTATGTTAGTTTGAACATACACGATAAAATTCTACACAACGCCATGTTAGATTCTGGAGCTTCACACAATCTAATGCCCAAAGTAGTAATGGAAAGTCTAGGCTTAGAAATTACTAAACCATACAAATATTTGTATTCTTTTGACTCAAGCAGAGTCAAATGTTTGGGTTTAATCAAAGATTTGTGTGTTAACTTAGCTCAAATCCCCACCAAGAATCTAGTAATGGATATAGTTGTAGCTGACATTCCCCCTAAGTATGGCATGCTCTTATCAAGATCATGGGGAGCCAAACTTCAGGGAAGCCTTCAAATGGATATGTCTTATGCCACCATCCCTATTTTTAACCAAAACAGAAGACTATATAGAGAATCCCACATGAAGTACATGGTGAGTAACATGGACAAACCAAACAACACTCCAATCTATTCTATTCAATCAAGTTTAGACTCCTTTATCTTATGTAACGAAGATGAAATTACCCAACAAGGTAAAGAAAACATGGACCCAATCAATTCACCAGAACAATCCAATCTTACCTCGAATCAACTTCAAAATATTGACAATCAACAGCAACAAGAAAGTGAAAATGAGTCAAACATACTCTGGACAGTAAATTTCGATGGATCCTGCAATAAAACTAGTGCAGGGGCAGGTGTCTGGATTCAGAACACAAATCAGATTTTTTCATACAAATTAGATTTCCCGTGCACTAACAACATCGCTGAGTACGAAGCCCTCCTCCTAGGTTTACAATTGCTCAAACAGTTAAAAGCCCAAAGGATATCTATCTTAGGAGATTCTAAACTTATCATCAAACAAATCAAAGGAGAATACTCAGCCAAGAATCCAAGGCTTAGGGAATATCGAAATTCTGCCCTAGACCTGCTAAAAACTTTCGAAAAATATGAACTCATTTTCATTCCTAGAGCACTGAATCATCTAGCAAATGAACTTGCCTTCATGGCCAGCAATTGCCAAGTACCTGAAATAAATGAAAAACTCAGTATAAAGGTGAAACACAGACCTGCTGTGCCTGATAACGAAGATCACTGGCAGGTGTTTGAATCTGACAAACACATAGATGATTTCTTGAAATCAGAAAATGATTTCAGCATACCAACACCAGAAACTAGCCATGAAGAAAATTGTTTGTATATTGAACAAATCCCAGAGGCTGAAATGATGTATCCTGCTAATATAAATCATTGCGAAAATCCATTTGAAGTAGAGGTAGTGAACAATGAAGACCAAGAAGACTTGGAATTCTTACAATGCAAAAATGATAAGATCCCAAGAGGTCTCACACCTTTAGAACACCTGTTTGATCTCAACGATGTAGCTAAAGAACCCAGAATGGAGCCTGTGGAAACAAATGTAGAAGAACATAACATAGTCAATCTAGCAGAACCCAAGATGATCAAGCTATCCAGCACCCTCCCAACCCACATAAAATTGCAGTACATAGAGCTTTTCAAAGAGTTTAAAGATGTGTTTGCTTGGGAATATAAAGACTTGAAATCATATGATACCAACATCATCCAGCATAAAATCCCCTTGAAGGAAAATCAAAAGCCTTTCAAGCAAAAACTGAGAATAAATCCTCTTTTACTACCTTTGGTTAAGGCAGAAATTGAGAAAATGTATAATGCTGGGATCATAGTACCCATTAGATTTTCAGAATGGGTATCAAACTTAGTTTCTGTTAGAAAGAAAACCGGGGAAATCAGGCTCTGTATTGACTATAGAAATTTAAACAGAGCCTCTTTAAAGGACAACTACCCCTTGCCCAAAATGGACCATATACTTCAAAGAGTAGTTGGGTCAAGAAGAATATCCCTTTTAGATGGTTTCTCGGGTTACAATCAGGTGTTAGTGTTCCCAAGTGATCAAATCAAAACTGCTTTTACCACACCTTGGGGCACCTTTATGTATGTCAAAATGCCTTTCGGATTAATGAACGCAGGGGCCGCCTTCCAAAGGGCCATGGACATAGCTTTCTCTGAAGATATTGGCTATTTTATAATTATTTACCTTGATGACATAACTGTTTTCTTGAAAACTGATGAAGAGCATTTGATTCACCTAAGAAAGGTTTTTGAGAAGTGTAGGAAATTTGGCTTATCACTGAATCCCAAAAAGACCCTCTTCAGTCTCCAAGAAGGGAAACTTCTTGGTCATATAATTTCAGAAGAAGGAATCAAAATAGACCCTACAAGGATAGATGGCATATTGCAAATTAGCCATCCTAGAAGCCTCAAAGAATTGCAATCCTTCATTGGAAAGATAAATTTTTTGAGAAGGTTTATTCCCAACCTTGCTGAGTTATTAAAAAACATTACAAACATGCTTAAGAAAAACGTGGGTGTAAAATGGACTTTACTAGCTAAACAATCATTCGAACTAGTCAAACAAGCTCTTACCCGAACACCAGTCCTGATTAGTCCTGATTTTACCAAAGACTTTTATATTTTTTCTTTTGCATCTGAACATACAATAGCTGCAGTCTTGCTTCAGAAAAATGATTTAGGGCAAGAACAGCCAATATCTTTCTTTAGTAGGGCCTTAAGAGGCGCTCCTCTCAATTATAACATCATGGAGAAGCAAGCCTTAGCATTAGTGAAAGCTTTAAAAGACTTTAGGGTCTACATCTTACACTCTCACATAATTTCTTTTGTTCCACATACTGTTGTCAAGGACATTCTGAGTCAAGACCTTGATGGTAAAAGGGGAAAATGGATTTCAACTATTCTTGAATATGACTTGGAAATTAGGCCCACCAAACTAGTTAAGGGGCAAGGATTAGCAAAACTTATGGTTGAGTCTAACTTTCAAGCACTAAACATAAATATGGTAGATGTGTTGGAAGAAATGGAAGAATCTGATGCTCCTTTTATTGAATAAACATTTCTAAATTCTCCTTGGTATGCTGACATTGTTTATGTGTTGTTATATTTAAATACCCCTCCTTCTTTGACTAAAACTAAAGCTAGATTCTTGAAACAAAAAGCTTTGAGTTTTTGCATATTAGATGGAGTATTATATTGGAAAAATTTTGTTGGAATTTTGCTTAAATTTTTTCTTGAAGATGATGCAGGAAGAATCATGCATGAATTGCACGATGGTGAATTTGGAGGCCACCTCTACTGGAAGGCCACAGCAAACAAAATTCTCAGATCAGGTTACTATTTGCCTACCCTTTTCCCAGATACTCAGAAGCTGGTCATGTCTTGCCATAAGTGTCAAATCTTTGATGGAAAGAGAAAGCTCCTTCCCTTACCCCTACATCCTATCAGAGTTGAGGCACCTTTTCAACAATGGGGGCTGGACTTCATTGGAGAAATTCATCCATCTTCCTCAGCTCAACATAAGTGGATCCTCACAGCCACTGACTTCTTCACCAAATGGATAGAAGATATACCTACCAGGAATGCTAATGACTCTGTCATTATCAAGTTTCTTGAAACCCATATCCTATCCAGATTTGGTTGTCCCAGAAAAATCATAACAAACAATGCTGCTGCTTTCAAATCCAAAAAGATGGTTGATTTCTGTCACAAATACCATATAACCCTGGGCCATTCCACTACTTACTATCCCCAAGGGAATGGGTTAGCTGAATCCTCCAACAAGAGTCTCATTAATATCATTAAAAATATGTTGGAAGAAAATAGAAAATCATGGCACAGTAAGCTGGTTCATGCCTTATGGGCAGATAGACTAACCACAAAGAAATCAATAAATATGTCCCCCTATCAGTTTGTTTATGGCATGGATGCAATCTTTCCTACCTCATTAGGAGTTCCAGTCATGAAGCTCCTTCAAGAAGTACAGGTTGAAGAAAACGATATGCAGAGGAGGATCAACCAAACAATTCATTTGCAGCAGACCCGAGAAGAAGTTTATGAAAGAGCACAGTTAGTCCAAGAAAACATGAAGAAGCAATTTGATAAAAGGACTAAGGCAAACAACTTCCAGATTGGAAGTGTTGTTCTTAAATGGGATTCAAGAAGAGAAGAGAAGGGGAAACATGGCAAGTTTGAGAACTTGTGGAAAGGGCCATATATTATTCATGCTGAGAGGGGTCATAATACATTTTTCTTGAAAGAAATGAATGGAGAAGACCTGTATGGAGGTCCTGTCAATGGCAGGATGCTCAAGCATTACTTCTGCCAAGAATCCTAAGTTTTAAAGCATTTTTGTTTTTATCATTGTAGATATCATAGCCTAACCATTACATTCAAAGTTAGAAGAAAATCAAAATACAAAAACAATAGAAAGAAAGAAAAGAGGGAAGTTTGTTAAAAATAAGAAAGGCAAAGCCCCATGCCCAAAAAGAGAAACAAATCTGAAAGTGTGCAAGCTTAAATGCCACTCCTGATAACCACACTTCTAGTTAGTCAAACAACCTAATCTTGACTAGTTAGTTTTAAATTTTCTGCTGATAGGGTAGTGAATTTGGTTTGCCAAACTGTTTAATCTTGGCTTATCAGTAGATAGATTAGGATAGAAATTAAAGGTTCAAACAAATTCAAAATCTGAACCAAAGTCTCCAAAGAGAGATGACTCAAAATTGTTTCATTTTCTGAGTCATGAAAGAGAAAAACTGGTTCTAATTTTCCCAAAATCTGAATCAGTTATCAAAGAAGAGACAGCTCAAACAAAAGCAAAAACAGAGCTGTGAAGAAAAGAGAAGGCCATGATGAGAAACTTTCAGATCTTAAACCTTCCTTTTTTATTTTAATTTTCTGCAAATAATAATCTATGCAGCTTGTTTTTATGCCATAGATCACAGCAAGTTAAAAAGCTTAATCTTGACTTGACTGTTTTTGAAATTATGTTATAGAATTTAGAGAATGGAAGTCTGTTGGACAGCTTAATCCCAACAGACAGTAGATTAGGTAGAGAATAATATGGATCCAACTGTTTAATCTGGATCCATGAAGAAATAAGGAGTAGAGTTAGATTAGTTTTTATGCTTTCAAAAGAATAAAATTTTGTAAGAGAGTTTGACAATCCAAGTGCACTCTGATGAAGAGAAAATGTTAGATCAGTAGGATTGGGTAGGTAGAAAGTTTGTTGATAAGAGTTCCATTGTTTTCCAAAGATTGACAATTGGTTTCCAGAGCAAAGAAAGATCTTTCAAAGCAGAAGAAACAGCCCAATGGATGAGGCAATTGATCAGCCTCCCAGAGAATAAAAGTCTGCAGTTCTTGATGCCTTCAAAAAGACACCATCCCCAAGTGGAGCCACTGTTAGCCACCCATAAAATTCTGTCATATCAGATGGTGGCTAAATAATGTTGGATAGCCTTCAAGAAACAATTTCATGATTAAAATTGCTGATACTTGAAGACTTTTGATAATGTCCTATCCTTGGTTAATATTCACTACTGTTTCCATTCAGAACTCAGAAATCCTGCTGATTTCTAAAGCCAAAGTACTGCTGCAAGGGACCCCTTTTCCCCTCCCTTCTCCAAATCTAATCTCAGTTTCTTTTCTCCATCTCCCTCAAAAACCCCTCAACTTCATGATTCCTCCTTTTCCTTCATTTAAATTCATTTCCTAAAGGTCTAAGACTCACTCTTGACCTTGCCGGAACCCTCATTTCCCTTTAAAAACCATAGAAACGCTCATTTTCTATGCGCTGGACTTAAGCACCCCAGGCTAAGCCCCTACCCCTTTTTTCCTCCATGCGCCCAAGCGCCAGAACCAAACACTGTGATCATTGGGCGCTTACTCCTTTTTCTCCGCCTCAAAACATCAAAAACCTTGGTAAGCTATGAAAATCGGGTTTTTCTTAATTTCTAAGGTTTTCCGCCCAAATAATTTATGAAGTTATCTCGACCATCGATCTGCTCCATAGATCGGACAGCGTGGAATGCTACTTGCCCTGTGGACCCCTCCATTCCCCGCGTTGTTTTCCAAAACCACGGTTTATTCTGCACCACTGTTCGGGCAAAGGTTGTTTTGACCCGACAGCCAGCGATTCCATATGCTGGTTGCCACGTGTCCTCTGTACTTTTCCAAAACTGCCGCATAAATTAAATCCCCCACGCATTATCCGTCAGACCATGACCGCCCAGTGGAATCAACAATAGCCGCCCGATCTGAGCCCCTGCATCCAACGGCTGTCATTCGTTGAAGTCACCCGCCCTTTAATCAAGCTGCATACTGTTTAGCCGGGCCCCAGCGCAACTGAGAATCCGTCTCCGCCGTCGATCTCTACAGATCGACGGTCCACCTTCAATTTCCTGATTCCATTACTCATTCCACCTTTTTCCTCCGCTGACTTTCCAAATCGCTCCCGATTTTTGATCACAACACGATCAACAGTTCCGATCGTCCCGTTTCTCCCGCACGCCCTCCAATGCAGATTTTCCCATATAAACGCAGGATTTCATAATTTTGTTTGTATTTTGCAGGTTTTAAAATTCTTTCGCCATGTCTGAAGAAGATTCGAAGGACGAGGGTGACGACTCCCGTTCTTTCGATTTAATAAAGGAGATCGACCACAGGGTATAGAACTGTGTTTTCAACAAGGTTTCATGAGCCGTTGACGTAGCATGCCCCTGTCAAACCTAGAAAACATCAAACAAACGCAGAAAAAGAGTATCAGAAAGAAGAAATGGATTAGAGCGGGATTTTAATGGACAGATTGGAAGGGATTACGGCTAAGACGGCCATCAGAAGCCTAATCTCCCAGCCTAAAACACAGTTTAAAAGGAAAACCTAAAAGTGTTTATCAGACATAATGCCTCCACCGCCATATCTGAGGAAAATTGATTCCTCAACCACCACAGCGCCACCTATGCCTCAAAGGATTCAATCAGGAGCTGGATTTATTGATCAGGATCAGATTTTTGCCTCGACACAGCCAAAGAAGTCACTTCCGCCAAGGCCTTCAATGCAAAGAATATCTGTGGAGTTACTTCGAACTACCTGTGCCTCAAAGGTCAAAAAATACTCCTACCCAGCTTAAATCATGAGTGTAAATCAATTAATACGGTGAACACCTCTTATGTTTCTTCATTGAGCATCCCAAGGGCCAATGGGCCATTTAAATCCTGTATTAATTGTAATTGAGATCTTTTTCAGATCTCACCTCCTCATCTTTCTATATATACCACAACAGAGATGAGTGAGGGTTGGTTTTTGGTTTTTGTTTGATCACAAGTTGTAACATTGAAACTCTCGGAAATAAATATACAAGTCTGTTGAAGTTGAAAAACAAATTTAAGTCTTGGATGTCTTGATGATGCTGTTGCATCCCTGTTCCTGAGAAGGCTCTATCACTGAATTCATGAGCTTGGTTGTTGGTGAATTATTCTAACTGTTTAATGTTTTCTCCTGTTTTCATTATGTTTCATAATCTCTTACTACAGTAGGCTGAAATTTTTAGGCTAAGAAATGACTCCTGGAAGCACTTTAGACATGTTCACCCTTCACTGTTTTAAGTTTTCTTCTGCTGAAGTATTTTAGAGGCTTTAAACCTTATCTTTAGTCTTCATGCTTGTTTATTTCCTTAATAGCTCAAATAGTTGGTTTCAACATGATTTATGGTTCTCCCTGCTTCTCTGCCATCACTTGAAAGTTGTTATTGAAGTCTCCCTTTGAAGTACCATTGTCTTAAGTTAATCAAAGAGGTCGGTTTTGATCTTACCCTTTGCCCCTGCTTGAACAGTTGTTTTGAAGGTCTTTATAGTTGCAAGCATAGATGTTGTTTAGGTGTTCCCTCTTCTATGAATGCAGCTATCAGTGAATCTTTTATGTTTTCTAAGTCCTTTAAAATAAAATCTTTGAGGAAATAGGGTGTTCCCCGAATCTTAGATTTCATCTTAAAAGTTGTCTCGAAGTCATTATTTGCTTAAAGAATGTTTGTAGAATTTATGTTTAGCCCTGTCTATCAAATATCTCTTTATTGTTAAGTTATGTTCTTCAAGTTCCCTTTGTTGAGAATTAAACTTCTCTTTCCAAATTATTAATGTCCATCTCATTCCAAAGCAAAGGATCCTGTGGCCAAGTTAGATTTGCCCTTTGATATCCCATATCCCTTGAAGAGTTTGTCATGACCTTATTTTGACTCCATTTCCCAATGAACCAGATACTTCCTCTTTCTGTCTATCTTTCCTAGATTTTTCAGATTCTGCTGTATCAACTCAACCCAACCAAACAAACATCTGTACTTAAATAACTAGTCTATAATCCATAATCAAAGCAAACAAGATAAACCTTTGCAAACAAATATTTGAGAGATCCCTCTCTGAGAACAGGAGAACTAGATCTTGGAAATCTAAATATTGGTTCTGATGTTGCCTTGTCTTTTGATTTGCCAAACTGTCAAAACACGGGATACCAACAGAACCTTTTCCCAAAAGTTATCATAGAGGCTATAGGTATTTGTTTTCTTCACTTAGAGTGAAAGGGGCCATTCCTTCTTCATCAACAAAGTAGGTAGACAAAGACAAGGAAAAGGAAAAAGAGCTAAACATTGATGATGAGGAGGGAAAACATGAGACAGAGCATGAATTTCAGTTGATTGACCTAGGTGAGGAAGATGAAGAAAAAATTACCAGTGCAGCAAGCAAAGGCAAAGAGGTAAATATCAGTGAACTTGAAACTAACCCTGAGAGGGAAAAATATGTAGTTGACTTCCTTGAGCAAGAAAATTAGCAACTGAAAACCAAGCAAGTAATCAATGAGGTGAAGTGTATCAAGGCACAAAGAGAGGCAAAAAAGGCTAAATTATTGCTTGAGGAAACATTGGAAAGGTTTGGTGAACCTGATGATGAGGAGGATCAGCCTCCAAGATAGGGACCAAGGACTAGAGGGCTGAAAAGAGCTCTAGCCCTTGAGAGACAAAGGGAAGCTAAGCTAGCAGACCAACTTACACCAAATGAAATCCTTTCCCTAGAAATAAGAAAGGACGGGGAACCATGGATTGATAGAGCCAATCTACATTTGGAGAAGTTGCTAGAGAAGGGAAACAAGTACAATGAATTTTTGAGGACAAGGGTCAAACTTCATTCACAGTAAGAGAGAATTGCATTGTCCAAGCTCAAAAGAGATAATGCTAAAATGGAAAGTTTGACCAAGTAAGGAGAGAAATAGAAGTTATATATACTTGATGAGGTGTCACTCCATGCCTCAAATAATTAATCAGCAAGTACCCTCATAAATTTTTATAAATTTTGGCACACTTTTCACTTTTGTTCATTTCTGTGTTTTTTAGTACTTTTGCACGCAGAAATTTTCCAAAGGTGCATTTACTTGGACACTGCGCTCATTTTTGGGGCCTCCAAATGAAAAATGGCCACCTGCATCATGTTCATATTGATGAGGACATCAACCCTAGAAAATTTCAAATTTTTTGGAGGAGAACTGGTCCATCAAAAGTGCCAAAAACCATCAAATTTTCATGGTTCTGCCTCAATTTCTGTCTGGTCTCTGCGCGCTTACCAATCTTGGGAGAATAGGTTTTTTACAGGGAGAATGAGCACCATTTTGAAAACTGGAGGTAGTTTTGGAAACTATACTTAGAGATATTTGTAATGAGATATCATGGATCTGATTTCGACATTGGGAAGGTACTCAAAACTAGCCTTGAAAAGGGGTTATTTTTTTCTTCCTAGACGCTGTGCGTTTGACACGAAAATTGCATTTTTCACAGTCTTCAAATTTTTTTTGAGTTTCATTCCAGTTTGAATTTTTACCTTGGGAAATGAGAAATTACTGATGTAAATGGTCATGATGAATTTAAATATCATTTTTTTACTTTTATATAGGATAGATACATTGGGTAAGTCAATCAGTTGAAATGTAATTAATCAGTTCATTAGAGATATGAATGAGTCACTTTTCTCATCCTATACGTTAGCTACCAGTTCAAAGTTTTGTGAGATATCTCCCTCATATCATGAATTCGACCCCTATGGATGAGTGGAGGTGGTTTTGAAGTGTATTTAGCTTAGGTCTTCAAAGGATTCAAAGGTTGGCATCAGTTTGAAAGTTAGTGTATTGATCAAGAACCAGTTTGGCCTGGATATTAATGATAAATTGCTGCTATTTCTTTGGGATTCATGTGGTATGAATTTTTGACATAGGTTTTTCTCTGTGATCATTTGTATGAATGTTTTGTAAGCTCGTAAACCTTTTCATGTCTATTATATGTTAAATTTCAAGTTGAAAGGTAGAATTCATTTTTTTCATGCTCTGTTTTGGGAAATTTTTCATAATCTATCCATTTTCTTCAATTTAGGAAGAACACATCTCATATGTTCTTCCTAGATCCTCATATATATTATTCCATATCACCAAATCACCTTCAAGTGTTGAGCCTTATACCTACATTACCCCATCGAATGGACTACAATTCCATCTCATTGGCCCAAATCTAGTCCCCTTGACCTAATCCTCATTCAATGAGCATAACCCCAAATCAAAACAAACCCTTGCATTCCATAACTAGCCTAAAACCTTTTTCATCAAGCCCTCTTGGTTGTGATTTTTATGGAGAGAGCCCTTGTTTCGGGGATTTAACACCCTAGAGGTTGGTTGGGATTCAACCTCCACAGAGCAGGGGCGTACTACTTAACAGAGACTCACACGATCATGCACATTCATAAAAACGGAATAGAGCAGAATTAGAGGTTTACCCGTTGGTCCTACGTTTGAAGTATATCCACGTGGAGTTCAAACTCCCTGCAACCGTCCTTCCTCCTTAACCTGCAATACGCGATAAATTTCGAAGAGGGACTATGCGTACATTTTTGCTATGAGCCAGAATGTGTCAAAGTAAAGAAGCTTAATAAACGAACTGTGAAAATTTGAATAGCGGTATGTTATCACCTGAGATTCTCCCAAGTCACACACTATTTTATCTTCATGCACAATACATAATCTCTTCTACCATTGATCATCACATGCGGAAATAAAATCAATTACATGCACACATTAAAGCCATAAAAATTCACACATATGAACACAGTATTTCATGGGAAAGCTTAAAGCTGAAAACCCCCAACTATCTGTATATTATATATGTCATAGAGATCATGTAACAATCATCATACAAAGCTCTTTGCAAGCTCTCATGCACTACCTCCCATGCTACACACTATCAAGCTAGATCTAGCAAAACTCATGCTCCAACCTTTAGCCACTTGATAGCCAACCTCAATTGTGTGTTTCAATGCTATGGGATGGTCTCTTTATATAGATAAACCACTTGGATTGAACTGCGCAATCCTCATTGATTACTCCACCTATCTGTGTGTTGCAAATAGCAACAGTATAGTCACAACTGATAGTTAACCTGCTCTTTCACCTATTTCTGCACTGGTCTCCACTAAAACTGTCCATGCACTGAAGTTAACTGATGTATTCTTTAGTTGATTTATGAGTTTATAATTAGTGAATTAATTAATAATTAATTCACACCACTCTCACTAATTGTATCTATTAATTAACTTGGATACAAAAAGCTCAACTATGTTTAGATTAGTTAAACTGAATACAACTCCACTAACTTCCTCAATCAACTCCACCAAACTCTGTCACATGAGTTCTAACTGAAGTCATCATGCAATAGCTTCACTTAAACCTTAGGAAAAGCGTATTTCCTTCTGTCAGCTGCATGTGCCACATCCAGGCATCAAACTGAAGTGCTCCAAGAGAATAAGATAATGTTTAGAGTCCAAATATTATTAAGAGCTAATAATATTCGACATATCTATTTTTAGCCTGGCAGTCTAAAAATAGATTCCGCCCCAATATGTCTAAAAATAGAAATCCATCTATTTTTCCAACTTGACCAACCATCCATAAATAACATCCCGCAACTTATAGAACATGCTCCATATGTCTAAAAATAGACATAGTCTAAAAATAGACTTTCGACAAAAATCACATGTGTGGTCCCCACCTAGTTTAGGTGATCACTTTCCAACTAGGATCAGGAAAGATGTTTCAGGAGGCCTCCTTCACTGTTTCTTGTTGCCATTTTCAACACTCCCTCTCAACAAGAAAGGACTGTCATTGCATGCAACATGCAACTCCATGCAACTCCATGCATGCGACATGCAACTCCATGCATGCGACATGCAACTCCATGCATTCGCCATGCACCCTTTGCATGCACCATGCAAACTCATGCATGCACCATGCAACTCCATGCATGCACCATGCACCCTTTGCATGCAACATCTCTGAAACTAAATAGGCTCCAAACAACTCAATCAGTCTTGATGCATCTAGCATCTATCATCAAAGTCTTCGACTTCTTCTTGGCCAACTGCACATGTCATCAGGAACCACTGCGATGTTGAACTCTTGCACCCATGCACTCTTGCACTTGCTGTCAACTCTGATCCGCGCTCCAGTATCCGACACTGTCACTTTGATCTGCCTGCATCACTCCAATTGATCTTGCTACTGCCATGCTGTGGGCACCTCGTAGCCAGGTCCAATCCATGAGATCCACACCATCTCATGAATCTGCCCAGAAATCTCCTCTTGGGATCAATCATGCATGTCGCCCCACCTCATACCTGGTGGTATAGCTGCATGCACTCCCTCTGCCCGTCTGGCACGAAATTTCTCTGCATGAGTGGTCTCTACCACTCCATGATCCTCTTGTGGCTGCTCCACATCCCGAGATTCACTATCACCTGCATGCAAAACTTGCTCCCTCTCAAGCATCAGTTGCATGTCTTTCTCGCCTGCATGCAACACTTGCTCCCTCTCAAGCTTCAGTTGCATGTCTTCCTTGCACTTCCCATCAGCAGGAAGCTCTGTAGACATCCCATCTACTTCAATACCTGCATGCAAAACTTGCTCCCTCTCAAGCATCAGTTGCATGCCTTTCATGCACTTCCCATCAGCAGGAAGCTCCGTAGACATCCCATCTACATCAAATCTATAAAGATTCTTCTGCATCTCCAGTTGTGGCTGCTCCACAACCTTCCGAGACTGCTTCTCACGCTGCATGTTGAGAGGATCCCTCTCAACCACCAAGTCACTAACCTCTACTTTGCACCTCAAAGCTTTGCATGCATCTTGTACCTTAGTGCATGTAGATTCTTGGCTCGCGCACATTGCAATTGTCCCGCCGTCGCAAAATTTTCTAACAAAAGAGCTGATTTTAAATCGATGATATCTCCCTCATCCGAGCTCCGATTCGACCGATTTTGTTTTTCAATTTGGGTATTTTTTCGCAAGGAATCCAAATATTCTATTTGTTTCTGAAAATATTTCACCAAAAATTTTCAGATATTCCCTACAAACTCGCGCACCCAAAAATTTTCGCTCTCATTCCATGTAGAAAATTATATACAATATGCATGTATATTTCCGGCTTTCTCCATCTTTATGTTTCTTGAGTTTATCCTCAAACTCAACCACTTCAATGCTTTGCAATTTCTCCAATGATCAATATCGCTTTGATACCATGTAGAAATTTGTTGAATGGATGAGTTATTCACCGAGATTATCCTGATCACACACTATTTTAGCTTCATGCATAATACAAAATCTCTTCTACCATTGATCATCACATGCGGAAATAAAATCAATTGCATGCACACATTAAAGCCATAAAAATTCACACATATGAACACAGTATTTCATGGGAAAGCTTAAAGCTGAAAACCCCCAACTATCTGTATATTATACATGTCATGGAGATCATGTAACAATCATAGTACAAAGCTCTTTTCAAGCTCTCATGCACTACCTCCCTTGCTACACACTATCAAGCTAGATCTAGCAAAACTCATGCTCCAACCTTTAGCCACTTGATAGCCAACCTGAATTGCATGTTTCAATGCTATGGGATGGTCTCTTTATATAGATAAACCGCCTAGATTGAACTGCACAATCCTCATTGATTACTCCACCTATCTGTGTGTTGCAAATAGCAACAATATAGTCACAACTGATAGTTAACCTGCTCTTTCACCTATTTCTGCACTGGTCTCCACTGAAACTGTCCATGCACTGAAGCCAACTGATGTATTCTTTAGTTGATTTATGAGTATTTAATTAGTGAATTAATTAATAATTAATTCACACCACTCTCACTAATTGTATCTATTAGTTAACTTGGATACAAAAAGCTCAACTATGTTTAGATTAGTTAAACTGAATTCAACTCCACTAACTTCCTCAATCAACTCCACCAAACTCTGTCACATGAGTTCTAACTGAAGTATCCATGCAATAGCTCCACATAACCCTCAGGAATAGCGTAATTCCTTCTGTCAGCTCCTGTGCCACATCTGTGCACTTAACTGAAGTGCTCCAAGAGAATAAGATAATGTTTAGAGTCGAAATATTATTAAGAGCTAATAATATTCGACATATCTATTTTTAGACTGGCAATCTAAAAATAGATTCCGCCCAATATGTCTAAAAATAGAAGTCCATCTATTTTTCCAACTTGACCAACCATCCATAAATAGCATCCCACAACTTATAGAATATGCTCCATATGTCTAAAAATAGACATAGTCTAAAAATAGACTTTGCGACAAAAATCACATGTGTGGTCCCCACCTAGTTTAGGTGATCACTTTCCAACTAGGATCAGGAAAGATGTTTCAGGAGGCCTCCTTCACTGTTTCTTGTTGCCATTTTCAACAGAACCTTTGCAAAGCAACTCCCTGTGGCATTTTTAGCCACCGGTTCCACTTCAGAAACCATGTCCTGCTACACAATTTCCACCTGCAAAAACTGTAATAACCAAAAGCTCTCCTTACGAGGCCTTGGCCTCTCCTGCCTTTAAGCGCGGGATACCTTAAGCTCGCACGTCCTTAAACTCATGGATTCCTTATTGAAACAAACAACTATTAATAGCAAAATCGTATTCCAGCCAAAATACCCCTTGTGTGACCGAATCCATTTAGGTGAACAATTGGGCAATCACTAAACTCGCAAACCCCTGCCATCAACACTCGGCCAGGCCCTAACGGACCATGATGGGATTCCTATGACTGTTTTTTTCCGACTCGGCCTCACTCAGCCAGCAAGAACCTCTCCGAACCACTGAAAAAATGGGGCGAATGCCATGGAAATCTGGAAAATTGGTTGAAAAAATGGGGCGAATGCCATGGAAATCTGGAAAATCGGGGGCGAATTTCATGTTTCCAGTTTTGTGCACCCTTTTTTTGGTGGGCTAATATTAAATAATTAATTATTTTTAAAATATTTTTTGGGCTAACTTTATTAAACTATAAAAAATTGGTTTTATATAAAAAATTCGCCCTAATAAAATTTAAAATCCCTTAAAATTCACCTTTGGGCTAAAATTCGCCCCTAAAATTTTCCCTGTGTTGTACCCCTGTAACCCCCATATTTTGATTATTGTGCCCTTAAATTATTATTCTTAGGTCGGATAGGATTACATTGTGGCCCCACTAGGATTACATTGTGGCCCCATGAACTCCTATATATAGAAAGGAGGTTTTGTCATTTGTATCATCCAAGAATTGTTCATTTATGTAATGTATTGGAGGTTTCCCCCTCAAAGTGGCTGATTTCTAAGGCGTTGATCTCTATTTTCTTCTATTTTGGGAGCTGGTTTCACAACATTTGGTATCAGAGGTTTGGATTCTAGGGTTTTGCTACTCCAAACAGTTCATCGTGGAATTCTCTCTATAACTTTTTTTTTCTACGAAGGTTCAGAAGCTAAAATTGTTAGAGCACAAAGCCGAAATCCTAAGGAACATCGTCACAAAATTTCAGAGCTTGGTTCACAATATTTTCGGAGATATGATATGTGGAAGTTAGGGATTTCTCAGGCTCCCGAATTTCATCTCAAAGAGGTGATCATGGAAAAATATTCACAACTCTCTCTCTGAGCATCGGATTGGAATTCTGTAAAAAGTGGCCAAAAGTACATGGACTGTAGTTTCCTGTCTATTAATTTCATAGCCGAAGGAGGAAACAGTGACACGTGGCAAGTCGTACGAGTTTGCTCTACTGAACCAGTCCATAATTAGGTTATTGTGGGAGATTGGACATAACTTTGTCTTGAAGAATCCAAATCAGGTCAGACCTATGGCATTCGAAAGAAGATTCAGGGGGCTACCTCGGGGATAAATTTCAAATATTGAAGATCTTAAATCACAAAGATAATTCAGTTTCAATATCAAGCTCCTCAAAAGCAAGAAAAAGGTGTGTATTTGTTTCCGAATTGCATAAGTCTTGTGTAAAAAATCAGTTTGAAGTGATTCCAAGGGCCTATTGAGCATATATTTCAATATTGGGTTCTAAAATGCCTCCTAAAAATAATTCAACACCCATTAAGCCCTTAGAATACTCTACTATGACTCATGAAGATGAATAATTGCAACATTATCTATCAAAATTACAAGAGAAAGTGCACCAAATTTTTCTCTCGCAAAGAGCATCAAAAAATGAAATGGAAGTTTTGAAGAAATGTGTGGAAGCGAAGATGGATGGTTTGAATAATAATATGGCTGGTTTGAAGAAAGGCGTGGAAGCTAAGATGGATGGCGTAGAAACTAAGATGGATGGCGTGGAAGCTAAGATGGAGGACATGGAAGAAAAAATGAAAGATAACATGAAAAACATGAAGAATGATCTAAAAGCAGACATCGAAGGTTTGAAAAAGTTGATACAGGAAATGATTCCTAATGGTGAAAAGATAGTAGAGGAAACTCATGACGAGAACAAAATAAATGTTAATCTTGATTTCATAAACTCTAATGTTGGATTGAAGAACCACCATATTCCAAATATGGATATGAGAAAGTTTTATGGCAAGGATCCCGTAACATGGATACTACAGATGGAGAAATATTTTGATCTCAATAATGTGCAAAACACACAAAAGGTACGCATTGCAACTTTACATTTAGAACAAAATACATTTGTATGGTATCGATGGCTTTGCTCCCATAAAAAAAATTTCACTTGGTCAATTTTTACGGAGGAAATGATAGCACATTATGAGGATACAAAGAGCAACACCTTCTTTAGCCAATTGATAAATTTCAAACAAAAGGGTTTAGTGGGGCAGCACATTGAGGACTTCCAAAAATTGAATATAAGGGTAACTAATATTCCAGAGGAACATAGGATTGATCTCTTCTTAGGTACTCTAAAGGATAACATCCAACATGAAGTTCGTGTTTTGGAACCTGATTCATTGGAGAAGGCATTCGGGTTGGCAAGAAAAGTTGAATGTAAAATTATGGCGACAAGGAAGCCTACCACTCAATTCTATAAAGAAGGAAGTGTTTCTACGCCTAGATTTCCACAACCTACAAGGTTGACACCACAGCAATTGGAAGAAAAAAGAGCAAAAGGGCTTTGTTACAGTTGTGATAGCAAATACACTAAAGGTCATAAGTGTGCTGAGAAGAAATTATTTTACATAGATTGTGAAGAGGAAGAAGAAAATGAACAAGAAGAGGATATACACCAGGAACCAACCCTAGAAGAAGAAAAAATGAGTCTGACCATATCATGTAATGCATTGGCAGGAATTACCACTCCTCAAACTCTCAAGATAGAAGGACATATCAAGAAGAAAAAGGTAATAGTGTTGATTGATTCAGGTAGTACCCATAATTTTATTCATCGTAAGGTAGCCAAGGAATTGAATTGTTTCCTATACCCAGCACCAGAATGTCAAGTGATAGTTGCAAATGGAGGAACTATAAATTGCTCTGGAAAATGCCATAATATCAAGCTAACCATGGGGGAATATGTATTGAATAGTCCAATGCTTTCCATTCCTATGGGAGGTGCTGATGTTGTACTAGGAGTACAATAGTTACAATCTTTGGGGATGGTAGCTTTTAATTTTCAAGAACTTTTCTTGAAATTTTTTTCAGAAGGAAAGGAATTCGAATTACGGGGTATTGAAGGGAAGCCAGGAAGGATAATAAGCTCTAATGTCATGACAAAGCTTCTAAAGAAAGAACAACGAGGAGTAATTGCACAATTATGCTCTCTAGAAGTTCCGACATCAAAATCATCTATTTCTGCAGATCTCCAACAAGTCTTGGACAATCATTCCAAGGTGTTTGAAACTCCCAAAGGACTCCCACCTATTCGTGATCATGATCATGCTATTCATTTGATTCCAAGAAGTGTTCCTCCAAATATCAGGCCTTACAGATATCCTTATGTCCAAAAGAGCGAAATTGAACGTATGATTGCAGAAATGTTAGAGGCTGGTATAATTCAACCTAGTCAAATTTCTTTCTCTGCTCCAGTAGTATTGGTGCACAAGAAATATGGATCATGGCGCATGTGTCTAGATTATAGGGAGCTCAATAAGCTCACTATTAAAGATAAATTTCCCATTCCTGTGATTGATGAATTATTGGATGAATTACATGGAGCAATTTATTTTACCAAGTTGGATCTTCGTTCAGGATATTGTTTGGTCAATTTAGTGTGTCCTAAATTGCTACATTAATTTTTCAATCTAGGATTCGTAAGCTGACGAAGTGTGGCGCACTATATGTGCAAGATAACCTATCTCTTGCTTTTTGTCATTTTTTGGTTGGTTTCCTAATGTGAGATGGAAAATAAAAAGACAAGTATGGTTATGATTGTTCAAGGCAATGATGTCCTTTATAATGATTTACCAAACTTTAAACTTCAAAAAGGATTTTGAAACATACAATGACAAAATTAGTTCCTAAAAGGAAATGAAAATGTGCCACTATTCTAATTAAACAAACAGTGAACTATTGATCATGAAAACCATTACCCTTGCTGCTATCTAAACAAAAAAGAAACTGTACTAAAAGAAAATATTGCAAGTAAAGTAAAACTAAAATCAAATTACATCAACTCATATTCTGACCCCTCACCATTAGTCTCGCTATGGCTTTCGGAGGTAATCATAAACAACTTGAGCAATCTGATATCTAATTTGCAGAAAAACAAACTAATATCAAATTACACACTCATGCTTCAATCCCTCACCATCAGGCCAGCTGTGGCTTTCGGAGGTAACTGAAAATGACATGAGCAATTTAATATATCTAACTTGCAGAAAGTAAACTAATATCAAACTACACACTCATACTTCAATCCCTCACCATCAGTCCAGCTGTGGCTTTCGGAGGTAACTGAAAATAACATGAGCAATTTAATATATCTAACTACTAAAGCAAATGTACGGTAGAAATAAACAAAACGATCTTGAGATGTAAACAAAAACTAAGAAAAGTAAATTAGCGAAGGACAATATTGATTCCATGTCATTAGTCATTATAAAAAGATATTGCAAATTCTAAGAAATTTACTTTATTATAATGCGGAAAAAACAGTACGATTAACAACAAGATAAAACATAAAAGATTATGGATAGAAGTAAAATGTAAAGCATGAAAGATTATGAACAAAGATGAAATGACTTTGGAAGGGGACGGAGTTTA
>CM076570.1:250292218-250408966 GCA_034641835.2 Pinus albicaulis
GCTAAGGATAGCCCTCTGAAATGTGGCAGGAGCATTACATAGGCCAAAAGGTAGAACTCGATAGGCAAATGTTCCCCAGGGACAAGTAAAAGTAGTTTTATCCTGGTCTTCAGGGGCAATCTGAATTTGATTGTATCCACTGAAGCCATCCAGGAAATAAAAGAACTTCTTCCCTGCTAAAGTATCCAATACTTGATCTATGAAAGGGAGAGGAAAGTGGTCTTTCTGTGTTGCCTTATTTAGTTCCCTATAATCCACACAGATTCTCCATTTTCCGTTCTTTTTTGGTACCACCACAAGCGGAGAGACCCATTTACTATCAGAAATAGGGTAGATAAAATTAACATCTAAAATTTTTTGAAGTTCAGCTTTTACCACATCCTTTAGATGAGGATTAAGTCTCCTTTGCGGCTGACGAATAGGTCTGGCGTCTTTTTCTGTATAAATGTGGTGTGTACATAACTGGGGATCGATTCCTTTCATATCAGGGTAGTCCCATGCAAATGCTTCTTGATAATTTGTTAATAGATGGATGAGCTTAGTTTCTTGTTCAGGTGTGAGATTAGCATTGATGTTTAAAGTTTTCCCCGGTGAAATTTCCACTGTTTTACTATTTACAACAGAAGTAACAGGTATCGTTTGGTCATGCGTATCTTTCAGAGGATCTTCCTCCAAGTCATTATCAAATGCTACTTCTATCATGTGACACTGTGTGCGAGGTTCAGTTTGAGTAATGAAATTATTAATGGCATCGTCTTCTGTTTGGTCTTTGAAATCAAGTGCCTCTTGTATAGTTAATGGAGATCTGATGTTATCAGTAAGGTATGATACAGGGTGCTTATTAGTTTTGATTATTGTGACACTTGGCTACGCTGGAGGATATAGAACTAAATTTTTGCTATTCGGTCCTCTGGTTATGGTCATATTTCCCTGCCGACAGCCAATGTAGGCATCGGCAGTAGCGAGCCAAGGTCTTCCTAAAATTAGCGGGTGTCCATCAAGTCGGGTTTTTGGATTAATTATCAGGAAATCGGTTGGATACTCCCAGGATTCTACAGAGACCATGACATCATGTAGAGTACCCTCTGGTCTAACCACAGATCGGTCAGCCAATTCTAACAGAGTGGAGGTGGGTTCTACAGATGTAATGCCGAGCTTTTGGCAAGTTTTGGTTGTTAAAATATTAATTGCAGCCCCTAGATCAACTAAGGCATTAGACAGGGTCTGACCATAAATTTGAACAGTTATAATTGGATTCCCGGGGTCTTCATATTTAAGGGGTGTTTCTCTTCCAGACAATAGATCAGATAAAGTACCGACTACTTGGACTCTTGGCTTATTTGTTATATTCCTCCTTGGTTTCTTTATGCACAATTCTTTGATAGTTTTTGCGTATATGGGAATGTCTTGAATGGCTTGGAGGAATGGAATTTTTATGTACAGATTTTGTAATTCTCCCAGAATGTCAAAGTCAGGATATTGTATGGGTCGAGGTATAGCTAATCGTTCTGGGAATGGAGGAGAGGATGTGGTTTCTTGATTATGAGTTTGTTGCTTATTTACATCCTCGTGTTGTAACTGATGTTCTCTTGGTAACTGATCTTCAATATGAACTGTTTTATCTCCCTCAGTTTCGATTATACGTCCAGATCTTAACTGAAGGTCATTGCACTCCCTCAGGTCGGGTCCTATTTCTGGTGATTCTATGATTTGAATAGATTGGACCTGTCTGTTATTTGGATTGGGATCGGGTTGGGCTGGGAGTTGCGGTCTCAGGTTAGACTGGGGATTTTGTTGTAAGGCTGGCAGAGTAGGTTGAGGGAGCGGAATAGTTCCAGCTAGGTGGTACATCGGTCTTTGCCAGCTTGTCTGCCAGGGTGAACTTTGTGAAGTAGAGGGAGTCCATTGTGAAGGATATGGGCCATTTTTCCAATATGGTGGAGTGTAAGGGAAATTCGGCCAACCAGTTTGGCTTGTTTGATTCGGCCATGGATTTGAAGAAGGAAACGATTGTGGTGACCAGTTTGTAAATGGGGGTTGAGATTGATTTTGCCACATACCATATTGTTGAGCATTATATTGTGGGGTTTGAAAGAAAGAGGTTGAGTCCGGAAACATACCAGGTTGTCTCGGCTGCCACTGGCGGCGCTGGTTGATCGAATTTACCGATTCTGGTTCTTCTTCTGCTTCCTTATATACCGCTTTCAATCCAGGAAGTGAGGGGCAACTCTCCGTAAGGTGATCTTTTGTACAGATGGCGCATGTTTGGACTTTATCCAGTGGACACTCCTTGTGGCTATGTTTTTTTATGCATCGGGGGCAGAAGATTGCCAAATTCTGTTCTGCCTCCAGCTGCTTCTGTTTAGCCTGCACAATATCAAGTTGTGTAGTTAGTGTCCCCATAATATCAGTTTTAAAATTTTCTAATAAATTTCCAATTTCTGCACGTGTTACTCCTTCTGCTGATACTTTGTTATCTCTTGCAAACCGATCGTACTCTGTCGGTTTTACTCTTGTGCTGCTTCTCGAGCTCCTGATACACAAATCAATAATGTCAGCAAAACTCTCTTGATAAATATCCCCTTTTCCCATAATGTTTAATGTTTCAATCCATTGTTCCTTCATACCCCTCATTAATGCAGTTTTTAACACATTATCAGGTAAAGGTAGCGATGCATAAGGAGATCTTTGTAGATTGTACTGAAAACGTTCCACATACTCCTCTAATGTTTCATTTGGTCTGGCTGACATTTGAAATATTTCATCTTTTAATTCTCTAGACCTACAATAATCCTGATATTTTTTTAAGAAGGATTCTTTCATTTGATCCCAATTGTTGATAACCCCGCCACCTAGCCCCATAAACCATCTTAAAGTAGCCCCTTTCAATGTAGAGGGAAATAATTTCAATTTTTGGGGATCGGTGGTGTAATCGTACCCCCTACATAACACATCGAATTCGAATAAGAATGCATCCGGATCTTCTGATGTGAGTCCATGAAATGTAGGGATATGCTGAAGAGGGATAGCTTTCATAGGTGCATTTGCTGCAGAATCCACTATAGGGTATTGTAATGTAGAGGTTTGAGTATTTGGCTGGTTTTGAGCATTTGGCTGGTTTTGAGCCATGGGATCGAATATATGCCAATAACCTTCTGGGATATCTAGGAGGGTATTCCTAGGTTGAGTGGGAACGGTTTTGACAGGGATATTTTTAATAGCGCTTCCTTTATCTGGAATAATGGGAATACCAGGTGTCTGAGGAGATTGAATTCCTTCAACAATGACTTTCGCAGCACTCCCCTTATCTGGGCTATCTAATGGCTGATTTGTTTCAATAGGGGATTTTGGTTCCTTGGTTTCCCATGTTTCTCCTTCTCCTTCACAAAAGTTGCTGGAATTCCCTTCCTGCAATAGTTCTGGAGTAGAATTTTCAATTTCTTGAAAGTCCTGCTCTTCAGTTTGACTATGCACCTCAGCACAGGCTACAGATGGTGATCCTGTGGCCTGAAGGGAACTAGTAGGCGGTTTAGAAATGTTTTTCTTGAGGCCTACTGATGGCTGAGATTCTGTTTTCTTATAGATTTTGTCTATGAAGGTCGTTCGGCCAAGGGTCACCGGCCCCTTAGCTTTTTCAGGTTTGGATGGGGGTTTGATATTCTTTTCTGGTCTTTTCTGCTTAGTCATGCACTCAAAAAAAATGAACTACCAACTTCTATTCAAACAAAGCAAAGACAAATCTGTTAGGAAAGAGGATAGTGGAGCAGGCCTTTTACATGCTCCGCACGTAGGTTCTTACCTTCCGTTTTTAGGATCCAACTCCTCCCTAGCAGGCTCGTACACTACTATGAAAAAAAGACAAATGGCTACACTCTTTCCCCGGCAACGGCGCCAAAATGTAGAGCTATAAAAAGGGTCTCTTTCACCTCTAATTACCTCACATTAATATGTCAATCCGGGAGCGTTTTGTTATTACAAAGAGTGACTCAATCCGAGGCTATCATTTGTCAGAGTAATGCTAGTAGTACAGTGTCTAAGAAATACAAGAGTAAACAGATGCTTGTCTGTAACTAAATTACTTCAAAGAATAAATCACACATTCAGAAAACTCAGCAGGTTATCAGTCAAGGGTTCGACAGTGATAACCCATCCCTTCAGAAACTGATGGAAATGAAATCAGAGCATAGACCGCGAGTCTGGGAGCTAGACAGTGACTGCCAATGCTCACTACAGCCTTAGATCATCTCTCACGCCGAAGCAACAAATGCAAGTAAATGGAACAGCAAAGAAAATAAAGGATTGAACAACAATTCTGGAATAGAACAGCAAATCTAAAATGGAACAGCAATTGAAATAACTAAGTCCCGCGGGTTGTAACCAAACTTAATCTATTAACTCAAATGCACTCTTTGCAATCAAATAACATTCTTTCACTCTAAAGGAAATTCACACAAATCACATTAATGGAACAACAATAAATATTAATGAATTATGGAACAGTACTGATAAATTAGAAACGCGCACAACACGAACATTTAATATAACAGCTCTGTAACAAAACAGTAAGAACATGCAATTAACTCTTGAAAGGATTAATAACTTGATGCGGAGTCAACACACGATTTTATCTGTAGAAAACTTCAATGATTCAATCTTTAATAGAGCATGTAATATGAACTTATAAAGCATATTAAATTATCAAATAACACTGATAAACAAACCACACAGAAGTCAAGTCGTAATGGTACAGAAGCAAGTGTCCTTCGGGGCCGAGCCCTTAGCCTCCAAGGATACACCGCTTTAAGTTAATCCAGACGCAGAGATGAAATAATCACCAAGCTTTTATGAATGCATCGGTCAAAAATACATTGAACCAGTTCTCAACGAGACTTAATAACCAAAGCTGATGTTTTACAGAAAATTACATAAAAGCGTATCCTCTATCTCTTCTTCTAAGCTAACAGTGTTGTCCCTTTATATAAAGGTGACGGCGGAGATGTCCAAGTAACATGATAAATGAAGCAGCGATCCCTTAGGATCGAAGATCCTGAGGGATTCGCCAAACTGTTAACTCTCCATCCTATCTTTTCTTTTGCGCTGAGCTGGTGTCTTCACCTCCTTTTCCGGGCCGATTTGCTTTGATCTGCTTACCCTTGTTTGCATTCGGTTCTCGTTCAGAGGGACAGCAGTTATCTCGACTTTGTCCTTTCCTTTGGAACTGCAATTCCTCGTTTTCTCCTTTTCCTGTACAGAAAATAACCATTATCAGTGGCTAAGTCTTGCATATCAATTCTCACATGTTTTGTTATGGTTCCTTATTACTTTCCAAATTCATGATACAAAAAGGTTCACAAATTCTATTAAAAAGCCACTGAAATAGTCATCAAAAGCATACCTTTTTAGTACTCCACACACCTCATGCAGAGGAAAGAGGAGCCATTGATCCAAATAGAGGGATGCTTTCATCTTTGCAAGAATGTTCCCAGGATCTCATGTGTGGAGATTAAGGCACAACTCATGTTACATCTGTGCCATTGTTGAGGAGGTGTGAAACCTTGGAGACACAAGGACGAAGTAGGGAGGATACCCAGCATCATGAGATGAGGAGTATACATCCCTATTCATTTTCGGAGGTTGATGCACCTGAGAAGGTGATTGGATTATACAGTGGAAGAAGGAGAGCTTTCTCCATTCATATATTTAGTCATCCCTTGGTGATGATGTCTCATTGCATGGAAACATTTTGCCGAGAATACCACTGGATCAGTAGAGGAGGATGGGTGCTTCACATATTGAGGCATCAATCATTGATTTCAGGAGGGTGGAAACATAGAAAGAGATTGATACAACGCTACGAGTTTGGGGTAGACTCAAGGAGGGAGAGAACATTCTCTCAACATCATTAGTACCCACTTCCATTTCAGATTCTACGCTGTGGCAGAAGCAGCTGGGGAAGGACATCAGCCTTCCAGCTTGCATCTTTGGCATAGGAGATGTCAAAGAGGAGGATGACCATCTGACAGCTGCTCTTCATGAGAGATCATCAACACTGTCACTATGGAGGATGGATCCATATTGGAACTCCCAGTTGTTAGTGGAGTATTCCAACGATCTTTTTACTTGCATGATCTTAAATGGCCGGTTGCATGAGGAGGCATATTCAGTCAGAGATGGGGTCATCTTTTACCATGGTAGGATATTATTTCCTAAAGCTTCCAAGCTCAAGGAGAAGTTGCTACATGTTGCTCGGGAGGATTTCCTTTTTAGTCCCACTTGTTCTATGAGAGCATACCACACCATTATGGAGGGATATTTTTGGATGGGCTTTGTAGAGGAGATAAATTAGCATATGAGTAGATGCATGGACTAGATGGAGATGGAGGAGAGACATGACTCTTTGAGAGAGTTCACATAGCCACCTCTTTCCCCTTTGGAGATGAGAGGAGACTCACTTATGAGCCACTCCACTTTTATGAGCAGGAGATATGGAAAGGGTATTCATTATTGTTTACATTATTATTTGTATGATGTATGTGTGCATCCCTTAACCATACATGTGTAGGATGATGCTCCAAGGAGGAGCACTCTTCTTTCTAGACCACATGGTTTAGATGAGGCCATAAGCATTGTTGATGGCCATTCCCTAGGAGGGCTTGGGGAAGATAGATATTATGGAGGACATGATCATTGTACACCTTACATCATTCATTTCCTCCATACTTATGAGGAGATTGGTGCAGTAGGCAAGTCGTTGAGAAGCCACTTATTTCAGTAGTCTCTATTGCAGTTGAGGGTCAAGCTGCGTTGGTTTCACTTGAGGGACCATTGTCCTTCTCATTTGTTGCATATGGCAGCAAGTATGATTCTCATATTTTCTCCCTATGGCTCTACTATTTTTGTTCTTATGAGGAGCATACTCGGGAGAGAGGCACAATATGTGGATGTGTCCTTTGAGGGAGGAATTCCTCACACTGTTTGCACTACATGTTCTAATGGGAACATGGGATATGATATGGTCACCTTGATATCAGACTTTTCTCTTTATGAGGTGAGCCATATCATGGAGGAGATGCCATATGATGATGACTTCCAACTCATCATATATGGAGATACTTGGTCCAGCTTGATTTGCAGTGTTGGGGGAGAGATCATTGGGGGTCTAGTCCTCATCTTGCCACTTGAGGGAAAATTTATTGCATCCCATGGAAAACCAACACTCTACACTTATCATAAGTGGAGAGATGGACAACTTGGGGTAGGCTACATTGCTTACCATGTGCATATTTTCATCCCACCTACATTGTCGAAGCCAAAGGTGGATGACAGCTTTTAGGAGTTGCCTAGCTGGAAGGTGACTCATTTTGCATGGCTCATAGCTTGGAGATGGAGGATCCATATCGGAAAGATAGTTCCCATTCGGTTGCAAATCCCATTCTTGAAGGGAACCTCTAGACATCACTTTTCTATCCTCTTGAGTATTTCACCAATACATGATGATGATGTGATAGCTGACTTACATTTTGAGGAGGAGCATTGTGGAGATTTGATTGATGAGATAGCATCACTTTCCTTGGAGGAGATCATCATACAGGGATGCTACGGGGAGAGGAGAAGAGAAGAACTTCGTCTATCCTTACACTTTCTTGAGGACAAACAATCTTTGAGAGGGGAGGACTATAATGTTCCAAATTTTTCATGAAGAAAATTGGAACATTAATTTTGCCATTTTCACATAGGAGATAAATAAAATGGGTAGGAGACCTATTTATTTATTGGATAGAGAATAAAAATCCTCTTAGCATGAGGGAGGATCACTTTTGGAGCTTGATTTCACATCTCCATGTGTGAAAGGGGGCTTTTGCAAGAAGGCTACATCAAGTTGACCAAGTCAAACTGTGGAGTAGCATGAGGTGGAGAGCACATTGTGGACTAGTGCAGTGGGAAAAGGAGGTAAGCTACCCTATTTAGTGGGGTCCATTGAGAGGGAGGTCACATTGTTTAAAAGGAGAGAAATGTAGCCATTTCAGAGCATCTTGAGTATTATTCATCTTTGGTCCGGTGGACTTGCAACAACATCTTGTTGGTTAGCAAGAATTGCCGAGGGAATTGTTGTTTAGGATTTCCTCTCCTTGTTGAGTATCTCTTGGAGGATTGCACTCTATTCCCCATATTCAGACATTGAGGGCAAGCACTATCCTTCATCATCAGCATAGTTTTAGCTAGAGATTGTGCAGTGTTGCTCGGTGTTGCTGGGGAGGTTTTCTACAACACCATACTTGCCTTCTTTTTCAGAGGATGGAGCTTCCATCCCTTTGGGAGATCAACAAAGGAGGTTCATGAGCTTATTCAACCATATTTGGCACCAAGCCAACCACTTGCCATCATATGCAACGCAATTCCTCTCTTAGACAACGTTATTCTTGGAGAGCATTTGCTGTGATGGATTACCAGACATTTGGAGGGTGATATCTTAGGTGAAGGTATCAGCCTTTCACTTCAAATTTCTGTTGGAGAAGGCCATTTCAGATTGCAGATTCATATTCAGCCATCTCCTCCTATTTTGTTTATGAGTTGCTGCTTCCCAGCAACTCCAACATTATTGTATTTTCCATTTTGTACATGTATTGTAGCCAATCCTTCTAGAGGATTGATGTATTGTATTTTTAGGGGTTGAGATCATGCTCCCCTGCTTTATTTGAGCTTCATATTGCTATGTTCTTGTACCATTCTATTTTATGTAGCGGTGCCACTATAAAAAGCGCAGTCATAGCTTAGGGCTTGTTCCATATAGCAGTGCTCTTCATGTTCATCATGCATGTAATGAGAGGCTTGTATTATCTTGATTGAATGACTGATTGCTCAAGTCATTGCATTCCTTTTGCTACTATAACCATATATGTTGGCTTGTTACTTCTTTTCATAAGCAGGGTTAGATAAATAACATAGAAAATCCATTGTATGTTCATACCTCTTTGCAGCCCCATTCTTTGGGCAGTTCCTATAGGAGGAATATTACAAAATCTATAGACAAAGTCTGTAGAGGGCCAGGTATGATCTGGATCTTGAGGGAGGCCCCCAAGATCTAAAAAATTGAAAGGGATCTGATAAGATTTGCAAAATTAGAATGCCAAAAAAAAAGAGAGAACACCAAGAAAATAAAACCACAAAGAAACTTGTTTTATTAAAACAGAGAATAACTATAGAAGCTACATTGTGGTGGACAATCTCTCCTTTTAAAAACCGAGGCTTGTTATTTATATCCTTTTTTGAGTTACAATACCATGTGTAGATACCATAGGCCAATACCATGAGTAGATACCACTTACAATACCATGGGTAAATCCCACGTATGGATGAATACCATGGGTGGATACATACCATGCGTCACTTACAATACCATGGGAAAATAAATATCATGAGTGGATGAATACCATGAGTCGATGCCATTTAAAATACCATGGGTAAATTCCATGGGTGGATGGATAACATGGGTAGATGAATACCATGGGTTGATGCCATTTTCCATTCGGATCATTCCTCCATCCTTAAGAAGCAATGGTCCCCATTGCATGAAGTTCCCTTCTAAGAAGCCCTTGTTGAATATGAAGAGCCACTGAAGAGAAGGGTTTTGTGTAGTTAACCCTTAACCGTGATGAACGAAGATCCAAGGATAGAGATACCCTATAATGCTTGTGACCAACTGTGATATTGATAGTGTGCGGCCTAGAAAATGGACTTCATTGAAGTGTGGGTTTGTGGATGAACCAAAACCATGACAAATGAAGATCCGAGGATAGAGATACCCTATAATTCTTGTGACCAACTGTGTGACTAACAGTGTGCGGCCTAGCAAATGGACTTCGATGAAAATGATTTTGTGCGGTTGACCCATAACCGTGATGCTAATTGTTGATGAAGTAGCAGGTGCCTACATAGCTTGGGGTGGGAGGGCACGTCTCCAAATAACTGAAGCCGAATGCTGATATGATAAAACTGATGAATGTGAAGTAGGTGCCTACTAAAGCGAGGTGGGAGGGCACGTCTCCAAAGGGAACCCGTTTCGAATGTTGCTCCAGATTTAAAATGAGCATAGCTTGGTCAATATAACTCAGAATATTTATTATAAACTATTTTTAGAAATGGAATGATCATTATTCATCTTCTCATGTGTCTGAAACCACTATCTAGAGACTCTAGACCCATAGATTCGCGTTGGAACTGTTTCGCTGTCACAAAATTTCTGAAAAAATAGTTGATTTTAAATCAACAATAACTCCCATTTCTGGACTCCAATTCGATCGATTTTTTTTTTGAACTTGGGTGATTTTTCAAGAGAAGCTCAAATATATATCTATTCTTCTAAAATTTTGAACTAAAAATTGCGAAAAATGACAGGAGAGACGCCGTCCATGAATTGTCGTCAGAAAAATTGCTTCAACATTGCTGATTTTGAATCAGCGATATCTCCCTCATCCGAACTCCAATTTGGCAATTTTTTTTTTTGAATTTGAGTATTTTTTCACAAGTAATCTAGATATGGTCTTTTTTTTTTGTAAATTTTTCACCAAAATTTTCATATCTGTTCTGAAAACTCGCCGCCCAAAAACGTTCATGGATTTTGTTGAAGATTGTTGCAAAACATTAAAACTGAAATATGTTTCAAACCCTCATTCCCATGGAGGCGTAACCTAAATCTGATACCACTGATCTAGATCTTGGGGGAGGCCCATAGGATCTAAAAAATTTAAATGGATCTGACAAGATCTGCAAAATTAGAATGCTAAAAAAAAGAGAGAACACAAAGAAAATAAAACCACAAAGAAACTTGTTTTATTAAAACAGAGAATAACTGTAGAAGCTACATTGTGGTGGACAATATTTCCTTTTACAAACTGAGGCTTGTTATTTATATCCTTTTCTGAGTTGCAATACCATGTGTAGATACCATAGGCCAATACCATGAGTAGATACCACTTACAATACCATGGGTAAATCCCATGTATGGATGAATACCATGGATGGATACATACCATGGGTCACTTACAGTACCATGGGAGAATAAATATCATAGGTGGATGAATACCATGAGTCGATGCCATTTACAATACCATGGGTGGATGGAGAACATGGGTAGATGAATACCATGGGTTAATGCCATTTTCCATTTGGATCAAGGTAGCCTCTGGATCTCATCCTTTCTATAAGGTGACATATCCAGTAAATGCCCCTATAGTCAATCTATGGAATAGATTGTGATATTTCAGAAAACAGAATATTACAGAGGAATATCACTTGTGGAAGAAACCGTAATGTGTGGGGTCCAGGGCAAGAAGGCATTCATTTTCATAAAAGGAGGAAGAGGCAGCCATAGAGGATTATGTTTGAGTATTTTATTTTGGTCTTTTAGACTCTTTGCATTCTCGGGTTGTTTAGTAGAGTTGCAGTGCTTTTTAGCATGAGGGATTCCTATTTAGGATTCCTTCTCCTTCTTGAGAGGCCTCTTGAAGGATTGCATTTCATTTCTCCACATCTAGGATCAAGGCCAAGCCACCTCCTTAAGTTATAACGTTATTTTTGCTGAAGTATAACATTGTGTTGCAGGGTGTTGCTGTGGAGGGTTCCACAAAACCATTCCTTGGCTCATATTTTAGAATAGGGAGCTTCTATTCCTTGAGAAGGTTAGTGAGGAAGGTTTTAGAGCTGATTTTCATATCTTGGCATTAGGCCAAGCATCTCCCATCTACTACAGTGCAATCCCTCTCCTTGACTGTGTTATTTTAGTGTGTATCTGCAGTGGGGGTTTGCACCACTATCTTGGAGGTTGAGAACTTTAGTGCTCGGATCAACCTTGCACTTGGGAGATCCATTGGAGGAGGTTTAATTCAGATTGGACATCATATTCAGCCATCTCCATTCATTCCAGTTTTGAGTTGTAGCTGCTACCCTGCAACTTCGACATTTTTGCAGTTTTTCCATTTGTATATATATTTCAGCCAATCCTTCCAAGGATTGTTTTAATATTGTTTTCGAGTGTTGAGAGCTTGCTACCACATTTCTTGAGCTTGATATTTTTATATCATTATATTATCATTCAGTGTGTTGCAGTGTCTCATATAAACTGCATAGTCATAGCTTGGGAACTCTTGTGTAGCAGTGTTTTGTCATGTTCCATGTACTTGTTTCTTGAGGTTGATTATTGCCTAAGATTGAGTGATCATTTCCTCAAGATGTTGTATACATTCTGCTGCTATAATGTTTATAAGATGGCTATGAGTTCTTCTATCATTTTCTAAAGTTGATGCAACCCTGCTCTTTCATTATTATGTTGCATATTGCTGGATCTCCACATTTGGAATATTTTACGATATTCCCAATAGTGTAGAATTTCCCTATTTTTGGATATTACAATGTTATTGTTGTACCCATCTAGCCCCCATATTTTTATTATTGTGCCCCATAAAAGCCACTATTGTTATTGTTATGCCCTTTCATTATTATTGTTAGGTCCACGAGGATTATATTGTGACCCCATGGAGTCCTATATATAGAAAGGAGGTTTTTTCATTTTTATCATCCAATAATTGTTCATTTATACAATGTAAAGGAGGTTTCTCCCTTGAAGTGGCTCATTTCTAAGGCGTTGATCTCTCTTTTCTTCTATTTTTTGAGCTTGTTTCATAACATTTCGAATGAGATCTTTGGATTCTAGGGTTTCACTCCTTCAAACAAGTCATCGTGGAATTTTCGCTATAAATTTTTTTCTACTAAGTTTAAAAAGCTAAAAAAAATCAATTTGCGACGAAATCCTCATGATATTCGTGTAAAAATTTCATATCTTGGTTTGTGATATTTTCGTCATATGATATCTGGAAGTTAGGGTTTTTTCAAGCTCCCAAATTTCATCTCAAAGAGGTGACCTTGGGAAAATAGTCATAACTCTATCTCTCAGCATCCAATTGGAATTCTATAAAAAGTTGCCGAAATTATATGGAGAGTAGTTCCATGTATATCAATTTCAGAGCCAAAGGAGGAAACAATGACATGTGGCACTCCATACAAATTCGCTCTACTGAACAAGTCCGTAATTAAGTCATTGTGGGAGATTGGGCCTAACGTTTTATTGAAGAATCCAAATCAGGTGAGACGTGTGGCATTGAAAAGAATATTCAGAGGGCTACTAAAGGACTTAAGGTAAAATCTCAAGAATCAAAATTTACAGAGATACATTAGTTTCAATATCAAGCTCCTGAAAATCAAGAAAAAGGTGTGTATTTTGTTTTTTGAAATTGCATAATTCTTGTTTGAAAAATCAGTTTGAAGTTATTCCAAGGGCATATTGAATGATAGATATCAGTATTGGTGTTAATTTTGGAAAACTAGGACCAAACTCCATGTTGTGATGCTCAGATGAAGATGCCAATATTTTTATTGGATTCCTCTTTCAGAGAGGTGTAATATCAATCGAAAGATCATCATGATCCGATGAGCAGAACATTTATTTTGAATTAATTCCACTTATGTGCAAGGTCAGCCATGATTATAATGTAAGCTTGAAGACCCAACATATGTGTCACACACCCTCACTCATGGATATATATTGGTGAGAGTTGAAGGAAATTTTCATCATCACTCATCAGAAATTCTCTCTTTGCATCTAATTGGTTCGATCATCATCTTGAAGGCACTTCTTCACTCACACGTGGGAAAGAGAAGCCGCTTGTGTTTCGGTCTATCCTACGATTTTCAACGCAGAAGTGACCATCGTTAAATTTGGTGAAGACTTGGTCAAATTGACTCAAAACTCTCCCAAAAATTTGATCTCCTTAATCCGCATTTTTTGGCACAAGAACCGAGGCTCGATGTTGGCTTTAACTTGGCTGAGTTGAATTTCTGCTGCTATTGTATTGCATTGACAGTTAACTAGACATTGTTGAATTTTCTTAAATTTGGGTTGACTATTGTAGAGCTCTCCCAGAGGGTTCTGTGACACATTCTGATTGGCTGAATCTGAAGAGAGTTTGCTGCTTGAAGCATCCTGTTGACCGTTGTAACGCACCACAACTCATATATTTTTTTGATCAAGTTAAATGTATTTTGTGCCTGTCTTCTAGTGATCTATTGGTATGTTATATAAAAATTTTAATTTCATGTTTATGTGATTACTATATGCTACCGGGTATAAAGTAAAGTTGCATCAAGCATAGAAAATCTACAAAAATTTACATGGAATCAGAGCTAAGGTTAAGACAAAGCCCAATTTTGTATTGAGAGAAATCACGAAAGAAGGACCAAGCACTCATGGGTACCTCAAATTATAATGGCTTCAAAGCTGACGACAAGTTGACTCAAAAGGCTGACTTTCATGCTTGGAAGATGTCTTTGGATTTGATCTTGGAAGACCGAGATGTCATGGACTATGTGCAGAGTAAAATCCAAGAGCCTCCATCATCTGCACCTGCGACAACCAAGAAAAAGTATAGAAAGGGGAAAATCAAAGTTAAGATGATCATTCGCGATTCAATCCACAAAAGTCTTGTTGCTTACATTTCTGAGATGGGCACATATAAAGATATGTATGATAAGTTGATCAACATGTTCAAGTCCAACAATCAAGTCCTTTTGTTTAAGAACCAATTGACGAATCTTAAGAAAGGCAAGGATGAATCCATTTAATCTTATTTTCTAAAGCTAACTGAGATCAGTAATAGCCTTAATCCAATTGGGGAAGGAATAGTTGATCGAGAAATGGTTCTTACCGCACTTGGAGGTCTCCCCTCTGAATGGCATGTATTCATTACTACCATTCTCAATAACAATGTGATTCCCAATTTTGACGAAGTATTACCAAGATTCACTTAAGAGGAAACAAGAATGATGGAATATGAAAATGAAGGTAACGATGCCTTCACCTCTCATGCTAAGAAGAAGAACAATGGTGGTCCAAGGAACCATGGAAGAGCAGGGGCCCAAGGAAATAAAGGAAGATGTTACACATATCACAAGATTGGCCACTATGCTGGAGAATGCCCTAATAAGAATGATTCTCCTGGGGATGATGAAAACAAAAATAATAGGAAGAATGGAAATCAAAGGAACAAGAGGTTCAAAGGGAAGTGGGAGGCTCCATCTGGTCATAACGGAAATGCGAAACCTTTCAAAAGGTCAAGAAATTCTAGGTATGAGGAATCTAATGTTGTTGATGATAAGAAAAATGAATTCATTCTTGTATCTTCCCTCTCTACTGCATCTCCACTTGACATTATTGATGTCTTGTTAATTGATAGTGGTGCCTCAATGTTGTGTAACCAGCTCCAAAAATAGAAGAAAAAGATATCAACGCCTTAGAAATAAGCCACTTCGAGGGGGCAACCTCCAATACATTACATAAATGAACAATTCTTGGATGATACAATTTACAAAACCTCCTTTCTATATATAGGAGTCAGAGATATAATGTAATCCTAGCCGACCTAACAATAATAATTTAAGGGCACAATAATAATAAAATGGGGGTTACAAGGGTACAATAATAACAATAAGGGGGGATACACTAACATAATAAGGGGCTATCCTATTAATATAGGGACTTAACATGCCCCTCTCCTTCAAACAAGTGTTGTCCTCAACGCTTGATTATTTCTTGATGCTTCTGTATAAAATTATCATCCTCCCATGTGAAATATTTTACAGGAAAGTTCTTCCACTTGCTGAGATACTCTGAAATTGATCGTACTTGTCGAGTTCTTGTTTCTATGACTGCTTCATAACTTCTTTTGATGTGATGTTGATCTTCCTGCTGTTTCTTTAGATTCTGCACCAAAGTTGGGTTATCCTTTAGGAGTTGGAGAACTTGTTGTTGATGCTCGATGTCATCTTCCATTAATTTATCATCCATATTTGCTATTATTTGATCCTTCAAACCATCCAAATTAGCCTCCATTTCTGCTTTTAAACCATCTTTTCATCTTCAATTGCTCTTCGTAAGATTGAAACTTGTTGCACTTGGTACCGTAATTTTGATATCTCATACTGCAACTCTTCCTCTTCATGCGTCATAGTATAGCTTTTTGAGGTATTAATGGGTATGGAATTATTTTTTGGAGGCATTATAGAACCCAATACTGATAAAAATTCTAAAATATGCCCTTGGAATCAATTCAAATTGATTCTTCGAACAAGACTTATGCAATGCGGAAAAATACACACCTTTTTCTTGCTTTTGAGGAACTCGATATTGAAATTGGATTATCTCTGCGATTGTAGCACTTAAATATTTGAATTTCAATACCAAATTAGCCCTCTGAATTATATTTTGAATGCCACAGGTCTGACCTGATTTGGATTCTCCAAGACAGGACTTAACACTCAAGGCACCTCACTCGGTTTAAGGAAACACTTTCTGATCTGGTTGAGAAGGATACTAATCTAGAAATTATCCTTGGAGATAATGCCACATATCCCATGAAAGGGAAAGAGACTGTGACCCTAAATTTATCTCAAAGTCAGGTCCTCTTCTTACAAGATGTACTATATGTACCTTATTTAAAGAACCTTGTGTTTATTTTGATCATGGAAGACAAAGGTTTCAATGTGGCATTCATTGGTGGGAAGGTATGTATCTCGAAGAAGAGTTTCAAGGAAGTTATCACAATTGGGTTTAGAGTTGATACACTCTACCAGGTTGGAGGAAATCCATTGGGAGCTATGACATGTGATACTATTCGTCAAACTAAACTATGGCACCGGAGGTTTGGACACCTTCATTACAAAGCCCAACCCGAATCAAGGAAGGTGGTGACAGGGATGCCCGAATTCAAAAATGATCATGAAGGTGTATGTCAGGGTTGTGCTGAAGCAAAACATACAAGGGGATCTTTCCCCTTAAGTGTCACAAAGACATTTGATGTATTGAATTTGATACATTCTTATTTTTCTGGTATGCTTCCCATGAAATCCTTGGGAGAATGTTCGTATTATTTGACGTTTATAGATGAGTTTTCTCGCAAAACTTTGATATACTTCTTGAAGAAGAAGGATGAGGCTTTCATGTGGTTTCATACTTTAAAATCCTTGGTGGAAAATCTAATAGGGAAGAAGATCAAGATATTGATGAGAAATAATGGCACTGAATATGATATGAACGAGTTGAATAAATTTTTCAGAGAAGATGGCATCAAGAGGGAGACCACAACTGTATATATTCCTGAGAAAATTTTTATTGTTGAAAGAAAGAACATGACCATTGTGGAAGCTACCCATGCCATGCTATGTGACCAAGGTATTCCAAGTTTTATGTGGGGGGAAGCTGTGCAGACTACTGTGTACATACAAAACCGATGCCCACATTCCATTCTGGAATCCAAAACTCCCGAAGAGGTTTTCTCTCATAAGAAACCTGATGTCTCTCATTTTAGATTTTTTGGATGTCCTATTTTTTTTCATGTACCAAAAGAGAAGAGGAGCAAGTTGGATGCTTCTGAGAAAAAGGGAATGTTTGTGGTCTACAATGAAACTTCAAATTCTTATAGAGTTTATTGGCTATGTGAAAGAGAAGTGGAAATTTCCCAAGATGTTACCTTTGATGAAGATGCTTCCCTCAGGAAAGTGATAAACCTTCCAAACTCTGAGGAAGATCGTGATGTAAGATCTAGGCATCAGGAAGAATCGAAGGGTAAGATTATGCTTGATGTTGGAGGATCGATGGACCCTATTGATACACCTCCTTCAATGAAGAGAATACCCTCATGGCTCTAGGATACTATCAAATATGCTAAGAGACATATGGCCCCAAGGGGGACATTCTGTGAAAGAAAGAAGTCAAATAGATACCAAGGGTATCTAGCAGCCATGAGTACAATCATACAATTTGAGCCCAAATCATTTGAAGAAGTTGTAAAGCATAAAATCTCAAAGGATGTTATGCACAAAGAATATGAGTCCATTATGAAGAATGATGTCTTGGATGTGGTTCCGAGACTAGAGGAAAAAGTTGTTGTCACCTTGAAATGGCTCTATAAGATCAAGCATGGATCTGATGGTAGTGCTGAAAATTACAACTATATATTCGTTTCCTGAGGATTCTCTTAAAAGGAAGGCAGAGACTATGATGATATATTTGCACCAATGGCCCAATATACCATCATCTGATCTATTATTTCCCTTACAACTATGCAAGGATGGAGTCTACATCAGATGGATTTGAAGACTTCTTTTCTGCATGGATCCATAAAGGAAGAGGTGTATGTGGAGCAACCTCTAGGGTTCAAAGTCCACAATAGAGAATCTCATGTATGCGGGTTGAAGAAGACCTCTATGGGTTGAAGCAAGAACCTAGGGCTTGGTACGAGAGGATAGATAGCTACTTGATGAAGCTGGGCTTCACTCGAAGTAATGATGATACAAACCTTTACTTCAAGGTTGATAGAGAAAAGCATCTCATTCTTGTTCTCTATGTGGAAGATCTCTTCTGACATGTGCTGACCCTATCATTAACCAGTGTAAGAGGGATCTCGATTCTGAGTTCGAGATGAAGGACCTAGGACTGATGCATTACTTCCTAGGTGTAGAGGTATGGTAGAGACCTGGTGAGATTTTCCTCTCTCAAGGAAAATACGTTGTGAAGCTGCTAGAAATATTTGGAATGGTGGACTGTAAATCCTTGTCAACATTGATGGAACTCAACTTTAAGAAGTTGAGAGGTAATTTTGTTGAGCCCGTGCTATCAAATTCTACCGAGTATCGTCAACTCATAGGGGCCTTGATGTTCTTAGTGAACACCCATCTTGACATATGTTTTGTAGTGAATACTTTGAGCCAACACATGGTTGATCCTCATTACATTCACTGGGTTGGTGCAAATACTATGTTGAGATACCTTTGGGGCACGATAAACCATGGGCTGAGATACACTATCGGGAGTTTGAGACTCCATGGATATACTAATGCCGATTGGCCTGGCAGTGTGGTGGATGGAAAGATCACATCCAGATGTTGCTTCACAGTTGGGTCTGCTTCAATATCTTGGATGAGTAGGAAGTGGAAGTCAGTAGCTTTGATCACCCTGAGGCCGAATATATTGAAGTGAGTATGGCCTGTTGTGAAGCTATTTGGTTGTGAAAGCTCTTCAATGAGCTATTTGGGCATGTGCTAGATACCATCGCTATCCTTTGTGATAACCAATGTGGGATTCGTTTGTCAGAGAATCGTGTTTTCGATGATCGATCCTAGAATATTGATATTAGGTACCACTTTATCTTGGATATTCTACAGCGAGGCGTCGTAAGGCTTGATCATATAAGTACTGATGAGAAGGTTGTGGATATTCTCACAAAGCCCTTGGGGAAGGTCAAGTTCCTAGCCGTCCTTGACAATATTGGAATTGTGGAATGACCCTATTCTGAGGGTCCTGTTGGAAGATGAGCTTTGCGAGCTCCAAGGGGCTTTGGGGATAGATTCTTGGAGTTATAAGCAACCCCAAGGCTACGATTGTTGAACCTTCTTGCTGTGATTTTTCCCTATCGTTATGATGTTGAGTTGGTTCACCTTTCTCTGATTTATGCCCCTCATGCCTCCTACCCATGGAGTCCCAGGCTCATTGGAAGTACCTCTCATTTGGCCAATGAGGTGGACAAAGCTAAAGACTAGTAGCAAGACCGATGGATGCATCGGAGATTGTCATGCTCTCTACATCTAGGATGGCACGTGTCCAAGCACTTGATCTAGGATTAAGTCTAGTGAGGTTTCAGACCTCCAATTGACTTTGGGTTAGTTAAGCCAACTTTAGGTTGGTATGAGACTGCTTTGAGTCCTATAGAGGTTTCAGACCTCTGAGATGATTTTATCAGCCGAGAGTGATGTATTTCTGACTCACCTTTTTTTCTGAAATAAATAATCTAGCGAAGCAAGTTACAACAGGATGACACACAAGTGGATGGAGTTCTCCCTAGTTGAGAGGGAGTGTTAATTTTGGACAACTAGGTTGAAACTCCATGTTGTGATGATGAGATGAAGATGCCAATATTTTTATTGGATTCCTATTGCGAAGAGGTTCAATATCGCTCTAAATATCATCTCGGTCCAATTAGCATAACATTTATTTTGAATTAATTCCACTTACGTGCAAGGTTGGGCATAATTATAATGTAGGCTTGAAGCCCCAACATATGTATAACACACCCTCACTAATGGATATGTATTGGTCAATGTTGGAGGACATTTTCATCATCACTCATCACAATTTCTTTCTCTACATCTTATTGGTTTGATCATCATCTTGAAGGATCCTCTTCACTCACATGGGGGAAAAAGCAACATCTAGGGTTTCGATATGTTCTAGGGTTTCCAACACAGAATTGACCATCATTGACTTTTGGTCAACGATTGGTCAAATTGACTCAAAACTCTCCCAAAACTTGGATCTCCTCAATCTTCATTTTTTGGCACAACCTGTGGCTTGACATTGACTTTGACTTGGCTTCATTGAATTTCTACTGCTGTTGTTTTGTGTTGACCATTGACTCGACATCGTTGAAATTTGTTGACTTTGGGTTGACTGTTGTAGAGTTCTTTGAGAGGGTTATATGACACATTCTAGTTGGATGCAGTGAAGATACTTTGTTGGTTGAATCATCCTTCAATGAGATGTGTTGATGTTGTACGAGGATTACAGTGGTTACAATCTTTGTGGACGATAGCTTTTAATTTTCAAGAACTTTTCTTGAATTTTTTTTCAGAAAGAAAGGAAGTTGAATTAATGGGTATGACAAGGAATTTTGGAAAGATAATAAGCTCTAATGTCATGAAAATATTCTGAAGAAAGAAAAACAAGGCGTAATTGCACAATCATGCTCACTAGAGTTTCCAACATCAAAATCATCTATTTCTCCAAATCTCCAAAAAGTATTGGGAAATCATTCCAAGGTGTTTGAAACTCCCAAAGGAATCCCACCTATTCTTGATCATGATCATGATATTCATTCGATTCTAGGAAGTGTTCCTCCAAACATCATGATTTGCACATATCCTTATGTCCAAAGGAGCGAAATTGAACGTATGATTGCAAAAATGTTAGAGGCTGGTATAATTTAACCTAGTCAAAGTTCTTTCTTTGCTCCAATAGTATTGGTGCATAAGAAGGATGGATCATGAAGCATGTGTCTAGATTATAGGGAGCTCAATAAGCTCACTATTAAAGACAAATTTCCCATTCCCGTGATTGATGAATTATTGGATGAGCTACATTGAGTAATTTATTTTACCAAGTTGGACCTTCGTTTAGGATATCATCAAATAACAATGAAGAATAAAGATATTCTAGAAAAAAAATTTTGAACTCATGAGGGGTCATTAAGAATTTTTGGTCATGCCTTTTGGCCTTACCATGCACCTTCTACATTTCAAGGGTTGATGAATTCCATTTTCAGACCCTTCCGTAGAATATTTGTGTTAGCATTTTTTAATGATATACTAATCTATAGTAGGTCTTCGAAGGATAGTGTTCAACATGTTGATATAGTGCTCAAAGTATTGGAGGAGAAACAATTATATGCAAAAAACTCCAAATGTTTCTTTGGATTACAAGAGGTGGAATATATAGGTCATATCGTATCTAAGGATGGTGTTAAGGTAGACCCTAACAAAATTAAAGCCAATAAGGAATAGAAAGTTCCCACAACCATAAAACAGTTGCGAGGATTTCTCAAGTTAAGAAGATATTATCGCAAGTTTGTTAAGAATTATGGGAGAATAACAACACCTCTAACAACATTATTGAATAAATATGAATTTTTTCATGGAATCCTAAAGCATCTAAGGCCTTTGAATATATTAAAGAGGAAATGTTCCTAGCTATGGTCTTAGCTACGCCAGATGATCCAGGTGGATATTGGTGGCCACCCGCCTATTCCACTTGGGGCCTGTTGTGCTTTGCAACAACCCCCCCCCCCCCCCCCCCCCAACATTTTTCTATTTTCAAAATAATCTAGACCTTTGATAAATAAGAAATAGGGACCCTTCTTAAAAATATATATTTTTTTTTGATAAAAATCAAATTCCAAAAAAAACATCACCACTTTTAATTAAATAAACTAAAAAATAAAAAATCAATTAATAAAACATCCTTATCGCAAATCACATTTTCGCAGAAATCTTTTCTTACTAAAAAGTTAAAACAATAAAACAACGAAATCCCGATTGTGCGATCGCCAATTTAAGGTTTCACAAGCGACATTACGAATAACATATCACAGATTTTCATTGTACAACTTCAAGAATTTCATATCAAAACTCCGATTCTGCGATTTTGCGATACTGGGACTTCTGTGATATTGCGATTTCACGATATCGCAAAATCGCATATCGCATAAATAAAAAGTAAATGCGCTTCATTAAGAAAGGATTAAAGGGCATGATGTGATGTATTTGACAGGTTTGAATAAATATTTTATGCAAAGATAAATCATGTCAGGAAATATTAATTGTGCTTTATCCTCCCAATGTAAATATTTATTGATTCGTTATGATTAATTAATAATATAGTTGTTTCTCGGAATTTTCTTTCAAAATAGATCATTTCAATAGATCTTCCATTATTTGATCATTTACTCTATCTTTAATAGGGATTTCATTTCAAGATATTTCCGTCCGCAAAGTGATTCAGAAACACAACAAACAGATTATTGCAGAACTCAAACAAACAAGAATGGCGCCATAGTCTCTGATACTATCTGCACTACTGATGGAGGAGCTACTAAGTGGCAATTTATTTACACTATACTCAAATACAAAGAGCTAGAAGTAGTGGAAGTCATGACGACTACCAATGATGCAACACTCTCAAATTTACAGTTTAAAGATATTGCATATTCTTTCCTCCATAGGATAGCAGCAAGAGCTACTCTTCTTCCATATATGGACATGATTAGGTGGGTGCTTGACAACTCAATAATCAAAGACAGATAGTTAAGAACCTGCATGGATGAGATTCTAGGTTATTTCAGACCTAAAGATCTGAAAATCATATATAAGTTGCCTGACCCTCAAGACACCTAAAAAAGTTAGTTTGTTACAAAGTTTCCTAAGAATAATGAAGACCCGTTCAAGGCAATTCAAGGTTGGAGGAAACTAGACAACAACTTCAAATATGAGAAAACTGGTATGTATCATATCGCATCATTATCAAATCCTTATAGTTTTGTAGCAGCAACACTATGCAGATTATATGGTCTACCTGATAATACTAATTTCTCCATAAATTGGCTTCCCCTAATTGACTCTTGTGTTAATTCCCTCATAATGAATTGGGGTACTATCCTCTCCTGGAATCTAGTTAAGGCAATTAATGAATATCACCAAACGAGAACTTATTCCTCCAAGTGCGTATATTTTTGATGCAATCTATTTTTCTACCAACTTTCTAGTTATGGGATGGAAATTGACTCTTGAAGATCCTACCCCAATACATTTGAGTCATAAAGAGATATGGGAGCATAATTATGCACCACATTTTCATAGGTTGTGTTATGGAGTTGTATTACTGTTACACCAATTTATATTTGACATAGTGAGCCCTAGGTTCACTAAGGAAGCCCTTGCATACCATAAAATGATAGGCAGATGTTTTGTTGAAGAATCATTTTCATATGTCATAATTTTTGGAAGCTCCGCTCCCCTGCATATTCTTCCTTTATATGTTTCAGATAAGTTGATGGCAAGAGAATTCACTTACCAAACTGTTGGTAATGGACTCACTAAATATTTGAAAGAAAGTAAGAAGTATTTATGGCCAAGTTTTACAATTTCATGTGGTTCATTCACGCTCAGAAATTTTAATCACGCATTGAAAGAATGTCATAAGAATGAGATTTTGAAGCTCCCTGTTTTACCCTCCACGCAGTTCGACCTAGAAAATATTGCTAACAAATTTACTCTATCACTGAAACTCAAATCTATTGTACACACTGATGACAGATTTGAAGATATTTTGCAATCTGCTGGGATTTTTGAATAAATCCAAAAAATTTTCAAATTGAACCTGAATCTAGAAGAAGTACATAAATTCAATGAATTCAGAGAACAAAGACTTAGACGAATCCCACAATATGTTTTGATTACCAGTTATATGATTGAAGCAAGCCAAGAAATTAGAGAAGAACAATCAAATTCACAAAATCAAAGTGAATTAGATAAAAATTGTACTTCATTTAGAAATGCATTAGAAAATACTCCAGAGGCATCATAATCACAGAAAAATACAGAATTTCAGACTCCACTAGGACAAATAGTTTCAACAAAAGAAATCATTGAAACTCCTGATATAATCTCCCAAGACACTAAAATCATTCCTACAAATCCTACTGATGAGATTATCCTCAAGGTGACTGATATTCCCCCACTAGATGTGTTTTACAGCCCTCTTCATAAAGCTGTAGTAAGGAAATAGAGGAAAAGAAGAAGGATTGAAACACCCCTGGGAAATGAAGTTATGGAAGTTGTATGGAAAGATACTCCATCAAATCTGATTGAAAATTTGACTTGGCTATCTCAATTCGTTGGTTCATACACCACTGCAAAAATGGATAAGGAAGCAGAAGTATCTATTTTTGTCCAAGAAAAGGATGTCAAAATCATGGAACTACAACAGTAGGGAGATGAAGGAAGAAACAATTTAAATCAGAAAGTGGAAGAATAACTCCTCAAAGTATAGCAAAAGATTGAAATGCTTAAGATAAGTCATGAAAATGACTTATCTAGCAAAAATTACCTAATTGAACAATTGAGAGAAGATATTACCAAATATGATGGAATTCCTACTGTGGAGGAATTCATAAAATAAGCATCGACATTAAGTGCCTTACTGTCAAAACAACAAAACTTGTTTGTTGTACAAATGTCAAACATAATTCCACACCTGGAAATCAGTGAATAGTTGAGAAATACAGTCACTGATCTAAGAATTGAGTTCAATGAACTCAATACCAAAATCTCTGATTATATTGCACGTAAATATTTAGATGAAGGGAGAAAGTGAGATCTCCCAAAGATCAAGGAGACTTTCAAAGATATTATTTTTACAGACTGGGATGCACGAGTGAGACAAGAAGAATTGGCCATAGCCAGAGCAGTAGGTATATCAAAGAATATGATCAAAATGATTAACCATGTATTACATACTTTTGTGCTCATTAAAGAAGGAAATCTCAAATATGTTCCTGATATGAGAGAAATAGAACAAATTTGGAAAGACGCAGGTTAACTCCGGGAAGAAGCACTTACACAACTAAAGAAAACTGACTAGGAATCATACTGGTAGCTATTGGTCAAACCACACAATCAAATCATGACACTGAACTATTTTCTGAATTCTATACAGAGAATACAACCGCTTTTATTGGACGTTATATTTGCTACAAAAATGAAGACACAGTTTGGAAAACCTCCACAAGTTCAACCGATGTTCGACATTTGTGAGAAGAAAAGCACAACTGGTAGTAACTTATCATTAGTCATGATTATTAGTTACTTTGTTTTTATATAATTTTAATTTTTAGCAAGTATATACTGAATATGAGGAAGGTTTTTTGAAACCACCTCATAAGATATTTTGTATAATCTATTTTTTTGTAAGTAGTTAGTATAGTATTTAAACCCTTCTCATGCATTTAGAGAAGGGTCCAGAATTTTATTGAGAACATTTACAAAGAATGCTTTCTTGTCAGTAAGTTTGTGGATGCCTTGATGAAATAATGGAACATGGCCTTTTTAGTTATATATCATTTTGTTGATCACTGTTGATGCACTTCTGTATTCTTTGAAAGACTTATTGGTAGAAGAGTTGAATGTGGCCTATTATCACTAATCAGACAAATAGTACAGTACACATCTAGTACTATTATCATATATGCTAATTCTGTTTTGAATATTAGTGATGAATCCAGCTTTCATGAACTATATATGAAATTTATTATTTCTTTTTAAAATATCAGTTGCACTATTGTACGATATAAAGATAGAAATTGGTTTGTTTTATATATTATCATCATATATATGCGATATATTTTACATATTCTTTTGATGAACTATTTCTCAAGAGAATTATATTACAAGAGTATTAATCCTATTAAATCTGTGATGATCTAAATCATCACATATTGAATAGATATCATTTTAAATTGCATATAATTGGTATTATCTCGGGTTAGTTTAAATTAGATTTAATTCAAAGTTTTGCATTTTAGAATAAATTTATTTTAGTTTTTAGTAATTCTTTATGTAAATATTTTTGAGAGAAATCCAAAAATTATAGAAAACCCAAATCTGGGAAATTGGTCCCATTACACCCAGTCAGAGCCACTATCTCAAACAGAAAAGGAACTGCTTTAAGGTCCGGACCAGGTGGTTATCCCCTTTGTTGTTGCCAAAGATTTCTGAGGCCTCAAAATTTTTGGCGCTAGAAGGAGGGCTTGGATATGAATGGAACATAAATATAAAGATCAAACTAGAAGCCCTCATAAGAGTTGATCTCCCCAAAATCATCCTACAACTTCCCGATCAACTTCTAAATCACCAACTCAGAAATCGGAAATTGTAGAAACTTTCCCCTCATCTCCTGAAATATTTTGATAATCATCTGCTTTAGTATTCACTCGCGAGTCTCCCAAAGTTCAGTATTTAATTCAAAAATTAGAAGGAATATCAATTTCTGTAGAAAAGACTGTTAATCTAGAAGCTTCTGAAGAAAGTGCTACTTCTATATTTAGAGAAATTGGTATATTAACTAGAACCAAAAGTGAAAGACTTGGAATTCCTCCTTTTGAGTTTCCTATAGAACCACATTGCAAAAAGGTTTCTATATCTAGATCTAAGTTAGATATTAGTGAAGTCACATCAAATTTCCCTTCAGTTACTTCTTACCATCCTCTTACTGAATTTGCATCTTCTTATTCTTCCATTTCCTCTACTCAAACAATAAGTACTATCACAAGTAGTACTGTTCTAGTTGTAAGTTCTTCATCCATTGCCCCTACTTCTGGATCTACTTCTACATCTTCAAAAACTTCAAATCCAAGTATGGCTAATTAGCTGTGGGTGAATCTTGGTGTTGTATTGATATCAAATCAAAATCCTCTTCCGGATCATCTAGAAAAATGGTTACCTAAATATAATCCAAATGATGGTCTTCCTGTGGAAGAACATATCAATAATTTTATGTTAGCCATGAATCTGAATGGATTTTCTCATGAATATATCGTAGTCAGATTGTTTTCTTATATTTTACAAGGATCTGTAGGATCTTCGTACTTTTCACTTCCAATAGGATCAATTACCGATTGGGGAACTTTTGAACAATTTTTTCTTGCAAAATTTGGAGATGATATAATTGTTTCAACTTTAATCAATGCCCTTTCTAATCTAAATACAAATCAGGTGAGAGGATCAAAGATCTTAACTCCATATTTAACAGGTTATTAAACAAAATCCAAAATGTTTCCAAGCCTGTTGTTGATGTATAAATAGAATGGTATATTTCTTCCTTACCTTCTAATATAGCTATCTTTGTAGATAGAGCTGGTAAATCTACCCTTTTAGAGAACCTAAAAGAAGCCCTCGCTATAGAGAAAATAATATTGGCATTACAAAAATGATCAGAAATAGAAGAAAAGAAATTAAATAAAGTAACATTTAATCAAGATGTTAAAAAGAAAGTCTCAAAAGATCCTTTTGATCTTGAAGGTCTTAAAAAAGCATTGAAGACTATGTCAAATGACATGATTGAAATAAAGAGATAGGTCGCTGAAATGTCAACTCCTAAGAAATCATTTCACCCATTAAGAAAAAACATTCTTCAACATCTGAGCCTCCGAATGTGATTTCAACTGCTGAATCTGAACAAGATATTGAAGATCCCTCACCATCGGAACAAGAACCAAAATCTGAGGAAGAATTTGAACTAAATGGGTTATGGGATTTAATTCTTCCCTTATAAGAAGAAAGAGAAGCTATTTGTGTGTTTACTAGAAGCAAATCTTCTCATGATTCAGATATATCAAATCAAAAATAGAAATCTCTCCCCACAAAGGAGAAAAAAGCAGTCAAAAAAATCTAAAACTATTCAAACAGATCCTATCTCATCTGATCCTATTACAACTTCCGAAAATTTGATAGTTTCAGATACAGTGGAATACAATATAGTTGAAAATATGAAAAAGATCAAAGAAAATAATTCACTGCATGAACTGACCAAACTCAAATAACAACAAAATTTTTTACTTAGAGAACTTAAGGAAATCCCTGTAGATCCTATACAATCACCAGTTATATCCCAAGCTTATAAGGATATGGAAAAACCTCCATCATGTCCAAATAAAGTAAATCCCAATGATCTGGTCTTAATTGGTGATAGATCTATTTCTCACACTCCTCCTTTACTTTTGATTTATGATATTTTTAGCAAAAAATTTCATAATTGTCTTATTGATTCAGGAGCTTCTTTAAACATCATGCCAAGAACATTATGTACAAAATTGAACATCACTACTCAAAAATTTGTTGTACATATAGTTCAATTGCATAGAACAAGAGTAGAATTCATTGGAGAAATGTTGTTAGTATCCATTAGATTATCATTCAATCCAAAGGTGCTACAAGTAATTGATATATTGGTCGCAGACATCCTTGAATTTTATGGTCTTATTCTAAGCATGGATTGGTCTGAAAAGTTACATGGATATTTTGCTACCGAATGGTGTCACATGTGGTTACCATACAATGGTAAATCAAATCAAATTCGAGTTGATCACAAAAAATTTATGAAACATACAGTCACTGAACTAGAAGAAGAAAATGAAACTGTATCTTTCAGCAGTAAAATTATCGGAAATTATTCAGCTGAATCATTTCTTGGATCATTCAATGCTCAGATTTCAACTTTTTTAACAAACACTGCTATTTCTCAAATCAAAAACTTTTCTCAAACAGACACCTCTAGATGCGTTAATTTTAGCAATAAAAATTCAAAACAGTCTTTATTTTGGACTTTATTTTTTGGTGGTTCAAAATCAAAAGATGGTGCAAGAGCAGGTTGCATTTTAACCAATCCACAAGTAGAGAAAACAATGCTAGCTTGCATACTTGAATTTCAATGCACAAATAATACCGCAGAATATGAAGCATTGATACAAGGCCTGTATAAAGCTATTAAATTGAATGTTAAATATTTGCAGGTATATGGAGATTCTGGAATAATTGTTAGACAAGTCAGAAATACAATTCATTGTATTTCTGGACATTTGAAACATTATCAAACTTTAGTTTAGAATCTTACTTCTCATTTTACTGCATTTAATATCTCCACAGTTCCTATATTACAAAATGCAAGTGTTGATTTATTTGCTAATGTAGCATCTAGACTTATAGCATCTGAAGAATTTAGCCCAGACATATTTTCAGTTGAGTTAATTTTTAAGCCTTCCATTCTTGACAATGTAACAAATTGGAGAGTATTTAATAATGATGCAGCTATAGTAGAATTTATTACATCAAATAGAGCTTATGAAGGTCAAATTGTAGATGAACATGAACATGATTAAGAAATTGAGGATAAACAAAATAAAAATTCAATTCCTAAATCTGTAGTCAAAATGAAAGATCTCTATGATTTGAAATATAGGTTTAAGAATATTACCAATTCAAAAACACGGAGTTCTACTCTAAAATTTGAATTGATTAATATTGGTACATTAGAAAAACCTCAAAATATCAACTTAGGTCTTAGTTTAAAACCTTAAGAAAGGATGTCATTCATTAAGTTATTGAAAACATATAAAGATATATTTGCATGGGATTATGTAGATCTTAAGACATATGATACTTCCATAAAAAATCCACCCAAATTTAGAAAGTCAAATTAAATTTGAATTAAATAAAATGCTCAAAGCCAAAGTCATTTTTCCTGTTAGGCATTCGAAATAGGTGTCAAACATGGTCCCAGTTAGAAAAAAGAATGGAGACATTAGGATTTGCATAGACTTTAGAAATTTGAATAATGCTTGCCAAAAAGATAATTTTCCCTTGCCTACCATGGAATAGATATTGCAGTTAGTTGCAGGATCTAAATTGATGTCTTTTATCGACATATTTTTAGGATATAATTATATTATGGTACATCCCAACGATAGAGTAAATACAACATTCAGAACAAAGTGAGGAACATACGCATACCAAAAAATTCTTTTTGGATTGATTAATGTTGGTGCTACATTTCAACGTGTTATGGATATAGCTTTCATAGGACTAATCAATAGCTCAGTTGTTATAAACTTAGATGAAATTACTGTTTAATATAATCATAGAAGAAATCATGTTAATCACCTAAAACACATTTCTGAAAGATGTAGAAAATTTGGTATTTCCTTGAATCCAAAAAAACGTTATTTCACCTTATCAGGAGGTAAATTATTAGAGTTCATTGTTTCTAAAAAAGGAATCCACATTGACCCTGATAGGATTCAAGAAATTGAAAACATCCCTTTACCACATAATAAAAAAGCGATGCAATCATTTTTAGGACAAATTAATTTTGTAAAAATATGTGTTCCTGATTTTTCCTAAATCATCTTACCCCTACAATCAATGATCAAGAAAAATTCAATTTTTAAATGGGGAAAAGAAGAGAGAAATTATTTTGAGTTGATTAATAAAGCCATCATTGAAGCTCCCTCTTTAACAACTCCTTATTTTCTTAAATCATTTGTATTATATACATTTTCTTCTGATACATCATACGCAACAGTTTTAACACAACTAAATGATCAAAACATTAAAGCACCAATTGCATTTTTTAGTTATAACCTACAAGGTGCTAAGTTGAATTATTCAGCTCTGGAAAAACAATCTTATGTTATATTTAAAGCTTTGAAACATTTTATACCTTTTCTCCTAAAAACACATACTAAAATAATAGTACCTTACTCAGTAGTAAGGAAATTATTAATCCAACGAGAAGTAGGAGAGAAGAGAGAAAATTCGGTTACCGTACTTCAAGAATATGATGTAGGGATACATCCTACTAAAATTGTTAAAGGACAAGGTCTTTGCAGGATGTTAACTGGAGCTTCTCATTTACCAACAGAAGAAGATCAATCAAATGAAATGCAACTGTCTGAGGTAAGCGTAAACGATTCTAAGTCACAATATGCTGATCTGAATTTTTTCTTAAAAAATGGATATGCTCCATTATATCTCAATTACAGAGAAAAGTGTGCTCTGAGACTCAAAGAAAATCAACATCAACTCATAGATGATGTTTTATTTAGGAAGAATTATGATTTTGTATTATTAAGATGTTTAGAAAAAACTGAATCTGAAAAAGTAATGTAGGAATTACATGATGGACTAGCTGGAGGTCATTTTGGAGGAAACACCACAGCTCATAAAATACTACATGTTGGCTACTATTGGCCAAATCTATTTAAATATGTACATGGATATGCAAGGAAATGTAAAGTGTGTCAAACTGCAGCGGGAAGAGAAAGAAAAGCAGCATTTCCATTACAACCAGTAAATATCGAACAACCATTTGAACAATGGGGGTTAGATATTATAGGTGAAATCACTCCATACTCTTCTAAAAATTATAAGTATATTCTAACTGCAACAGATTATTTCACAAAATGGGTAGAAGCTATCCCATTAAAGGTGGTTAATATGCAAAGTATTACAGATTTTATTGATCAGTTCATAATCAATAGGTTTGTTCTCCCATCAGCTTTGATATTTGATAATGCATCTTACTTTTACTGAAATGCCATGATAGAATTTGATTTGAGAAGAGGTTTTAAATTAAAATACTGAGCTAATAATTATCAACAAGGTAATGGATGAGCTGAATTTATAAATAAAAACCTCATCAGGATCATCAAACAAACTATAGAAAAAAATCATAAAAATTGGCACAAAGCACTATTATTTGCTATTTTGGTAGATAAAATCACCAAGAAAGCCTCAATAGGTACTTCTCCATTTATGTTATTTTATGGGAAAGAAGAATTTCTACCCACAAACGTAACAATAACAACATTCTCTTTAGTGCAGTTTATTGATGAAAATCCTTCGTCTTCCCTTCAACTTAGACAAGATAAAATTCTTAGAATAGAAGAATAAAGAGAAAAAGCTAAAGCTATACATGCTCATCATCAACAAATAGTGAAAACCTCATTTGACACATCATCCACTAGTTCAAAATTTTTTGAAATAGGATATCTCATTTTGAAATGGGTTAAGGCACATGAGGAAAAAGGTAAGCATACCAAATTCCAAAGATTACGGCTTGGTCCATTTCAAATCATTGAAAAAATAGCCTTATCAACATTTTTGCTACAAGAATTATCAGGTAAGAAATATTCCTTGCTTGTAAATGGTCAAATTCTCAAAAAATATTTCTCTTAGGAAATCAAGCTTTTAAATTTTATTTTTTTGCTTTAGAAAAATAAAAGTTGTAAATAGCATCATTTTTGGTTGATTCAAATTTTCAAAAAATATTCTGATAAATTATTTTGATCTTTCACTTCTATAAATAAGTAAAGTAAAAAGATGACTATAATTATGAGAATTAAATAAACTTTATTTTTTTAAATAATTTGAAATTTACTAAAGAAATTTACTTTCTGAAAAGACTCATGATATCATAAAATATATTTGTTATGTATCAGTCAGAAAAGGAAATATTTAACTTAGCAAGGATTCTCTACAAAAAGGTATCTACCAACTCTATAATTATCATCCATAACTCTTAAATGAGCTAATGATTCATCCCATTTGATAAAATTTCTTCTTTAAAAGTATAATTCAAAAAAAGAAAAGAAATATATACAATGAACAAGTTCAAAAGAAAAATAAGTCTTGTCGCGGGCTTGTTTATTATGATCATAGAGAAACAATATAGACTGATATTACCAATACTGCATACTATAATAGGGTAATAGCTACATGATTATAAAAATCAATACACAACAGGTGTCATCATGAGCCAGCTTGTCCAGTCTAAATTACTATCAGTGAATGACATTGTCATTATCAGGCCACCAAACCTGGACAATGATTTTGAAAATGTATCAAGAAAAAGAAATTTAATGATATGTCGTAATTATATTTTGAAATAAGAAATCAAATTCGGATGGGACCATGAGTCATTATTGGTTAAAAGGTAACCCTGTCGAGGCTATAAACGCCTGCTAGCAATAGTGGCTCTATCTATGATAAATGAGTAAAAATCTATGAAACCAATTTTAGAGAAAACCTACTTTATCTCTTTAAATATAAGTACTAACTAATATAGATACCTATATCTTATCACTTAAGAGGTTAATTAAGAAGAAATAATACAGGTAAATAGATTATATTATGAAAAAATAATGTTTAATTCATGAATCATATTATTTTTTCTTATATATTTTTATTGTTTTGAAAGTTTAGAAATATCAAAATAAACCAATCAGAGATATCTGGTTCTCCCAAGTGAATAACCAATTGTTGTGCTATGCAACAACCCCCTCCCCCCCCCTCCCATTTTTTCTATTTTTAAAATAATCTAGACCTTTGATAAATAAGAAATAGGTACCCTTCTTAAAAATATATATATTTTTTTTTGATAAAAATAAAATTCCAAAAAGAACATTGCCACTTTTAATTAAATAAAAAACAAAAATAAAAAAGCAATTAATAATCCTTATCAGAAATCGCATTTTCGAATAAATCTTTTCTTATTAAAAAGTTAAAACAATAAAAAAATGAAATCATGATTGTGCGATTGTTGATTTAAGGTTTCGCAAGCGACATTATGAATTGCATATTGCAAATTTTCATTGTACAAGTTTAAGCAATTCTTATCAAAATTACGATTCTGTGATTTTGCGATACTGCGACTTCTGCGATATTGCAATTTCGCGACATCGAGAAATCGCATATCGCATAAATAAAAGGTAAATACACTTCATTAAGATAGGTTTAAAGGGTGTGATGTGATGGATTTGACAGGTTTGAATAAATATCTTACAGAAAGATAAATCATGTCCGGAAATATTAATTGTGTTTTATCCTCCCAATGTAAACAATTATCCATTCGTTATGATTAATTAATAGTATAGCTGTTTCCTGTATTTTTCTTTCGATATAGATAATTTAAATATATATTCCATCATTTGATCATTTACTCTATCTTTAATATGGATTTCCTTTCAAGATATTTCCATCTGCAAAGTGATTCATAAACACGACAAACTGATTTTTGCAGAACTCCAACAAATAGGAATGGCGCCTATAGTCTCTAATATTGTTTGCACTGCTGATGGAGGAGCTACTAAGTGGCAAGTTATTTACACTATACTCGAAGATGAAGAGCTAGAAGTAGTGTAAGTCACGACGATTGTCGATGATGCAACACCCTCAATTTTACAGCTCAAAGATATTGCATGCTCTTTCCTCCATAGGATAGTAGCAAGGGCTACTCTTCTTCCATATATCGACATGATTAGGTGGGTGCTTGACAACTCAATAATCAAAGATAGAAAGTTAAGAACCTTCAAGGATGAGATTCTAGGTTATTTTAGACTTGAAGATCTGAAAATCATATATAAACTGCTCAACTCGTAATACAACTACAATGGTCAATTTGTTGCAAATTTTGCTAAGAAGAATGAAGACTCGTTCAAGGAAATTCAAGGTTGGAGGAAACTAGACAAGTTCAAATATGAGAAAACTATTATGTATCCTATCGTGTCATTATCAAATCCTTATAATTTTGCAACACCAATGCCATGTAGATTATATGGTCTACCTGATAATACCAAACTCTCCATAAATTGGATTATGCTAATTGACTCCTGTGTTAATTCCCTCATAATGAATTGGGCAACTATCTTCTTTGAGAATCTTGTTAAGGAAATTAATGAATGTCGCCAAATGAGAACTTCTTCCTCCAAATTTTCTCCCCAATTTTTTATGAGTGCCTATATTTTTGATGCAATTTGTTTTTCTACAAAATTTCCAGTTATGGGATGGAAATGGACTCCTTAATATCCTACCCCAATACATTTGAGTCATAAAGAGATATGGGAGCATAATTATGCACCACATTTTCATAGGCTATGTTATGGAGTTTTATTACCGTTACAACAATCTATGTTTGACATAGTGAGCCCTAGGTTCACTAAGGAAGCCCTTGCAGACCGTCAAATGATAAGCATATGTTTTGTTGAAGAATAATTTTCATATATCATAATTTTTGGATGCTCCACTCCCCCGCATATTATTCCTTTATATGTTTCAGATAAGTTGATGGAAAGAGAAGTCACTTACCAAACTGTTGGTAATGGACTCCCTAAATCTTTGAAAGACAGTAAGAAGTCTTTATGGCCTTGTTTTCCAATTTCATGTGGTTCATTCACAATCAGTAATTTTAGTCACGAATTGAAAGAATGTCAGAATATTGAGCGTTTGAAGTTCCCATGTTTTACCCTCCAGGAAGTTCGACTTGGAAAATTTTGCTAACAAATTTACTTGGTCAGTAAAACTCAAACCTATTGTACACACCCATGATATATTTGAATATATTTTTCAATCTACTGGGACTTTTGAATAAATCCTAAATTTTGTCAAATTGAACCTGAATCCAGAAGAATTAGAGAAATTCAATGAATTCAGAGAAAAAAGACTCTGACGAATCCCACAGGATGTTTTGATTACCAATTATATGATTCAAGCAAGCCAAGAAATTAGAACAGAACAATCAGATTCATAAAATCAAAGTGAATTAGATAAAATGTGTACTTTATTCAGCAATGCATTAGAAAATACTCCAAAGGCATCATCATCACAGAAAAATACAAAATTTCAGACTCCACAGGGACAAATAGTTTCAACAAAAGAAATCATTGAAACTCTCGAGATAATCTCCCAAGTCACAAATAGCATTCCTACAAATCATACTGATGAGATTATCCTCAAGGTGACTGATATTCCCCCACTAGATGTGTGATACAACACTAGTCATAAAGTTGTAGTAAGGAAACAGAGGAAAATAAGAAGGATTGAAACACCCCCGGGAAATGAAGTTATGGAAGTAGTGTGGAAAGATACTCCATTAAATCCAATTAAAAATTTAACTCGGCCATCTCAATTAGCTGGTGCATACACCACTGTAAAAATGGATAAGGCAGTAGAAGTATCTATTTTGGTCCAAGAAAAGGATGTCAAAATCATGGAACTACAGCAGTAGCTAGATGAAGAAAGAAACAGTTTAAATCGGAAAGTGGAACATCAACTTCTAAGAGTATAGCAAAATATGGAAATGTTTAAGATAAGTTATGAAAATGACTTATGTAGCAAAAATTCACTGATTGAATAATTGAGAGAAGATCTTACCAAATATGAAGGAATTCCTATTGTAGAGGAATTCATAAAAGAACCATCGACATTAAGTGCCTTACTCTCAAAACAACAAAACCTGTTTAGTGTACAAATGTATAACATAATTCCACACCTGGAAATCAGTGAACATTTGACAAACACAGTCATTGATCAAAGAATTGAGTTCAATGAACTCAATACCAAAATATCTGATTATATTGAATGGCAAGATTCAGAAGAAGGGAGAAAGTTAGATCTCCCAAACATCAAGGGGAATTTCAAATATATTATTTTTACAGACTGGGATGCATGAGTGATACAAGCACAATTGGCCATAGCCAGAGTAGCAGGTATATCAAATAATATGGTCAAAATTATTAACCATATATTACATACTTATGGGCTGATTGAAGAAGGAAATCTCAAATATGTTCTTGATATCAGAGATTCAGAACAAAGTTGGAAGACGCGGGTCGACTCCGAGAAGAAGCACTTACACAGCTAAAGAAAACTTATTGGGAAGCATACTGGCAGCTATTGGTAAAACCACATAGTCAGATCATGACACTGAACTGTTTTCTAAATTCTATACAGAGAATACAACCACTTTTACTCGACACTATATTTGCTCCACAAATGAAGATACAGTTCATAAAACCTCCACAAGTTCAACTGATGTCCGACATTTGGAGCAAAAAAGAACGGGTGACAATAACTTATCATCCAGCATGATTATTAGTTATTTTTTTTTATATAATCTTAATTTTTAGCAAGTATATACTGAAGATGAGGAAGGTTGTTTGAAACCACCTCATAAGATATTTTTTATAATCTATTTTTTTGTAAGTAGTTACTATAGTATTTAAACCCTTCTCATGCATTTAGAAAAAGGTTCAAAATTTTATTGAGAGCATTTACATAGAATTCTTTCATGTAAGTAAGTTTAGGGATGCCTCGATGAAATAATGGAACACGACCTTTTCAGTTATATATCATTTTGTTGATCACTGCTGATGCACTTCTGTATTCTTTGAAAGACTTATTGCTAGAAGAGTTGAATGTGGCCTATTGTCACTGATCAGATGAATAGGACAATACACATCTGGTACTATTATCATGTATTCTAATTCTATTTTGAATATTAGTGATGAATCCAGCTTTCATCAATTATATATGAAATTTATTATTTCTGTTAAAAATATCAGTTGCACTATTTTACGATATAAAGATAGAAATTGGTTTGTTTTATATATGATCATCATATATATGCGATATATTTTACATCTTCTTTTGATGAACTTTTTTTCAATAGAATCAAATTACAAGAGTATTAATCTTATTAAATCTGTGATGATCTAAATCCTCACAGATTGAATAGATATCAATTTAGATCACATAAAATTGGTATTATCCTGGGTTAGATTAAATTAGATTTAATTCAAAGTTTTGTTTTAGTTTTTAGTAATTCTTTATGGAAATATTTTTGAGAGAAATCCAACAATGATAGAAAACCCAAATCTTGAAAACTGGTCCCATTACACCCAGTCAGAGCCACTATCCCAAATGGAAAAGGAATTGCTTTAAGGTTCAGACCGTGTGGTTATCCCCTTTTTTGTTGCCACATATTTTTGAGGCCTAAACATGGCACCACCATTGTCTCTTTCAGTTTTTCAGTTTTGGTACAACTTACTATTTTTTGCAGTTTTTCGGGTCCTAAACTTCGAGAGCCATTTTAAGGACCTAAAAGACGTTTCTTGGGAATCACTTCTCTGGCTAATATGATTTCACTTAAAAATCAATATTCATGGTCAGAATTTGTATTCCTCGGATAGATATTTCTAACGATGTATCATGTATGTCAAACTGAGATAGTATGCAAAAGTTACGACCCCGGGAAGTTGGAACACCAATTTACCCAAACGGGGCCCATAGTTTTGGCGCTTCATCTCCTAGGGTTAGGTTCTTGGATGTTTATTGTTTTAAATTTTTTCTCTATAGTAAATACGCCTTCGAGCCTCATTGTAAAATATTTGAGAGGCCTATAACTGCCACATATCTTCTCGGAGATAAGGTACCAGTGCCCTAGGTAGTTTATTTCCAATCTGTCTGTAAGAAAATTTCAGTTCTTTGATATTAATGATATGTAGTTTTATTTCCACTGCAAATTTGTATTGATGGTTATACGTGTATTCTGTTGCATTATTTCATAAATCTAGATCACCAGACTTCAAAAAAACCTTTATTGTGGAATGTGATGCCTCAAGAAATGGAATTGGGATTGTTCTAATGCAATAAGGAAGAACCATTTATTTTGAAAGTTAGCCAATCAAAGGGAAGTATTTATAGAAAGTTATTTATGAGAAGGAAATTTTGGCAATACTACATGCACTAAATAAATGGAAACCTTACCTAATGGGAAGAAACTTCAAGGCAAAAATTGATCTTGATAGTCTTAAATAATTTTTGCAACAAAGACTATCTTTAGAAGAGCAGAAACAATGGGTCACAAAGATGTTGGATTATTACTTTGAAATCATCTACAAAAAATGGAAGTTAAATTTTGTTGCAGATGCACTCTCAATAATGGATGAAGAAGTGGAAGCATTGCTTTGTGCTATTTCTATTATCCAACCAGATTGGATAACCGAATCATGGGATGAGTGGAAGAATGATGAAGAAGTGTTGAAACTCATTAAAAAATTGCAGCAAGGTCCTGATACATCTGATACATTTAGTTGGAAAAATGATTCCTTATGGTACAAATATCGCTTATATATTTGTAAGAATTCCTTATCATTCCTATCCTGGTGGATAAGTTTGGTTTTAATAAAGAAGTGCATGTAGAGTCTTGGTTGGTGAAGTTGGCTACAGGTAATATGAAAATAGATCATCGTTGGGTAAGATATTGTTCATTTGCATTGAATGATATGTCTACATCAATGCATCTCAATGTGTTTCCATTGGGATCATACAATATACTTCTCATTATGGATTTCTTGTACATTCACAGGACTAAGGTGGATTTCTATGATATAGCTATTTAGTGCTTAGATGATGATGGAGAGAAGACAATCTTGTAGGGTAAGAAGAAGCCTACACCAGTGCGAATGGTTACAACTATGCATGAAAATTACAATAGTAGGAAAGGATGTGTATTGTTTATAGTTCATATTTCTAGTGATAAAAGTAAGGATGTTGAGGATGATGAAGTATTGAATAGGTATCCGATTTTGCAGTAGTTTTAGGATGTATGTCCAGTGGATATTTTAGATTTATCACCTCATGGGGAAGTAGAATTTTCTATTGCGTTGATGTTGGGAGCAACACCAACATCAAAGTCACCATACATAATGAGCATTCTAGAGCTAGTGTAACTAAAATTGTAGTTAAATGAAATTCTTGATAAGGGACAGATTAGGCCAAGTGTGTTTCCTCTGGGCACACCAATATTGTTTGTGAAGAAGAAGGATGGTACCCTCAGGTTATGCATTGATTACATGTAGTTGAACAAGGTGACGATAAAGAACATGTACCCTTTGTCATGGATTGATGACTTGTTTGATCAGTTGATGGAAAAATTATTATTCTAAAAAATTTATTTGAGATCAATATATCATCATGTATGCATCAAAGAAGAGAAAATATAAAAAAATGCATTTTGGACTAGGTATGGCTATTATGAGTTTGTTTTGGTTCCTTTAGGTTCGACTAATGCTCCAAATACTTTCATGTGTTTGACGAATAGTGTTTTATGTCTTTATCTTGACAAAGTTGTGATAGGATTCATTGAAAACATATTTATATATTCTAAGAATGAGGAAGATCATCCAAAATATCTCGTAGATATGGAAAATTTTGGGGGCTAATATTCGTAATTGGGCTAATTTTCCATGATTTTTCCACAAAAAATTTTTGCCAATTTCCATTTTTTATAAAAATGCTTTGCCCAAATTTTACAATATAATGTTATTTTACGTTAAAAATTTCCAACATTATATAGATACTATATATAAAACAATTATAAATTTGAAAAAAATTGCAGATATATTAATAAATATTTTATAATTTTCATATTAGGGACTAGTGAGATTCACAGATGCTTTTAAACTTCAAGATAATTTTCCATCCTCAATATTTTCCCTGCTGGTAGCAGTGTTAAGACTATTGAGAGAGAATCATGTGTATGCCAAACTTAGTAAGTGTAGCTTCTTTTAGATACAGGTTCATTACTTGGGGCATGTGGTTTCCAAGGAAGGTATAGTAATGGAAACAAAAAATATCACAGTTATCGTGGATTGGGAAACTCCTAGGGAATTGGATGTGGTTAGATCATTCATGGGGTTAGTAGGTTATTATAGGTGGTTCATCGGTGAATTCTCATGGGTTTCCTATCCTATTACATCCTTACAGTGGAAATGAAAGAAATGTGAATAGAAAGATGAATGCACAACTAGTTTTGAGTAGTTGAAGTAGCTAGTTACAAATGATCTAGTTATAAATATTGTAGATTTATACAAAGATTTTTTGGTATGTACATATGCTTGAAATAGAGGAATTTGTGGAGTTTTTTTGAAGGAAGAACAAGTAGTATACTATCAGTGTAGGAAATTGAATGAGCATGTGCATAATATGTGACAAATGATCTTGAGTTGGCAAAAACCATTCATGCATTGAATCTGTGGAGACATTATCTTCTTCTTGGAAGGACGTTCATTTTGATGGTTTATTCTAGTGGGATGAGGTACTTGTTTGACCAACCTAATCTAAATCCCGGGCAATCTAGGTGTTTGGCCATACTCACTGAGTTTGAGTTTGAGATCAATTACATCAAGTGTAAAGAGAACAAGGTTGGAGATGCTCTTATTATAAGAGTGCAGGTAAATCACATAGAAATTATGAGTTCATATGAGATAAATTTATAGAATATTATCTTGCAAGTATGAAAACAGGATGACAGTTACCAACAAATTAAGCACAGGTTACAATAGTAGAGTATAGGTTAAGATGATGTTGACTATCATCTCAAGACATATGGTTTGGTCGGATTTAGGGGTAAGATCTATGTCTCGGACAACAATGAGATCAATAATCCTATTCTGAGGGAATATTATGTCAAGACATATTTAGGTCACTTATTATATCATAAAACATTGATAGCAGCTAAGAAGTTCTACCATTGGTCGAACATAAAGAAACAGGTGGCAGAGTTTATTGCAAGGAGTTTGGAATTTCAACATGTAAGAGCATACTGTAAGCATCCAAGTGGCTTTTTACAACCGATTCTGATCCCAAAGTGGAAACTGGAGTTCATTTCCATGGACTTCATAACATGTTTGTCAAGGATATCTAGAAATCATGATTCTATTATGGTTGTAGTGGATAGGTTGACTAAGGTAGCTCACTTCATTTTAGTGAAGTCTAAGAAATTAGCTAGTGAGGTATTTTAGGTCTTCATGATGGAGATAGTGAGGTTACATGGTATTCCTAGGAATATTGACTCAGAAATAGATACCATGTTCACTTCCAGGTTTTGGGAAAATTTGTTTACAGGTTTGGGTATAGATTTTTCCTTCAATAAAACTTATTGTTGAGTCTCGAAAGTGTCTTCCATATTCATACATATTTCCATTATGTCATAAACATTCAGCTCTTATTTCATAGCCATCTGGCCTAAAACCCTACATCAAGTAACCATTTTCATAAATATATGGGTTAGGATCCTTGTCTTCCAAAGTTATTTATTTTATGTGTTTAAAGTGAATTTATGATTAGAAACTAGAAAATTAACATAGTTTCATATATCTATATATGTGTTATGAGTTTTGTGACATGTGTAGGTCAAAAGGAAGCTTCTAAAAGGCCTTTATGTGGCCTCCCAAAACCAAATTCGAATTTGAGTGGAGAAGATCATGGGATCATGAGGACATGTGTCTTATTTCTTTCTTGTATTGAAACTCTAAGAAGATATGTGTCTCATTTCTTATTTGTATTGAAACTCTAAAAAGACATGTGTCTTATCATTTCCTATTTTTATTGTAACTATAGAGATAGAGGGAGAGATTCATGGAATCTCATTAATGAGATAACTTATCATATTTTTGTATAAATAGGGGAAGCTTTTTCCTATCAAGAGTAGTGAAAAATAGGAGAAGAAGAGAAAGGATTAGAGATTGTTTTGTAACAAAGATTAAGATGGAATGGGATGTATATTTGTGAGTTTATCAATAAAGAAGTTTAGTTCTTTGATGTTGTTTTGATCACATCTTCAAGGAGATAAGGATTACACCGAATTGGTAGCAGAGGGCCCCTGCTATTCGAGGAGGTTTTACATGTTTTCTAGATAAGTAATTTTCAATTCTGTTTTGTCATATTTCCTAACGTAGACTGCTTTCTGAAATCATAGCTTTTAGCATTATGTTTCATGTCATTTTCTTGGATAAAGGATCCTCATGATATTGCAGTTAGTCTCTTTCTCAAGCTCTTCCAATACATCACTATTAAATGAAAGGGATTCAATTGTAATATTCCGAGTTATTAGCATTTCATTTTCGGTTACTTAGTTGAAAGGAAGATCCTCATTATACTACAGTTAGTCTCTTTCAAAATCTCTTCCAATAAACCTCTAATTCACGAATGAGACTTAGTTGTAATATTGTGAGTTATCGATTGTTTTTCCTTATCACATTATGATTAATCTCTTTCAAAATCTCTTCCAATAAACCTCTAACTCATGAATGAGATTTAGTTGTAATGTTATAAGTTGTTTCAGAATTTCATAGGAGATCCTTACTACATTATAGTAATATTTTTCTCAAGCTCTTCCAATAAACCTCTATCAAATGAATGATTTCTTGTAATTTTCTAAGTTCGCATTTTGTTTTGAAATTTCCTTTTATGTTTTAGGAGATCCTCATTGCATTAGAATTAATCTTTTTCACAAGCTCTTCCAACAATTCTCTAACTAAATGAATCAGATTAAGTTGTAGTGTTTTGAGTTACTTTTCATTTCATGAATGTTCATTTAGAAGCTTTAATATCCATGGAGTAGGACTCCCTCTTTTCATCATTTCCTAGTTAGGAACAGAACTTGGAAATAAACTTTGTTTTAATTCATTTATTAACATTTCCTTTTCTTCCTCTTGACATAGATTTAACTTTATCTTTTTAGCATAGAGTAGCATACTAAGAATCAAACATAAAAACCCCAGAACATCAATAAAACACTAAAACGAAGTAAGAAAAAGGGATTCTTAGGCACATACAATGCATTACACTTCATTAGTTTACTAGCCCTGGTCGATAATTTATGTTAACAATTTAGGACACTAAATTGACTAAACATTTTGGTGCTGTTGTCGGGGAAGTGTAACTAGGTAGCCTTATTTATTACATCTAAAAAAAATTAATAATGTCTCTTGTATGCTCTCCTCCTGCACTTTGTGTGATCTCGAGGATCAGAAAAAGAATTTTTATGTTAAAAAAATTAAAAAAATTAAAAATGAAAAATTTCAATAAATTGTGTTGTTCAAAAAATATATATTTATATCTTTGAAAATATAATATATATCATTTTATTAAAAAATCATTTAAAAAAATGAAAAAAGAAATAAAAATTGTCATATTTTTCTTTATTAATAAATTTTAATTAAAAAAATAAAATTAAAAAACAAATTCAATAAATTATTTTTTTAGTAAAATATATAAGTATATTTTTTATTTTAGAAAATATAACATATGTAGTTTTATTAGCAAAACAAATTAAAAAAAAATAAATAAATAAATAACAAATCAATAAACAACCAAATGCAAACAAAAACCAACGAAATGGCCATGGCATTTTGAAAAATTTTGAACAATAAAACAAAAGCCAAAAAAAAATTGATAGTTGTGACAATAGTGTCCGCGGTAAGAAAATTATCTATTTTTGTTGCACACTCGTCTGCAATACTGCAATACGAAAACACTATAGCTCCAGTCTTCATGATAGATCTGAGGTTATGGGAGATCCCATGCTCTATAATGCGTCTAAAAGCCTCTGGTATTTTTAACTGTGCATCATTGAAGTGAAATGGGTATAAGTGAATCAACTGAATTATTCTGAATAGAAAACATAAAAACTCAACCATGGAATTACCTGGACATATGAAGAATTGAATGTATAACTTGAATCTCTGATTCCACCCTTCAGAGCACATTCTTGAGTGGTTTCACTGTCTCCATTTGATACATGAAATAATATGGAAATAATATGGCTTCCCTGGGTAGAAACAGTGTGAAACTCAAACCTCTTTCCAAACTTTCGATCATACAGCTTGCGAGTTCTGCCTACATTGCATGCCCTTTTTATCACATTTTCTAATTGATTTGGCACTTTGGTTCAGTCACCTATCCTGTAATGGCATAATATTTATTTAATTCTTAGAAATCTTACAGAAAAAACCAGAAATTGATTTTTTCCGGAGCATTTCCAGAAACACATTTTTTTTTGACACATGAATTTGAAATGAATTTTTGGATTGATTGAGGACGAATTAAAAAAATCCATGACATGGGTTTTTTCGGGAACGGGGGAAATTAGATAACATAGAACCTATTTTATGGATTTCGCAACCATTAGAGAGGATTTTACGGTTCTTCATAGCCCTATTTTTCTCTCTGCGTGGGAAAAAAATGATTTTTATAAATACAGAGTGAACGGGTTGAACAAGGTGGAGAATGCAAATCAAAATGAAACTTTGTTGTGACATTCAAACCACATGGCATGTTTTAGGTGGCAGAATTTGTTTGTGTTTGATACACATCCTATTCATTCTCAATTCCACTTGGCATCTTGCCAAATCCTAGTTTGTAGATAATTCAGGGAAGTTGTTTTGAAATCTCAAGAAATGTTGAAGATCCTTGCCAACCTGCTACAATTTTGAAACGCGATTTCCATTTTACATGTCAACAATGCCAATTTCCTACCAAAACAAAGAGGAAGATGTTCAAATTTGGAAAGAGACGTCTTCTTTGACGACATCTATCATGCATGAAGTTCCTCTCCTATTGTAGCTCCAAAGAACTTTAGCAATAATAGTTGAAATTCTGATGACTTGGATCTAGGATTAATTCAAGTTTAAATCAATACATGTTGAACAATAGAATCCTCACAGCATCCAGTTCTTCATTTATATCTACCTGGAAAGAATTCTGGATTTCAAATTATTGTTGCTTTAATGTAAGGTATCATTGCAGCGTTTCTGGATTCCAGTGTTATTGAATGTTGGATCTTGTCTGTCTTGAATTTGTGATTAATTCTTCTGTGAGCTGCGACATGCTTTCCTTGTTTATATTCTTTTTCTGGCTACTATTTCTAGTATACTTTACTCTTGCATATATATGTTGGAATATCCTTTCAAATAAATACGGAAAAACGGGCCTCCTTTGTGTGAAGAGGAAGGTGATCTTAATAGAGCATGCTATGTTGCAATGGAGAGTTTCTTGCAAAGATTTCCAGATGAGGATGAGCAACGTGGAAATAAGTGGGCAGAAGAATGGCCTTCAAGGTTTTTATTTTTTTTGAATTCCTTATTTAATAAATTGTTTTGTTTAATAAAAATATATATGTATATATTTTTAAAAATGTAACATATATAATAATAAAAACAAAAAAAAAAACTAAAAAAAATAAAAAAAATCACATCAATAAAATAAGTAGTGCATTCATTTTCCTTGAGGAGGTATTGATTGATTTAAATGTCAAGACTGATTATTTGCATAGGCGTGTATAATTAACTTTCTTTTCAGGATTTTTAGCAACAGAAACTACGCAACTCTGCAGTTGTTGTGCAATTCTGCAAGCTAAACATCAATTTTGTAGCTGAGAAAGTTCACTATTTCACCCAAATTTTAAACTAGCCTAACTTTCTCACCCAACATTGGATTTCGATGATTCAAGAATCATTGGAAAGATATCGACAAGATCCACATAATCAAAAAACTATCACCAAAAGTTTGAAAAACTAAAGACTAAATAAATTGTTCAAAATACACAACAGGTAACTTTAGGCACTAATTTCGAAACAGGTATAAATTGTTTTGGTTTTCCTTCGTGAACTTGTTTTATTAGTACCAATTCTCAATTTTTTTTGTAAATGTCATAACCAGAGAGATTTATCACCTCTCCCTTTTGATAATATTACATTCCATTGTAGAAGTACTAGTTTTATTTTTCAAGTTCCATGAGGAAGGACAGATGACTACAAATGAATAGTGTCTCTCTTACAAGAAGATGATCAACAACAAAGAAAGAAACATAAATGCATGATCACATGCTAATGCAAATCAGATCCAACACTTGAAAGCCTTTCAGATGCCAGTATCTCCATTACATCCATGATTCCTCAGTCAATAAAACATTCACCTCATTTCCCTTTACATTTGTTATTGCATTTCTATTTATTCATTCAATAAAATTCTCGTCTCATTTTCCCTCATCACTCATTTTTTTCCGTAGTCACTATATTTTCCTTCCAGGCTTTCACTAACCTAGCGATAAAACCATTCAGCTCCTCTACAAATATGATTCATTTCATTTCCATTTTCATTATGTCAAATAAACCTTGATCCACTGGAAATATTTTCATCCATAGTGCTTTAAAAAAAAAATTTATTCTTTCATGCTCGCGTTAGATGATCGGAGGATTCCGTAAGGCTTCCTTCTAACAATTCTTGGCATATCGACATCAGCACATTATCTAGGTCCAAGACTAGAGTACTTAATATTACCTTGAGGCTTGTATGCATTAGTGACAAGTTCTCTCGCTAAAAATCATTGGAATACATCAATGTCCCTTGATCATCAGATCTTGCAAGTGGCTCGACATTAGCCCATATATTCACACTTTGCAAGATGTACTTAGGTACCTTGGCACTTATTTACATTAATGGTGATTTTTCCTCGCATTGATTAACGACATTCATCAATGGTCGGTAATCCAATGACTTCTCTTCATGCTCGACACAATTGAAGACTACATCATTTCAGTAGTTTGCAACAGGAATCAATTTGTATTAGTAGTAATAAAGATCCAAATCTTTTCATCAGCACAAAGAGAACAAAGAGAATAAATAAGCAGATCAAATTCATTTGTTTATATAGTTCATGATCCAACAACATCAGCAACCACATTCTTCACCATACACAACTCATCCACATTTAAGGTAAGTGAAGGTATATGGTTTTCTAATTTTTAGTCATGTAATTCATTAGAATACTAAAATTGTAACTTTGGAAAAAATCCTCACTCCCTTTTTCACATTGTCATATCTTTAGTTGGGGGGAAGGGACATTATTTCATATTCATATGTCATACATTATCACACATTTTAATTTCATTTCCACCCGCATATACTTCCCAACCAACTATTGTTGCAACATGATCCAAAAGATTATATGCCTTGCAAATGATGAATTAATTGATGAAGTATTTGATTCTAAATGTTTTCATGAACTTTGATGCAACAAAGAAAATAAAGCATTGTTACACAAGAACCATTGCTTAAAAAAAAAAAACGGTTGTCACACAAGAACCAACCATTAAAAAATGATGCAATAAAATTTATTATACTTTGCCAAAAATAAAATATCAAGAAACAAAGTTTGGAACGAATCTATATGAGTCAAAACTCATAAAATATCAACTCATGGACAAATGAATCACTGCAATAATTGCATGAGGACATGCAACAACTTCAGTTGGGGGGTATGTTGAGTCTCAAAAGTGTTTTCCATATTCATACATATTTCCATTATGTCATAACCATTCAGCTCTTATTTCATAGCCAACATCAAGTAACCATTTTCATAAATATATGGGTTAGGATCCCTGTCTTCCAAAGTTATTTATTTTATGTGTTTAAAGTGAATTTATGATTAGAAACTAGAAAATTAACATAGTTTCATATATCTATATATGTGTTATGAGTTTTGTGACATGTGTAGGTCACAAGGAAGCTTCTAAAAGACCTTTATGTGGCCTCCTAAAACCAAATTCGAATTTGAGTGGAGAAGATCATGGGATCATGAGGATATGTGTCTCGTTTCCTTTTTGTATTGAAACTCTAAGAAGATATGTGTCTCATTTCCTATTTTGTATTGAAACTCTAAAAAGACATGTGTCTTATCATTTCCTATTTTGATTGTAACTCTAGAGATAGAGGGAGAGATTCATGGACTCTCATTAATGAGATAAATTCTCATATTTTTGTATAAATAGGTGAAGCTTTCTCCTATCAGGGTGTAAAGAAAAATAGGAGAAAAAGAGAAAAGATTATAGAGTGTTTTGTAACAAGGCTTAAGATGGAATGGGATGTATATTTGTGAGTTTAACAATAAATAAGTTTTTTGATGTTTTTTTGGTCACATCTTCAAGGAGCTAAGGGATTGCACCGAATTGGTAGCAAAGGGCCCCTGCTATTGGAGGAGGTTTTACATGTTTTCTAGATAAGTCATTTTCAATTCTGTTTTGTCATATTTCCTTACTTAGACTACTTTCTGAAATCATAGCTTTTAGCATTATGTTTCATGTCATTTGCTTAGATAATGGATCCTCATGATATTGCAGTTAGTCTCTTTCTCAATCTCTTCCAATACATCTCTATTAAATGAATGGGATTCAATTGTAATATTCTTAGTTATTAGCATTTCATTTTCTGTTATGTAGTTAAAAAAAAGATCCTCATTATACTACAGTTAGCCTCTTTCAAAAGCTCTTCCAATAAACCTCTAATTCATGAATAAGACTTAGTTGTAATATTGTGATTTATTGATTGTTTTGTTTCATAGAAGATTCTTATCACATTATGATTAATCTCTTTCAAAATCTCTTCCAATAAACCTCTAGCTCATGAATGAGATTTAGTTGCAATGCTATAAGTTGTTTCAACATTTTCATAGGAGATCCTTACTACATTATAGTTATATTTTTCTCAAGCTCTTCCAATAAACCTCTATCAAATGAATGAGATTTCACTGTAATTTTCTAAGTTACTATTTGTTTTAGCATTTCCTTTTATGTTTTAGGAGATCCTCATTGTATTAGAATTAATATTTTTCACAAGCCCCTCCATCAAATCTCTAACTAAATGAATCAGATTAAGTTGTAGTGTTTTGAGTTACTTTTCATTTCATGAATGTTCATTTAGAAGCTGTAATATCCATGGATTAGGACTCTCTATTTTCATCATTTCCTAGTTAGGAACAGAACTTGCAAATAAACTCTATTTTAATTCATTTATTAACATCTCCTTTTCTTCCTGTTGGCATAGATTTAACCTTATCTTTTTAGCATAGAGTAGCATACTAAGAATCAAACATAAAAACCCCAAAACATCTATAAAACACTAAAAAAAATGAAGTAAAAAAAAAGGATACTTAGGCACATACAGTGCATTACACTTCATCAGTTTACTAGCCCTGGTCGATAATTTATGTTAACAATTTAGGACACTAAATTGACTAAATACTTATCATCCACAAAAGAATAGAAAGACAGAGAGGGTCAAATAGATTCTTGAGGACATGTTGACATTATACATCATGTATCAATAGTAAATGTGGGAGGAGTATCGTCCACTAGTAGAGTTTTCATATAACAATGGTATCAATAGACTTTGAGGATGAGTCCATTTGAGACATTTTATGAGCAGAGATGCAGTACTATCATCTGTTGGAGTGGTCCAATCAACAAGGTACTGATTGGACCATATATGTTGGAAAGTATGGAATAGGAAATGTAGGTTATCAGGAAGAATCTAAAGGCTACAAAGGATAGGAAAAGGATTTATGCATATCAAAAGAGGGTATTTATGGAGTTTCAGGTTAGGGAACATGTGTACTTCTACATCAAGCCCAAGAAGATCTCATTGAGTATTGGGTCATGTGCAAAGCTTGAACCTCGGTATTGCACAACTTTCGATATCCCTGAGGATATTGGACCACTTGTCTACCAACTTGCATCGCCTTCGATAGTGAAATTCCATGATGCTTTCCATGTTTCATTTCTTAAGAAGTATGTGAATGATGTTGATCATGTGATTGACTATTTTGTATTGTAGGTGGAGCCAGAAGGCAAATTCCAACCAGAACCTCAGTGCATTTTACATCGGAATATGTTAATGCTTCAGAATCAAGAAATCAAGCAAGTTAAAGTGTAGGGGAATCACCTTGGGCCCAATGAAGATACATGGGAGATGGATGATTAGATGCGGGCTATGTATCCTTCTCTATTTGGTGGTTGAGGAGATGCATTTTGATATGTGTTTTGATGTTGTGTTTTTATTATGTCTATATATATGCATACGTATCTAAATAACACATAAAGTTGTGTTATAAATCTCCCACAAATGGTATATTGTTCATAGCATGTTGGTTATTTCTTTATCATTATGATATCATATAAATGATGGAACAAGTTGTGTTATAAATCTCCATAGGAAACATGTGTTTTATTTCTTTACAAGTGTTATTGAACATTGAGGATACTGTTCCCCTAAGGGGAGGCATTTGTAATAAATCCTAGTTGATTTCCTATGTTAAATAAAAATAATAACCAGGGTCATTAGACACATATTCTAAGCTGAATGTTGGGAAAAAAAATTAATGATGGGGATCACTTATGATTAATTAATTGATATGGAAATTAGAAAAGGAATTGGAAAAAGAAAAGTTGAAATAATTGGTATTTTATTTGTGAAATAATGGAAAATAGAAGAAAAGGGAGATGAAGGATAACATTTATGCATGAGAGGAAAATTGAAGAAAAAGTAGAGGAAATTGAGAAAATAGAGGCCTCAATAATAATAAAAATCCTTATGAGGATGAGTTCATAACCTTTTTTCAGTTTTAGCTTGGAGCTCTCTTCTATTCTCTCAATCTCTCATAATCTTGAACACTTAAAGTTTTATTGGATAAATCTTGGAGAATTTTGGAATACCTTAGATTTGGAGCAAGAAGGAAAAAGGAAAGTAGGAAAGTGCAGGGAAATAGGTGGATCAACAATTACAATTGGATTTATTTGAAGGTAACAAGCTAAATGTATTATTTCCTTGATTTTTGGTAGATGCATGTGGTTTTTCGTTATGTTATATCATTAGCATTGAGGATTTCTTGGGTTGACAGTGATTTTAGCCTGGCCTTTCCATTTCTTGGATAAGCATGGTGGTATAGGTTTTCCCATTTGATTTTTTTTCTAGTTGGTGCTCATAATTATTTATGGTTGTGGGTTGGAGAAAATTCTCTCAAATCCATAAGATAGCTTGAATCCCAAGATGGAAAAATGTTTTGGATCCCTTGGTGGGTTGACGTATTAGTATTGGAGTTGGGTTGGACAAATGCTTTAGAGCCCTGGAATGTTGTGGGTTTAGTTGCTAGTTCTTGGAGCCCTCGACAACGGGGTAGAGATAGATTTGGTTAGCGTTAGTGATGTTAGACTGTGAGGTGGAATCATTGGTTGAGGCTTGAGGTAGTTTCACCTATGCAAGCCCTCATTTGGTTTTGTTTATATTATTCCATGAGATCCCACATTCATGATTGGAAATTGGCACAAGGCTGATTGGTTGAAAGAGAGAATTAGTTGAGCACAATCTATGGTCAGGTGGTACTTGGAATAGCTTGACTTAGTTGGCTTTTGCATATGTCAATAAGATATATTTTCCTGTTTTATTCTATGAGTACTTTTACTTGTTATTATGTGGCTTTGATGTTTGTTCTATCATGGTTATTATTTTGGTTAAATGCTAGTTATAAGTTCTATATATGGCTCTTGATATGTTTTGATTAGTTTAAGAATGGTTAATTAATGCATGAGCTACCATATGGTATTGTTGTTACTAAAAGAGGGCATCAGACCTTCTTGATGATTCTCATATAAGTATTAGACCCCTATGTTCAAATATTAGTTCATGACCTCTAGATTACATGTTCACAGTATGTTTGGAAAACTAACTATCATGGTTAGGTAAAGTCTTTCATCAAGTTTTGTATGAATAAATTATTGAATTTTGAAACAAGAAACAGTGAAATTGGCAATCAGAAACAACAAACAACACCTACACAAAGTGTGGGACCAGGAGGTCAAAGCAGCACCTAAACTGGTGTGGGATAAATTTGGTTCATGTCTATTTTAGCTACCCCTTAATTAAGATGGACAATCAAATGTAATATTATCTCAAAATAACTTCTAATACTTAAGTGATTGTGATAAACTCAGTTAACTCATGAATTTCGAGTTGAGGGTAGTTGCTAAGGAATGCAGATAAACTATAGTTGTAACAGAGTTTGAAGTGTAGTGGTGCATTAGTTAATGCAGTTTGTAATCGATTTAAATCAGTTAAGTTATTTTAGATCTAAGAATTTTGTGATCCATAAATTTGATCATTTAAGTGAGTTAAAGTCAATTGTGATAGTTGTAACTATTTGATACACTAGTGACAAATCAAGTGATTTAAATATTATTTAATTCACAATCAGTGAACTAACATGCAACTGATGATTTACTATTATTAGCTACATGCATATCAGTTCCAGTGGATACCGAGATGAGATATAGGTGACCGGGAATTGTAACTATTAGTTGTGATATTAGCATTCTTCCAAGGTGTAGTTAAAATACCACAGGATGCCCATGATACTTAGTGCAGTGTAGGAAGGCTAGAATTTATTGTGAATAAAGATTGTGCTCCTCATGGACTGCGTGAGTAAGGCAGGCTGAAAACAAGTTGAGAATTGGGAGAGTATTGGCCTGATTGTTTCTAGATCAATGTGAGACAATTACCTGAATACATGACGACTCTCGTGAGAATAGTTGTATGTAATTGTTTCATGATTCCTTGTGGAATATACAATATATGATAGAGGGGTTTTAAGTAGCAATATTTCCCTGGGAAATTATCTATGTTATGGTTTGATTGATTATTCTTTGCTTCATGTGATTGGCGATTTTGTTTTTAATTCCACAATTGATTTGTACAAGTGATTCAATATATAACTTTATCACATTGTTAGATTAGTTTAATTCCACGATATACATGCTTTTTGTATAATTTATACATGGTATTGGAGTTGTGTTATAAATTTTCTACATGGTATGAGAGGAGGAATTATTTGGGTGCGGGATTCTATAGAGAATATCTGAAAATTTTGGATGAAAATTTTTCAAAAACAAATGGCATATTTGAATTCCTTGTGAAAAAATACCCAAATTGAAAAATGAAATCAATGGAATTGGAGCTCGGATGAGCGAGATATCATCGATTTAAAATCATCTCTTTTGTTAGAAAATTTTGTGATGGCGAAACAATTACAATGTGTGAAAGTAAGAAAAGGGAAGTGTGAGAAAGCCATGAATTTCCCCTTGAGAGGGAGCTCAATTTGCATGCAGCTGAGGAACACTTGGTTCGAAAGGATGAACCTCGGGATGTGGAGCAGCCATAAGATGAGGATCATGGAGTGGCAGAAAACCGTCATGCAGAGAAATTTCAAACTAGATGGGCAAAGGGAGTGCATGCAGCTATATCTTCAGGTGTGAAGTGGGGCCACATGCAATATTGAACCCAAGAAGAAATTTGGGTAGGGTCCCAGAGATAGTGCATCTCATGGATCGAACCTGGTTACGAGGAGTTTATAGTACGACAATAGCAAGACCAGTTAGATTGATGCAGTCAGATGTGAGGAGGACAAAAATTAGAGTGACAAGTGTCGGATATTGGAGCGCAAATAAAAGTTTCCATCAATGTAGAGTGCGTGGATGTAGATGTCAACAACGTAGAGAATCCAGTAGAAATGTGCAGTAGGTACCAGCAGTCAGAAGACTCTAATGAAAAATGCATTATATCGATTCATTTGTTTGGAGGCTATTTAGTTTCAGAAGTGTTGCATGCAAAGGTTGCATGTGCGAGAAACACTAGAGAAGTTCTTCATGCTTGAGTTGCATGTCACATACAAGAGGTGCATGTCACATTCAAGGACATTCCTTTCTTGTTGAGAGGGAGTGTTGAAGTTTGCAACAAGAAATAGTGAAATTGGCATTCGGAAACAACAAGAAGTGCCTACACTAAGTGTGGGACAAGGAGGTCCAAGAAGAACCTACACTAAGTGTGGGACCAGAAGGTCCAAGGAGCACCTCCACTGGTGTGGTCTAAATTTGGTGCATGTCTATTTTAGTTATCTCTTAATTAAGATGGACAATAAAATGTAATCTCAAAATAACTTGTAATAGTTAACTCAGTGTGATAAAATCAGTTAACTAATGAATTTTGAGTTGAGGGTAGTTGGTGAGGCATGCAGCATAATTCTAGTTGTAACAGAGTTCAAAGTGCAGTGGTGCATTAGTTAATGCAGGTTGCAATCAATATAACTCAGTTAAGTGAGTTAAAGTGAGTTTTTCTAGTTATAACTATTTGATACACTAGTGAGAGATCAAGTGAATTAAATATTATTTAATTCATAATCAGTGATGTAACATGCAAATGATGATTTACTATTATTAGTTGCATGCATGTGAGTTCGAGTGGAGACCCATTTGAGATCTAGGTAAAAGGGAAGTGTAACTATCAGTTATGATATTAGAAGGCTACTCAAGTGTAGTTAAAACACCATAGGATGCCCATGATACTTAGCATAGTGTAGAAAGGTTGGAATTCCTTGTGAATAAGGATTGCATTCCTCATGAACTGTGTGAGCAACGCGGGCTGAAGATAGGACAGTAATTGGCTAAGTATTTGACTGCCTTTGTCTGGATCGGTGTGAGATAATTAGCTAAATACATGAAGACTCTTGTGAGAAGAGTTGTATGTAATTGTTTCATGGTTGCTTGTGGAATATATAATATATGATAGAGGGGTTTTGAGCAGAAATATTTCCTCGAGAAGTTATCTGTGTTGTGGTTTGGTTGATTCTTCTTCGCTTCATGTGATTGGCGATTATGCTTTTAATTCCACAATTGATTTGTAGAAGTGATTCAATATTTAATTTTATCACATTATTAGATCATATTGAATCCATGATATACATGCTTTTTGTATAATTTCTACATGGTTTTAGAGATGTGTTATAAATTTTCTACATGGTATGAGAGTAGGAATTATTTGGGTGCACGAGTTTGCAGAGAATACCTGAAAATTTTGATGCAAAATTTTCAAAAATAAATAGCATATTTGGATTCCTTGCGAAAAATACCCAAATTGAAAAAAAAAATGGGTCGAATGGAAGCTCGGATGAGGGAGATATCATTGATTTAAAATCATCTCTTTTGTTAGAACAATTTGTGATCGTGGGACAATTAAAATGTGCACAGGTAAGAAATGGGATGTGTGAGAAATCCATGCAATTGTCCCTTGAGAGGGAGCTTTATTTGCATGTATATGAGAAACACTTGGTTCAAAGGATGAATCTTGGGATGTGGAGAAGCCATAAGATGAGGATCATGGAGTGGCAGAAAACAATAATGCAGAGAAATTTCGAGCCAGATAGGCAGAGGGAGTGCATGTAGCTATACCTCCATGTGTGAGGTGGGGTGATATGAAATATTAATCCCAAGAAGAAATTTGGGTAGGGTCCTAGAGATAGTTCGTATCATGGATTGAACCTAGCTACGAGGAGCCCACAGTAGAGTAGTAGAAGGATCAATTAGATTGATGCAGTCAGATGTCAGGAGGACAAAAATCAATGTGACAGGTGTTGGATATTGGAGCAGATATCAGAGTTTCCACCAATGTAGAGTGGATGGATGTATATGTCAACAACGTAGAGAATCTAGTATACATGTGTAGTAGGTACTAATAGTCATAAGACTCTAATGACAGAAGCATTATACCGATTTATTTGTTTGGAGGCTATTAAGTTTTGGAAGTGTTGCATGCAAAGGTTGCATGTGCAAGAAACACTAGAGAAGTGTTGCATGTAAGAGTTGCATGACCTATGCAAGGGTTGCATGTCACATGCATTAGGTGCATGTCACATGCAAGGACATTCCTTTCTTGTTGAGAGGGAGTGTTGATGTTTGCAATAAGGAACAATGAAATTAGAATCCAAAAACACCAAGCAACACCTACACTAACTGTGGGACCAAGAGGTCCAAGCAGCACCTACACTAAGTGTGGGACAAAAAGATCCAAGCATCACCTACAGTGGTGTGGGTTAAATATGGCGAATGTCTATTTTAGTTATCTCTTAATTAATATGGACAATAAAATTTTATTTTATCTCGAAATAACTTGTAATAGTTAACTGAGTGTGTGATAAACTCAGTTAACTCATGAATTTCGAGTTGAGGGTAGTTGGTGAGGCATGCTGAGTAATTCTAGTTGTAACGGAGTTTAAAGTGTAGTGGTGCATTAGTTAATGTAGGTTGTAATCAGTATAACTCAGTTAAGTGAGTTAAAGTAAATTATGCTAGCTGTAACTGCTTGATACACTAATGAGAGATCAAGTGAATTAAATATTATTTAATTCACAATGGGTGATATAACATGAAACTGATGATTTACTATTATTAGTTGCATGCATGTGAGTTCGAGTTGAGACCCAGTTGAGATCAAGCTAAAAGGGAAGTGTAACTATTAGTTGTGATATTAGGAGGTTACCTAGGTGTAGTTAAAACACCACATGACACCCATGATACTTAGTGCAATGTAGGAAGGTTGGAATTCCTTATGAATAAGGATTTCATTCCTCATGAACTGTGTGAGCAAGGTAGGTTGAAGATAGGCCGAAAATTAGCTGAGTATTGGGACAATTTTGTCTGGATCAATGTGAGACAATTAGCTGAATATAGGAAGACTATTGTGAGAATATTTGTATGTAATTGTTTCATGGTTCCTTGTGGAATATACAATATATGATAGAGGGGTTTTGAGCAGCAAGCTTTCCCCGGGAAATTATCTATGTTGTGGTTTGATTGATTCTTCTTTGCTATTGGAAATACTGAGAGGGGATGAACCAATATTTCTTTACAATTATTAATTTTACCAGTTAGATCACTTATATTTAGAACACAAAATGAACATTGATGGAATAGATACTTTATTAATTTCTTCATTACAATAAGTAAAGTACAATAATGATATAAGGCTCCAACCTTAGATGAAGACCCCAATCTTCTAGGCTCCAACATGTATTGTGCCAAGCACCGACTTGGTCTTTCCAAGGCTCCAACCTTGTCAATTTGAGGCACCAACCTCTAGGGCTCCAACACTATCTCTAGTACAGGCTCCAACCTAGTTTCTTGAGGATTCCAATCCTCTAGGGCACTAACCTTGTGTCTATGAGGCTCCAACCTCTAAATTCAATTCGCCAAGATATATTTGATGATTCTGTTAGCCATATATAAAATTTGTTATATCCAATGATGGCTAAATAGGTTTCTTAGATTTCCAAAAAAAATCTTTTGTGAAAAACTTGTGAGTTATAGAAATCTCACAAAATTCATTATCTTCAAGCTATCCATTCACTAAAGATCTTGATTCAAATATGTTCCAAGTTAACCTGTTGCTTCAAAAAGAAACTGATTTCATGCTATTCTCACCATTTTCACTTCCACTTCATTCCCCCATTTTTCCATATTTACTCCTCACCTAACAGTCATTCTTCCCCTCTAAAAAGGAACATTTTCCCTTTATTCACCTTTCATTTCCCCTGAAAAGGCCTTTAAAACCATGAAAAATCCTCTTATTTGGTTTTAATTTGACTTTTTTAAAACTTACTGAAACTTCAAAAAAGTCTTAAAAGCACCATGTTTAGGCCTAAATCCAACCGTTTGAAAAATTAGGCACTAAGCCCCTTCAGGCTTAAGCCCTCTACCCCTTCCTCATGTGACCCAAAGCCCGCGACCATTCGTTAAGCTTAAGTCCTTCTCATACATATTTTCCCCACGCCATTGCTTTCTCCCAAAATAACCCCAACCGTTGATCACCTCCAATCTAACGGTGGTCACTTTTTCCCCTTATCCTCCATCCATCTGCCTAATAACCTTTCCACTTCCCGACAAAACAGATGACCTCACCACCGGTCCCACTGTCCGTCCACCAAATGATCACGCTCAACCTCCACCGTTATTATGGCTCCCCTGGATCCAACAGTATACAGTCCATTTCATGTGCATTTTTCCATAATAGGTTAATGCCCCATTTCCATGCAAAATGGGCAGTTTTCCCTGGGACAGGTGTCACTTATTTAGTGGCATTGTGTCCATTTGGGCCAAAACCATTTACTGCCTACCTTCTACGAGATACTACCTGGTTTTCACCCAAAACCGCCTTCGAATTTTCGTGCCTGAAATTCAAATTCCACCATTATTCTTTCTAGTTCCGCTTATGGAACCCATTCTGCATATTTTCCTCATCTTCAATTGCTCCATCGCCTTCTCCCAAGCCTCTGAAACACAGTTTATCCACAACGCAGGTTTATTTAATATACTTTTTTATGGTTGCAAGTTTAATGGCAGCCTAAGTTCACGGGCCATCCCACAACAAATCAAAGTCGCTTTCTATCTTGGGGTGACATCCTCATGGCAAAATAAAGAGAAAAGGATTCACAGGGTTTTACTTTAGTGTTTAAAAATCAATGTTTCATGGCCATTGATTGATTAATGAAACCCTCCAGCACAATAAAGAATACACCTACATGCAGAAACCAAACCAGATCAGTAAAGAAGAATGAAGAACAGAAATTTGAAGGCATAATAAAGGAAATTAGGGAAGATTAGAAGCATAATCAAAATATTAAAGGTTAAATTGCGGATTAAGGATAAGAAAAAATTTAAAGGATGAAGGATTAAAAGTTAAAACAATCAATAAACTGAAGCAGACAACAAGGATGATTAAGAAGGCTAAAAGTAAGATCAAGGCCTAAGCAGAGTTTAAAGCATAAAAACAAGTGAGATTAGCTAAAAGATAGCTTCAAATGCCAAATCATCGAAGTATTTACTTCGTTGAAGGCTAAAGATGCCACCTACCAGCCCAATTTCCTCAAAAATATACATAAAGTTATTACAATCAGAGACATTTCAAAGAGACAACTCAGAAGTTATTGGTAGCCTACCAATTAAGCCTAAAAGTCAAAAATTGCAACAAAGTAGTTCAAAAAGTTAATGTAACATTCATTATGTAGAGTTAGACTCTTTAATACATTTTGCCTTGGGCCTTGCATGGTCTCAAAGGTAAAAAATATTTACTCTATCATAAATGAACATTTAGGATTCTCTTTTCACCCCACCTCCTCATTTATCTATAAATACTTCATGAGGACTTCATTGTAAGGGGTTGGGTAGTTATTAGTTGTTGTATATTGATTAAAAAAAGAAGTAGATTGAAGAGATGCTGAGTAGTTGAAAAACACCAGGCTGAGAAGAGAAAGTTTTGAGCTGTAAAGACCTACTAGAATGGAATATGTAATTGGTTTGATCATCAATAATACAAGCTCATTCCTGGGATCCTAGTCTATGTTAATGGTGATGTTTTTCCTCACTATTTTTGTTTCTTCTTTCGTTTTCCATATTGTCCATTTTCTCGGATAAAGAACAAAAAATTTAGATTAGGATTTACTGTCCAAAGTACCCTATTTCTGTCTGAAAGCTTTCTCTTTATGTTTTCCTCTGCTAAGGTCTGATTGGAGGATTCTTAATTTCCCTCTAGTTTTATCCAGCTTGTTGCTTTAAGAATGATTCGATAGATTATAACCAGGGAATGTTGGTTATCCCATGTCTTTCTGAGTACAACTTGAGATATTGTTTTTGAAAAGATCTTCAAAATATGCTAAGTAGAGTCTAAACCAGGGAATGGTATGCCTTGTCCTTTGGTCAATCTGTAAAGTTTGCTTTGAAAGATCCCTAAAGAGTATGTCAAAAGTAGATTAGATTATTTTTCTTTGATCTTAGACTACTGTCATTGTTATCTTGTTTGTTTTCTTTATCTGAAAGTAGTCTTAGGATTACTGGATTGATGTCTTAAAAGTTTTCTTTATTAAAAGTTTTCCCAAAGAAGTCTATGGTATGCCCTGTCCTTTGGCTTTCTTCAAACAGTAACTTTGAAAGGCTTTTCTTGTTTAAAGTAGAGCTAGAAGATTCTTGACTGACTTTTCTTTGCTTCCTTCACAACATCTTAATGTTTCACACCACAATTCAATCTAAGAGATCCTTTGATATAGATGACTTTCCCTATGCAAACTCTTGAAGATTTATTGTACAATTAAATCCTTTTATGACTCCATAGCCCAATGGATTAATACTGACTCATGAGCTATCTTTCTTTTTAGCTGAAACATCTTCTCAATTTTCTCCCACCTTCACCCTTTGAAATGACCTTCTCAATTAATAACTGCCCAACCAAAACAAAAATTTCTTAAGAGCTTCATAACTAGCCTAATATCTTAATAAAAGCATAAAGATATATCTTTTAAACACTTATATAGAGAAATCCCTCTCTGAATCCAGGAAGGCTAGGTCCTAGGATTCCAAAGTGGTTCGGATGTGGCCCCCTGCAGCATTTATTCTTTCCATTCTTGTAAATCACAGGGAGCCGACATAGTGGCAACCATACTAGGGAACAAACTGAGTAATAGATAACTTCACAACTCAAAAAATCCCATTCTTAAAATGAATCAAGTGTCTGCCAAGAGTGGTTCCTGATTGTTGATGGTGGACAACAACCAGTCCTACAAAAAAAGTAAAAATCTTCCACTTGGTGACTCCATTGGTTTTTAGTAGGCCTGCTAACCCCATTGGTGGTCCAAAGACTCCACTGTGAAACTTATTTTATCATTAAAACATCACAAAAACCCAGTTAAGAAAACTTTTTGGATTAAGTTTTCGTACACAGATTAGTTTTCCTATAAAGACTGTCATACCTGGCTAAATTTTCTTGCCTTTGGGTCTAAATCCTGGCTTCCAAAAGAATCCATACTAGAGCCTATCCTGACCCAAATCCTCCTGAAATAGTTGAAAATTCTAAAAGCATCCTTAGGAATTCTGCCACATCCTAAAATCCAACTATTATCAGATCAATCCTCAGAGCAAACTCTGTCCCTGAAAACCTTACAACTCTGCAAAAAACCCAAGTTTACTTATCCTATATTAGAAACTTATTTAGAACTAAGTAATTAAGTGGTATAGATCAGACAGACTTTGAGCCTAAAAATTCACAGCACATTAGCAGTAGAGAAGCCTCCCCATCCACTCCTCCTGATATCCATTTCATTCACAATTTTGGCTTCTCTCACCCTAAATCTGCTCAATAGTACTTAGCTGGTCCAAATACTTCTGTTACACTCACCCACACATCCACAATTCAAACCACTTCAACTCATCATCAACCTCCTATCACAAATCCTCCACTTGTAAACCCCCCATTGTTTCCACAACTACATATAATGGCAACATGGTATGCTCTCTTAGTCCTTTCTTTACCTTTAGCCATTCTACCACAAGATTATCAATCCAAAATTCCTCTATATGATGCTACTAGTTCTACTACTGCTCAACAACATGTGGACAAAATGAATAACTACTTTGACAGAAAAGAAATAGATGATGAACATGGTTTAAAGGCTTAACCCCTAATAGTATAAATGACCTCCCTGCTTTTCATCAGTTATTTTTAAACAAATGGTTAGTCAAGAAAAACCCTCTCCAAATTCTATCCGAATATGAGAACGTTAAAAGAAATGCTGGAGAAGGAGTACAAGAGTACTGCACTCTATTTAATAGCGTGTACAATGCCCTACCTATCCATATGAAACCACCACAATGCCTAGCTTTAATGAAATTTCTTGATGGGTTTGACCCTAAAATGGCCTACCAATTGAGAGAAAGAGAACCCCTCACCTAAGAAGATATGCAGAGAGGGGCAGTAAGTGTTGAGGAAAATATTCTTGCCAAAAAAGCTAGGATGAAAAATGAGAAAAGGGTGACATATAGAGATGAGGTTGCACCTTCCACATTTGATTCAAAACTTGATAAATTAGTGAAGACTATGGAAATAATGATGGAGAGGATGAACGTAAATGAGGGAGTTTATCCTAGAGAAAATCAAACAGGTCCTCAAAATAGGAATGAAGCCCAAAATCAAAATCAGAATTTTAGGAGAAACCCCCCTCAAATAAGACAAAGAGGTCTAGATTAGTAGATCAGACCTCCCTTTCAAGAAAACTATGTTGATGAGTAGGAGGGGATAGTAGAGGAAGAAGAGGAAAATCACATGAACATGTTGGGAACAAATGATGAGGATATTGTTTTCCTTAGTAGGAAAGAACAAGTCATATATACACCTTATGAAGGAGAGAGCTTAGAGTCTGCAGACTACCAGCAAGGCTTTGAAAATGCCGTAATAGAAGTACATAAACAATATGACTTAAGGAGTAAAAAGAATCAATAATTTCGCAAGAAATATATCTCTAAAATATCTGCAAAAAACAGCCCTGTAAGCATTCCCAAAAATACAACAGAAAACCATAAAACAGTGGCTGAAATTTCTGATAAAAGTGAATGAAAAAACACCCAAATTCTAGCAAAAATAGTGGTTGCCCTAGCAGCACTAGCACCTCAGTTAATGCTCTTGGTAAAACAATTTTAAATGTAGTCCATAGTAAAAACCAGCAAGCTAATTTTTATAGGAAAACAATGACTAAAAAGGCTGAAATAAACATTTCCAAGAATCAAACTCCTTTTAGCATAGAGAGTGAAATTGCCAAAAATAAAGATCTTTATTCCCCTCACTAAGTTAGTCACCTAAAATGTATATAAATCTCAATTATTAAGAGATTTGAACATAGGATATAACAATGATTCTGTTAATTTAAGTGATGACAAACCTAAGCTTCTGTTCAAACCAAAAATTGAAGGAAAATTTCAAGAAGGAAGGGTTCCTCCGTTTTATGTTAGTCTAAACATCCATGATAACATTTTGCACAATGCCATGCTCGATTCAGGAGCATCACATAACCTCATGCCTAAATTAATAATGGAGAGATTAGGCCTTGAGGTAACTAGGCCCTACAAAGATTTATACTCCTTTGACTCCAGAAGAGTCAAATGCCTAGGCCTAATAAAAGATCTTTGTGTCAACTTAGCAAAAATCCCAGCCAAAAGCTTAGTGATGGACATTGTAGTGGTTGATATACCTCCAAAATATGTCATGCTCCTTTCAAGATCTTGGGGTGCTAAAATTCAAGGCAGTATACAAATGGATATGACTTATGCCATCATCCCTGTCTTCAGTCAACCTAGAAGACTATATAGGGAAACCCACATGAATTACATGGTGAGTAGTCAAGAAAGACCAGATAACTCCCCTCTCTATTTTATTCATACAGATATGGACTCATTAATTCTTTACAATGATGAAAATTTAAATGAGCAAGGATGAGAAGATAAGAAACCAGCCACAGAAGAAAGGGAAAGGAAGGATGAATCAACCAAACAATTTGCTAATTCAAAAAATCCTAGAAAACAAATTAAAGATCCTAAGCCACAAAATAGTCACATATTTAGTGCTAATCATGAGAATCAAAGAAACAATCCTCAACACACTGAAAACCTTGAGGAACAAGAAAAAAATAGACATAGTACAGACCCTCAAAAATAAAATAGTGGCAATCAAGATAAACAAAACAGAGAGGACAAAGAAGAAATTAATAAAAAATCTGAAACTAGTCCTCTTTGGAGTATGAGTTTTGATGGGTGTTGTAAAAAAACTAGTGTAGGAGCAGGCATATGGGTACATAACTCAGAAAAAAATCATGCTGAAGGCCATTCATACAAACTAAATTTTCAATGCACTAACAACATAGCAGAGTATGAAGCGCTCCTCTTAGGACTACGTTTATTGAAAAAATTAGGAGCCTATAGGATAACTGTCCATGGAGATTCAGAGCTAATAATTAGGCAAGTAGATGAAGAATACACTGTTAAACATCCAAGACTAAGAGCCTATAGAGATGATGCCATGGATCTCTTCAAATCATTTGCAAAATTTGAACTCACTTTTGTCTCGAGAAACCAAAACATTCTTGCCAATGGTTTAGTCTTTGCTGCTAGTACATGTCTAAAGCCTTATGAAAGAAAACAATACACAATACAAGTCAAATATAGACTAGCAGTCCTAGATAATGAAAGGTAATGGCAAGTTTTTGAAGGAGATAAACAAATAAAAGACTTCATGCAGTCTAGAAATGAGTTTGAAGTGCCAAATTCAAATTCAGAATATGAAGAAGACTCCTCTACTGAGGAACAATCTGACAAAGAAGAACCTCCCAATACTGCTGATATAAATTTGTTAACCAAAAGATTTAAAAATAAAACATAGATATGCACTGATTTAGAAAAAGAAGATCTAGAAGTGCTACAGTCTAACACTGAAAACTTTCCAAAGGGACTAGTGCTTGTAGAGGAATTGTTTGACTTTAATGATGTTGCCAAGAAGCCAAAAATAGAACCCACTGAAACTGATGTTGAAGAATGTAATATAGGCAGTGAAGAAAAGCCTAAAATTATCAAACTATCCAAAACACTGCCAGCTCACATCAAACTAAAATATCTTGAGCTTCTTAGAGAGTTTTCTGAGTGCTTTCTTAGAGTTATCAAGATTTAAAATCATATGATACAAAGATAATCCATCATAAGATACCCCTCAAAGAAAACTAGAAACCCTTCAGAAAAAAATTGAACAGAATAAACCCTGTGCAATTATCTCTGGTTGAGAAAGAAATAAAAAAAATGTTTGATGCTCGAATTATAGTCCCTATAAGATACTCAGAATGGGTATCCAATCTTGTATTTGTGAGGAAGAAAACAGGAGAAATAAGGCTTTGTATAGACTTCATAAACTTAAACAAGGCCTCGTTAAAGGACAACTATCCCTTGCCCAAAATGGATCACATCTTACGAAGGGTAGTAGGCTCTAAAACAATTTCTTTGCTAGATGGCTTCTCATGATACAACCAAGTATTGGTACACCCTGATGATCAACTTAAAACAACCTTCACCACACCTTGGGGCACTTCCGTGTATGTGAAAATGCCTTTTGGTTTAATGAATGTTGGTGCCACATTCCAAAGAGCCATGGATATTTCTTTCTCAGAAGAAATAGGTTACTTCATTGTGATTTACTTAGATGACATAATAGTCTATTCCAAAACAGATGAATAACACCTAATACACCTAAGAAAAGTCTTTGAGAAATGCAGAAAATATGGTTTATACTTAAATCTCATGAAAACATTGTTTGGTCTCCAAGAAGGTAAACTTCTTGGTCATATCATATCTGAAGAGGGGATAACGATAGACCCAAAGAGGATTGAAGGGATATTGCAAATCAATCATTCTATAAACATTAAGGAACTTCAATCTTTCATTGGAAATATTAATTTCTTGAGAAGGTTCATACCCAACCTAGCTGAACTCCTTAGAAACATTACAAACATGCATAAAAGAGAAGCAACAGTTAAATGGATCTTAGAAGCAAATAAATCCTTTGAACTTGTAAAACAAGCACTTACCCAAACACTAGTTCTTATTAGTCCTGATTTTACTAAAAACTTCTTCATTTTCTCCTTTGCATCAGAACATATAGTAGTTGCTGTCCTACTATAGAAAAACATAAAGGGACAAGAGCAGCCTATTGCATTTTTTAGCAAGGCATTAAGATATGCACCTTTGAAATACAACTTAATGGAAAAACAAGCTTTTTCCTTAGTGAAAGCCTTAAAATATTTCAGAGTTTACATTTTACACTCACACATCATTGCATTTTTGCCTCATTCAGTGGTAAAAAACATCTTGACACAAGATCCTGATGGAAAAAGAGGAAAGTGGATTGTCGTAATATTAGAATATGATTTATAAATTAAACCCACTAAGCTCATCAAGGACTCACAAAACTAATGGCTGAATCACACTTACAAGCACTTGATATAAACATGTTTAATGCATTAGATGAATAGGAGGAGTTGGCAGCTCCACTGATTGAAGATTATTTTATCAATTCATCTTGGTATGCTGATATTTTGTATGTGCTTCTTAATCTTAATGTTCCTGCTGGTTTGTCTAAAACAAAGGCAAGGTTTCTAAAGTTGAAAGCTGTTAATTACTACATTTTAGATGAATGTTTATATTGGAAAAATGCTAGTGGATTATTGCTTAAATGTTTTCCTGAGAATTATGCAGATAAGATCAAGCATGAGTTTCATGAAGGAGAACTTGGAGGCCACCTCTATCGAAAAAATACTGTCAACAAAATCCTTATAGCTAGTTATTATTGGCCCACCCTCTTTCAAGATGTCCATAAAATGATAATTGCCTACCACAAGTGTCAAATCTTTGAAGGCAAAAGAAAATTGGTACCCTTACCTCTGCATCCTATCACTGTTGAAGCTCTTTTCAACTGTGGGGTCTAGACTTCATTGGGGAAATCCATCCTGCTTCATCTGCCCAACATAAATGGGTCCTCACAGTGACATATTACTTCACCAAATGGATAGGGGCCATCACTTCTAGGAATTCCACATACTCAGTCATCATTAAGTTCCTGGAAGACCATATCCTATCTAGATTTGGTTGTCCTAGGAATATTATCACTGACAATGCTACTACCTTTGGGTCCAAAAATATGGCTGATTTTTGCCACAAATATCAGATTACATTTGGTCATTCCATAGCTTATTAATCTCAAGGTAATGGGTTGGAAGAATCCTCAAACAAGAGTCTGGTGAACATAATCAAGAAGTTGTTGGAAGAGAATAAGGAATCATGGCACAACAAGATAGTACATGCACTTTGGGCAGACAGATTGACCACAAAAAAGTCAATTGGGATGTCCCCTTCTCAACTAGTTTATGGATCAGATGCAATATTTCCAACCAGTTATATTTCCAACCAGTTTAGGAGTGCTAGTCATGAATTTGATCCAAGAAATATAGTCTGAAGAAGATGATATGATAAGAAAAATTAATCAAGCTATCCAGTTGCAGAAAACCAGAGAGGAATTCTACAATATAGCACAACAATTACAAGAAAACATCAAGAAGTTGTTTGATAAAAGAACAAAGGAAAATGATTTGAACATTGGGGACAAAGTACTAAAATGGGATTCTAGAAGAGAAGATAAGGGCAAACATGGAAGGTTTGAAAATTTATGGAAAGGCCCTTATCTCATTCAGTCTGCTATAGGTAATAATGCATTTTTCCTTCAAGAGATGGATGGAACATAATTTTTTGGAGGTCCTGCCAATGGCAAGATGCTAAAATATTATTTTTGTTAAAAACTCAGTTCAAAGCTTTGTCCATTGTAAATAACTTTGTTTGAAGAAAAATACTTGAAGGAATAAACACCAAAAACAAAAGAAAAAGAGAAAAGAGGGTGGATAAAATAATAGGTACAACCCCATACCAAACAAGAGAAAAATCTGAAAGTGTGCAAGTCCAAATGCCACTACTTTGAAAGAAAATATTATTCAATCATACAGCCTAATCATGATTGAATAAGTTTAAATTTATTGCTAATAGATTAGAAAATGAAGATCTTACAAACAATGTAAACTTGGCTTATCAGTAGAATATATTAGGAGAAGAGAGAAATGGTTTTAAAAAGATCAAAACCTGAACCAATGGAAGAAAGAAGGATGTTTAACAATTTCAGATCTTAAGCCTTTACAGTTTTGTTTTAAATTTCTGCAAATAAATTCTATGTGCAGCTTGTACAAAATGCCATAGCCCCATAGCAAATCAGATTGTTTAATCCTGATTTTGATTATGTTACATTTCCTATTTTAGACTAGAGAAGGAAAATCTATCAAACAGTTTAATCTTGACACATAGCTAGAATAGGTAGAGAAATGATGAGTTCATCAGTTTAATCTCAACTCATGGATGATATAAGGGTAGAAGTAGATAGTTTCTTGATTTCAAATGAAGGAAAAAATTGATGTTACAAGGGTTTTCAAGTCTAAATGCACCCATTGAAGAAAAAATGTTAGGAAAATAGGTTGTGTAGGCAGAATTTTGGGTAAAATCAGTCTTGTTATGATACTACAGATCATCTCTGAGCAGAAAAATCATCAAGTCAAAGAAGGTTCTCAAAGTGCAAAGACAAGGCACTAGTCTGCTTTCTAGAGATTTATTCTCTGAGGTTCTTGACACCTCCAAGGAGCTGCCTTCCCCAAGTGGAGCCACTGTTAGCTATCTATAAAATTTATTATATCCAATGATCGCTAAATAGGATCCTTAGATTTCCAAAAAACAAGCTTTTGTGAAAAACTTGTGAGTTATTGAAATCTCATTGAGTTCATTTCTTTAAGCTATCCATTCACTAAACATCTTCATTCAAATATATTCCAAGTTAACCTATTTCTTCAAAAAGAAATTGATTTCATGCTATTCTCACTATTTTCACCTCCATTTCATTCCCCCTTTTTTCCATATTTACTCCTCACCTAACAGTCATTCTTCCCCTCTAAAAAAGCACATTTTCCCTTTATCCAGCTTTCATTTCCCCTGAAAAGGCCTTTAAAACCATGAAAAATCCTCTTATTTGGTTTTAATTTGACTTTTCTAAAACTTACCGAAACTTCAAAAAAGGCTTAAAAGCACCTTGTTTAGGCCTAAATCCGACCGTTTGAAAAATTAGGCCTGGAGCCCCTTCAGGCTTAAGCCCTCTGCCCCTTCCTCATGTCACCCAAAGCTCGCGACGATTCACTAAGCCTAAGCCCTTCTCATCCATATTTTCCCCACACCATTTCTTTCTACCAAAATAACCCCAACCATTGATCACCTCCGATATAACGGTGGTTGCTTTTTCCCCTTATCCTCCATCCACCCGTCTGATAACCTTTCAACTTCCCGATAAAATAGATGACCTCACCACTAGTCCCACTGTCCGTCCACCAAACGATCGTGCTCAACCTTCATCGTTGGTCTGGCTAACTCGGATCCAACGGTCTAAAGTCCATTTTGCCTACATTTCTCCATAAAAGGTTAATTCCCCATTTCCATGTGAAATGGGCAGTTTTCCCAGGGAAAAGTGTCGCTTCTTGAGTGGAGTCGCGTTCGTTTGGGCCAAAACCATTTACCGCCTACCTTCTACACATTAGCACCTAGTTTTCACCCAAAACTGCCTTTGCCTTTTCACACCCGAAATTTTGAATTCTGCCACTGTTCTTCCTGGTTTCGCTTATTCAACCCCTTCTACACATTTTTCGTTGTCTGCAATCACTCCATCACCTTCTCCCAAGCCTCTAAAACGTAATTTATCCACAACGCAGGTTTATTTAATAAAATTGTTTATGGTTGCAGGTTTAATGGTGGCCTAAGTTCAAAGGCCATCCCACAGCCAATCTAAGTGGCTTTCTGTCTCAGGGCGATGATCCTTGTTGCAAAATAAAGAAAATGGATTCACAGGGTTTGACTTCAGTGTTTAAAAATCAATGTTTCGTGACCATTGATTGATTAATGAAACCCTCCAATGCAGCAAAGAAGACACCTGCACGGAGAAACCAAACCAGATCAGTAAAGAAGAATGAAGAACAGAAAGATGAAGGCATAATAAAGGAAATTAAGGAAGATCACAAGCATAATCAAAATATTAAAGCTTAAATTTTAGATTAAGGATAAGAACAAAGTTAAAGGATGAAGGATTAAAAGTTAAAAGAGTAAATAAAGTGAAGCAGAAAACAAGGATGATTAAGAAGGCTAAAAGTAAGATCAAGGCCTAAGCAGAGTTTAAAGCATAAAAACAAGTCAGATTAGCTAAAAGACAGCTTCGAATGCCTAATCATCGAAGCATTTACTTCATCAAAGGCTAAATATGCCACCTACCATCCCAATCGCCTCAAAAAGATATATAAAGTTATTACAATCATAGATATGTCAAAGAGATAGCTCAGAAGTTATTACCAGCCTACCAATTAAGCCTAAAAGTCAAAAATTGCAACAAATTCATTCAAAAAGTTAATGTAACATTCATTATTCAGAGTTAGACTCTTTAATACATTTTTCCTTGGGCCTTGCATGGTGTCAAAGGTCAAGAACATTTACTCTGTCATAAATGAACATTTAGGATCCTCTTTTCACCCCACCTCCTCATTTATCTATAAATACTACATTAGGAAATCATTGTAAGGGGTTGGGTCATTATTAGTTGTTGTAAGTTGATCAAGAAAATAAGTGTATTGAAGAGTTGTTGAGTAGTTGAAAAATACTAGGCTAAGAAGAGAAAGTTTTGAGTTGTAAAGACCTACTGGACTGGAATATGTAACTGGTTTGATCATCAATAATACAAGTTGATTCATGGGATCTTGTTCTATGTTAATGGTAATGTTTTTCCTCACTGTTTTTGTTTCTTCTTTCATTTTGCATATCGTCCATTTTCTCTGATAAATAACATAAAATTTAGATTAGGATTTATTGTCCAAAGTACCCTATTTATGTCTGAAAGCTTTATCTTTATTTTTTCCTCTGCTAAGGTCTAATTGGAGGATTCTTAATTTCCCTCTATTTTTATCCAGCTTGTTGTTTTAAGAATGATTCAATAGAGTATAACCAGGGAATGTTGGTTAGCCCATGTCTTTCTGAGTACAAGTCGAGATATTTTTTTTGAAAATATCTTCTTCAAAATATGCTAAGTAGAGTCTAAACCAGGGAAGTCTATGGTATGCCCTATCCTCTGCTCAGTCTTTAAAGTTTGCTTTGAAAGATCCCTAGAGAGTATGTCAAAAGAAGATTAGGTTATTTATGTTTGATCTTAGACTACCCTCATTGTTATCTTGTTTGCTTTCTTTATCTGAAGGTAGTCTTAGGATTACTGGATTGTTGTCTTAAAAGTTTTCTTTATTAAAAGTTTGCCCAAATAGTTCTATGGTATGCCATGTCCTTTTGATTTCTTCAAACAATTACTTTGAAAGTATTTTCTTGTTCAAAGTAGAGCTAGAATATTCTTGACTTTCTTTGCTTTGCTTCCTTCACAACATCTTAATATTTCACACCACAATTCAATCTAAAAGATCCTTTGATATAGATGACTTGCCCTATGGAAACTCTTGAAGAGATGTTGTACAATTAAATCCTTTTATGACTCCATAGCCCAATGGATCAATACTGACTCATGACCTACCTTTCTTTTCCCTTGAAACATTCTCTCAATTTGCTCCCACCTTCACCCTTCGAAATGACCTTCTCAATTAATAACTTCCCAACCAAAACAAAAAGTTCTCAAGAGTTTCATGACTAGCCTAATATCTTAATAAAAGCATAAATATATATCTTTTAAACACTTATATAGAGAGATCCCTCTCTGAATCCAGGAAGGCTAGGTCCTAGGATTCAAAAGTTGTTTTGATGTGGCCCCCTGTAGCATTTATTCTTGCCATTCTTGTAAATGACAGGGAGAAAATAGATTCTTCACAACTCCCAATGCCTTCTGCAACAATCCCTGACAATGTCACCTTCAGCACCACCCTCAAACAATCTCCAAAGCACTTAGCTCATCAATGACAAATTGGTCTTCTCATGAAGGTGTCACCATTTCTCTTCATGTTACCCAAATACTTCTTTTCAAGGTCACTTCATGATGGCATCAACAATGCATCATAGTCTCCAATAGGCTTCTAGATGACTCTTCAATAGTGCTTTGGACAATTCTTCAAGGGAGATAACATTATCTTTCAACGTTTCCCGAAAAATACTCCAAACATGAGGCCCAAATCTGCTCTAAAGAACCCTCAAATTTTTTCCAAGATAGTATCAAAATCTAGCTCTAAAAATTATGTTGCTCCACCAAATCTATTACTCAATACTGAGGTAAGTCACCACAGTACCATAGGTGACTAGTATATACTATATACAAAAAATCAAGGTTTGTTCTCCTTCTATTTTGATGAAAATTAGTCCTCTCCACTAGAGGTTTTCCTTCACAAGGTATTCAAACCTCCAAACTACCTCCTGACCACTGCAACTTCCTTCCACTTAAGTGCTACTCCAATGTGCTTAAGTTCTAGGTTCTTTTTAGTCCTCCAAATAAATCTGCAACTCTTCACAAGTGAAGGCTAAGGGTAAACGTGTAATCAAATAATTTGCAACCTATAGGACTGTCCACACTTCTTGTTTCCAGAAATAGGAGCTATCAAATATGACTCTCCATGTCCAAGATATATAGGTTTGCACCTTCATATATCTGAGCATAAGTCTCCCCCATAGGACCTATAACATTCCAAGGTTCAACTCAACCTTTTACAATACTACACCTTAACAATTCTGAGATCTAAGGTGTATTTTTTCTCCACAGTTTTTTGTAGCATAGATAATCAACAATGCTGAGATTGCTGATCCTTTTAGGGACGTGGCTCAAAACAGGTCTTATACCAAGACTTTAATCCTTCGTTGTCCCTTAAATTGAATTTTCATAATTATCCTCCAAGCTATTCACCCAATCTGCAACCTTTATCCTTCTTGTTCATGAGATATGAACTCAAAGCTGTAATGAATGCTTTGTTGATGGTTGGTCCAAAACAAGGAGAGTAATCACATATAAATACCCCTCATTTTTTACCCTTCATTGAACATATGCATCCTTAAGTAGGCCGACTTGTCCTAGAAAGTGATGTTGGCTCACTAGACCAAAAAGTATGTATTGACTTAAAAATTCAATAACTCTCAAACTTCTTGGAGTTTCAGGCTGAGTAATAGCTCGTTGGAAAGCTAAAATAATGCTATTTCAGATGGTGAAGGTATTATGAGATAATTTTTCCTCAAAGGTATTAGAAAATTATTTTTAACGTGATTGGTCATTTTTTAGTGCAAAAATAGAATGAAGGACCTCTTTATTGATTCATTTGAGTTTACTTCGTCATGCTTGCCTTTATTATGCTTGTTGGTCATCATAATGCTTTCCTTGATGGATATTGACATCAATGACAATTAGAATAACAATCTCCCCCTTTTTCATTGGATGGAAATATTTTTCTTCTCTCCCCCTTTGACATCAATGGAAAACAGGGTGCCAATATGCTCCCTCTTTCATGCTGCTCCCCCCAATATGATGCTTCTTTTCTTCATGAATAGTAGTTCTTCATAGGTACGTTACTCCCTGTGTCATGGTGCTCTTTATTTTTGGCAATGTGGTCCATGATATGTTTTCATTTCTTCATGTGATGAACCAACTCCCCCTACCTGCATAACCTCCTCTAACTTCAAGAAGGATTGTTGCCTTGTGATCGAGTGGAAAAAGTCAATATTGGAATCATGTTATTCAATGGAGCTGCTCCTAAGAGATGATCTATAAAATATTGTTCATGTGTGGCTGATCAAGGATTTCTTCACAGATAGCACATGCAAGAATGGTTAAGAATCAAAATCTCCCTCGGATAGTATAGATGGTCTGCTTGTTGGCATTTTAATCATCAAAACTCGAAATATAATGTCTTCCAAGGATGTCATCATCAAATAAAAAACGTGTTGTTGGCTTGAGTATTTAAGAGACTTTCAAATCCAAATTGCATCCTTCTCCATACTTGTGTAACTTTCTTCTCTGGCTTGGTTGTCATGGTTTGAGGAACCCATTTCAAGTTACAATCACGAGCTATATGTCCAATGTCATGGCAATTGAAGCACTTCATATTGTTCATGAATGAGGAATCAATACTTCTTGCAAATTTTCTTCTATAATATTGACGAGGACCATTATATTTGTCTTTGTGATATGCCCTACAATATTTTTCCATGTGCCCAAAGTTTGTACAAGAATCGAAATAACCAAGAAATATACTTTGGCACCTGGGAGATGGTGTTTTCCTTGATGTACTTCTAAAATATTTTTTCCTTGAGATTATTTGATGATACTCATTTCCTTTTGTATTCTTGACACCATTTGAATTTCTCTTTGGAGTAGAATTTCTTCCATTGTTGTCTTGATTCTTCTCCTTGCCTTTGCTGGAACTCGGAGCATCAACATTTATTTCTAGGTTCCACACATCTTCGTTGTTTGAAGCATTGTCATTATTTCTTGAGGATTCACCTACATAGCCAAGACCTGATTTATCAAGGGGAGACCTTTGATGAATTATGATGTCATATAGGGTTTGACAACTTTTCAAGTTCTTATTTAGCAAGTCAACTTCCTTTTTAAGAAAGACAATTTCTCCTTCCAAATTTTCACAATCTTCATCTTTCATAACTAGTTGCTTCTTCATTTCTTCCATCATCCTTGTTGCTTCATGTGCTTTGATTTTAGGGGAGATGATGTTTTATTTATTTATGAATACTTTTTCATTCTCCTTTGCTATACTACTCTCCAAATCTTCTTTCATTCCTATAGATTCACATGTTTCATCCTTGAAGAGATTGATGTATGATTTTAGTTTCAATATTTCATCATCCTTTTCTTCTAGTTGGCATATCATGGTGTTTCTCTCCTTTTCAGCTTCATCAAATTGTCCTTCTATGAATGCCAAAGTTTCCATCACCTTCTTGGATCCTTGTACCTATTTCCTTGCTTCTTCTAGTTGAGATGTAAGAGAGGAGACCTCTTCCTTGTATTGACCAATATCTAGTTCAAGATTGTTCAAGCTCTAAAGTCTTTGTTCAAGGTGGCTTAACAAAGTTTCCTCCCTCTTATTTTCCTTATCCAACTGATTTGTCATAGATATGATTTCTTCATGATGCTTTATTTTGTTTTCATGAAATTCCTCTTTAATTTTGGTGAGCTCCTCATCTCTTTCTTGTGCTTGAAGCTTAACAAAGTCAACTTCCTTCCTTGTCTTGTCCTGGTTACCATTTTGCACTTTCTTCTTAATGTTAGGTCCCTATATTACTAGTATAGCCCCTTATTGTTATTGTTGCACCCATGTAACCCACATATTGTTATTATTGTGCCCTTCAATTATTATTGCTAGGTCGGCTAGGATTACATTGTGGCCCCACTAGGATTACATTGTGGCCCCATGGACTCCTATATATAGAAAGGAGGTTTTTTCATTTGTATCATCCAATAATTGTTCATTCATGTAATTTATTAGAGGTTTCCTTCTTGAAGTGGCTTATTTCTAAGGCATTGATATCTCTTTTCTTCTATTTTTGGAGTTGGTTTCCCAACACTTAAGTTCCTCATTTTCCTTTGTTAAAAATGTTAATCTCTTCCATGGAGGCCATACGTTTATTCAAGAGATCTTCTTCAAAGTGTTCTTTGTTCTCTTCATCTTCTAGGTCTTCTTTAGCCTTTTTGTCATCTCTCTTATCTTTAGCTTCCTTGATGGATTCTAGACTTCTTTCTTGTTTTCCATCATCTTCTTGACTAGAGATCATTGTCAACACTCCTTTTGAGGGAAAATCATGAAGTTTGTCCCATATGACTTTTGCTGATGAACATTTTTCGAAATCAGCCTTCACAAAATCTGGTAACCCATTCAAAATTGCCTTTATGTTGGGAAAATATTGAGAGGAGAGAGGGGGGGGGGGGGGTTGAATCAATATTTAGAGCATTCTGAACGTATTTTAGCTTTTTCTTTTACAAAATTCCATACACGGATTTTAGGGAACCAACTCAAGTATACACACGCAAATGCTAAAAGAAACTAACGTATACTAATATAATGTTACAGGTTAGAAAAATGTTTCAAGAACAGTCTTTAACTCAGTTTATCAGTCATGCATCTATTAGATAATTAGTAAATATGTGCAATAAAAGCAGTATAAATCATCACACAAATGAAACACACATGAACACCAATATTTAAGGTGGAAACCAAATTCGGGAAAAAACCACCACAATTGTCCTCTTTGTCTTCAATATTTATTATATGGAAAACTATTTACAATATTTTATTGATTCAGACTCATATTAGTACGAAGGCATCTACCTACAGAAAGTTACTACCTTCTCTTGTTTTGTATCTGCTACTGGAAGGGAGCTTCAACCCCCTGAACAGAACACCAACTTCTACTAGCAGGAAGCTTCTACTTCCATACTGAAGGCTTCAACCCTCGAAACCACTGCCAACCACGTTTCATAAATTTTCATACTAGATCAAACAACATCAACACAACTCTTCATAAACATCAATAATCATAAAGTTTACTCAATACTTCAATAATAAAAATGAGACCAATGTAACCATAACTCAGAAATAACCTAGACTTCAGAATAAATATGCAGATACAAACTCAACTCTAAACATTCATCAACTCAAAATGCATATGGTACTTCGCTTCACTAAACCTGCATGTATACATGCTTTCCTTCACACCAACCTGCGTATAGCTCTATGAATACTATTTTTTAGAACGTAATCAGTCTCAGATCCAGATCTGAGGCCTTCAGTCAGACATCTTTAGGAATGCAAAAACCTTCATCAATTAGTCACCATTAACCATGTTTATTCTCTCATTGATCAGATTTGTACATAATCAACTTATCATCATATATAGTATTCAAACAACCCAGTTCTTCAAGAAGACTTCATTGATAGACAATAGAAAAATTGCAATAATCACAGAAAAACATCTGTAGTAAGCTTCATAAAGCCCTAAACTTCCATATGCGATTTTTTTGAAGCAAACCCGCGTATATATGTGCTTTTATTGAGACGAACTAGCATATATATCTGTAAATGTAAACTTTTTAGAATGAACCATATCCATAGAACTTACCTATATTTCTTCATTTCTCTTCAGAAAACTTGCACCAGGTCATAGATCTAATCATTTCTTCAATGGATCTCATAAGAGTATAGTCATTTCAGATCTAGAGAACCTAAACCATCATTATATCTATGGGTGCATCATAGATTCAGATCTATCAATTAAAATAGAGTTCATCCCATGCAGATATACCTCAGAGAAAATTATTCATTAACAACCATTAATCATGCACACCTTGCACTATGATCCTCTTCTCCTTATATAGATTTAGTATTTACCAATACCATGATTCAAAACCACACAGCTGCTGATGGTATTCTTGGATGGAATAAAATAGACAATACAAAGCTCAATATTGTGGGCTAATACCATGGTAATGCCCCTTGGTATCATAATTTTAGAGCGCAAAATACATACACGACTTGGATCGTTCTTATTCACGTGTATACCTAACTTCTCGTCATAAAAAATACTTATATACTTATTCTGAATGTATACATGGGTTGCCTTCATAAAAGTAGCATATACATTGCATCCAATCATCAAACCTACGTACATTATGACATCTTATATTTATCATTTCTATGGCACTTACTGGAATTCCTTTCTCTGTCAGATCTGAACTAACCTGTAGAATCATCATTTTTACATCTTTAAGAAATAGGTTGATATCAAAATGACAACTCATCAAGAGGTTTCCACAGCATCATCGAGTAGGTTTCCATCAAGAACAACATATTGCATCATATTTCCAACAATCTCCCTCTTTGGACTTGAGGGCAACCATGATGGTGTTTGATTGCCACAACAGATATGTATGTTAATCATAACCATTATTCAAACACCAAGATGCTCTCCCACTTTGAGATCAAGGGAAAAGTGTAGATAAATACCAAAACAAGGTTTTGCTTCCCTTGTAGAAAGAAGAGCTTTGTAGATCTGATATGCACTGAAATTACCATGCTCCCCCTGAGTTCTTGCTGAATCTTGAGACATATTTTTCAATGAAGTACATGAATCAACCTAGGATGACCTTTCCTATCACCAATGACTCATACATACATCAATGATCCAGCCAAGTGGAATTACATATTTGACTTAATTTCCCAACCAAGTGGTTTTACAAATTTGAAAAAGTCCTTACATGACAGAATATAACAATTATACATCATAGGTCTCAACATGACCTTTCCATCAAATTACAGATATGACCTTTTATAACCAAAACCAAAGAATCTCAAACATGATATCATCACACAACAACCAATCAGAATGCCAAAAATGCATCCTTTTCCACAAGACAAGTGCTCCCCCTTAGGTTGTGCATGCCAAACACCTTCAACAAAAAATCATCAAAGCATATTCATTAAGGAGAAAAAAAATACCATAGAATGATACAAAAAGATGAGTATTGGAACAACAACAGATATTACCCAACATCACCACAAATATTCTAAAATGTTGACCCAGAGAATTTCTATCAGCAAAAACCCATACATGGTTTTATGCATAGAAACTCACGTATATACATGATTTTCCTTTATGAAACCTGCGTACCAAATTTAATCTTCTGAAATTAAGCAGATTTGATCAGAGAGGCAGAGACAAATCCCAGCTTCTATTTGAGATATTCGAATGCTTCCCAAGGTAGAGGTTTAGTAAATATATCAGCAACTTGTTCTTTGGAGGGAACATACTCCAATTTAACCTTTTGTTCAAGCAATTTTTCACGTAGGAATTGATACTTTATAGGAATGTGTTTGGTCTTGGAATGCATAATAGGATTCTTTGAGATACTAATGGCACTTGTATTATCACACAAAATGGAGATGGGAGGTGAAAATTTGATTTGAATGTCTTGTAAAGTCTACATCATCCAAAGTAGTTGTGTGCAACATGATGCGGTAGCCACATATTCTGCTTCTACTATAGATAAGGCAATAGAAATTTTTTTCTTGCTGAACCAAGATACCAATCACGGCCCCATATAGAATGCACCACCACTAGTGCTTTTTCGATCATCAACATTTTCAGCCCAATCCACATCTGTGTAAGCATGAAGAGTGAGATAAACATTCTTTGGCTACCATAGACCAAAGTCTTCAGTCCCTTGTACATATTTGAATATTTTTTTTACAGCCTGAAGGTGTGACTCTTTTGGATTAGCTTGGAACCATTCAACTATCCCAACTGCATGCATAATGTCTGGTCTTGTCTTGGTTAGATAAAGTAGACTTCCAATCATGGATCTATATTCTAGTTGATTCACCGTGGGAGAATCATCATGAGAACTGAGGTTACACCCAGTTACCATTGGAATAATTATAGGTTTGTAGTATTCCATCCCACACTTCTTCAAAATTTGCTTAAGATATTTTGTTTGAGATAAAAATATGCCATCCTTTGATTGTTGCACTTGTAAGCCAAGGAAAAATTTTGGTTCCCCAAGTAAATACATTTCAAATTCTTGCTGCATAACATAAGAAAATTTCTAACTCATGGACTCTTCATTACTTCCAAAAATGATGTCATCAACATATACTAATACGATCAATAGTTTATCATTTCAGTTTTTGTGTATAAGTTGCTATCAACAGATCCATTTCAAAATTCTTGTTGATGAAGGTATTTGTCAAGAGGATAGTACCATGACCTTGGAGCTTGTTTGAGTACATATAAGGCCTTTTTAAGTTTACAAACAAGTTTTTCATCATTTCCCAAAATGAATCCTTCTAGTTGTTCTATATAAAATTTTTCTTCTAGATCACCATTGAGGAAAGCAGATTTAACATCCATTTGATAAACTTTGAATTGTTGAAAGCTTGAAAAGGCAAGAAACATTCTTATGGCTTCAAGTCTACCTATGGGAGCAAATGTTTCTTATACCTTCTTGTTGAGCATACCCTTTACAAAAAATTCTAGCTTTTTTTCTAATAACATCTCCATTTTCATTTAACTTGTTTTGAATATTCATTTTGTTGCAATAACATTTTTATCATGAGGTCTTGGAACTAATTCCCAAGTATGATTATTTTCAATCTAATCAAGTTCGTCATTCATGGCTTGAATCCAACATTCATATTTTCTAGCTTGATTGACATTTTGTGGTTCAATATTGGATAGAAATTACAGATAGCTAGAAGATCCTACAAGAGTTCTTCTTGTTTGGACACCTGATCCCTTTTCTCACAAAATTTGAGATTCTGGATGATTCTTTTGAACATACCTGGATGGAGCCTTTTCAGATAGATCTTCTTTTGTTGCTTCATTGGGTTCACCTTCTATATTGTTGCTATTTGATGCAGGAAGATATACATCACCATCATCTTCATTTGTGGTTGGTATTTACCCTTTTGGAGGTGAGAGAGACTCATCAATTACAACATGAATGAATTCAACAATCTTCCAAAGTCTTTTATTGTAACATTTATATGCTTTACTTCTAGAAGAGTAACCAAGAAAAATTCCTTCGTCTGCTCTAGGTTCAAACTTAACAAGTTTTTCATCATTGTTCTTGATAAAACATTTGCTTCCAAAAAATCTAAAATGCTTTACAGTGGGAATATTACCATACGAGAGCTCATATGAAGTTTTATCACTGTTCAAACAAATATGTGCCTTGTTAAGAATATTTAGAGCGGTATGTGTTGCTTCTCCCCAAAATGTGTCAGGCCTTCCAGAATCATCAAGCATAGCTTGAGCCATTTGTTGAATTGTTCTATTCATTCTTTCTGCTACGTCATTTTGTTGTGGGGTACCAGCTACAGAAAACTCACTTTTTATGCCATGTTGTTCATAGAAATCAAAGAATTTATCTAATATATATTCACCTCCTTCGTCAGATCTAAGACATTTGATTTCTAGATCTAATTCGTTCTCAGCCAGGGCTTTGAATATCTAAAAATTTTCAAATGCTTCATCTTTGTGTTTTAGCAACCTAATCCAACACATTCTACAGAAATCATCAATAAACATAATATAGTATTGTTCTCCACAGGGTGACGTTTTCCTCATAGGTTCACATTGGTAGGTATGAATGAGTTCAAGAGGCTTACTTGTTGATTATTCTTTGACATTGAATTGTACTCTGGTTTTCTTATCAAATTGGCAAGATTTGCATATGGTACCTTCAGGCAGAGAAATGTTGGGAATATCACGAACAACGTTGAGTCTACTAGATTTGTTGATTTGAGAGAAGCTCAAATGCCACAATCTTCTGTGCCATAACCAATTTTCTGAAGATTTACCCAAGTAACATTTTTCTTTACAAATTTTCAATACATACAAATTTCTTGGTGTTCTAGTTCCTTTTATTATTGTTTTTCCTATGTCAAGTTCATGTACCACACATTATTTTGAGCTAAAGACAACTTCTGTTCCTTGATCACACATTTGGCTTACACTTAAAAAGTTATGTATTAATACATCCACATACATAACATTGTTATCTTTCACCTTTTACTTTATAAAAATAGAACCTTTTCCCTTAATGACAGCAGGAGTATCATTTCCAAAAGTAACATTCTTTTCTCTTTCTAGAGCATTGTATGCAAGAAGCCTATTTCCATCACTTGTCATGTGTTTTCAGCATCCACTATCAGTGTACCATTAATTTTCTTCTCCTTCTGCAAATAAAGCTATGCCATAGTTCTCAACCTGTAAGTCCTTCTTTCTCCATACCTTGGAACTTGAAGGTATATGCTCTTTTGGCTGAAGTTTGATCCTGCATTCAGATTCTTCATGACCAAAGTTCTTTCAATAAGCACATTCTATATCATTTTGAAGAGGATAAAAGTTGTTATATGTATTATTCTTTATCCCGGTCTCATTTATTTGCTTTCTTGTTTCTCTGGTCATGATGGTTTTGTATGCAACACATTGAACAACTTTATGACCAAAATTATGACATGAGAAACATTGTCCATTAAAGAAGAAATTTCTGCAATCATGGAACCTTATATTTGTGTTTACCTATTGATTGGTATTTCTCTAAAAGATATTTTTGTTATTGTTTACCTATAAATTCATGCTTTACCTATAAAGTTTCTTTGTTCCCTTGCTGAGTGACAGAATGTTGTAGGATGGCTGTAGCTGCATTTAGATAGTTTGGTGTTGAAGACTGAGAGGATTCTTCGACATATCCAAGACCTATTTTTAAAAGAGGAGAACGTTGTATCTTGATAATTTCAACTAAGGTTTCAGATCCTTTAGCAAATCTAAGATTCAAATTTTTCACTTTCTCAATTTCTTTTCTTCGACTTACTATTTCATATTCCAATTTGTCATTGTGTTTCTCCTTTTCTACAAGCTGATTCTTTAGAGTTTCTATGGATATTTTGTTTTCTTCCAAACATATTTTGAGCTGATTGATTTCTTCAAGAAAATCATTATCTTCTAGGGCATCCATAAAGGTATCCTTAGCCTCACTAGAATATTTTCCAAATGCCATGAGAATTCTAAGATCTTGATCAGATTCTCCTTCTTCACTATTTTATAACCCATCACTATCTTCATGAGTATAATAACTTTTCTATTGATAAACCGATTCTTATTTCCTTTTTCTACTTCCTTTCCTTTCTCATGAATTTCATTATGAGGACATTTTTCAGCATAATGACCAACTCTTCCACAAGAAAAAAATTTAAAAGGAATCTTACCTCTAAACCTTCCAGTGCCAAGTTGTAGCTTCTTTACAAAATTTACCTCATCTTATTCTGAAATACACCCTGATCCTTTTGTTTCGTGTACCTCTTTACCTTTTGCAGCAGCTCTAAAGACAAATTCTTTGACTTCAGATGGACTTCCTTTTCTCATTTCACAAGAAATTAGAATACCATGAAGTTGAACAATAGTAAGAGTTTGTACATCCTGCTTCTCTTCAATAGCCGCCACTTTTGACTCAAATTTGAAAGTTAGAGATCTTAAAACCCTTTCTACCAGAGCAGTATCAGTTATGGTTTCACCCAAATTTCTTGTACAATTTACAATATCATCTAGACTTAAAAAGAAACTGGAAATGCTCTCCTCATTATGCATCCTGAGATTTTCATATTGAATTCCGAGAGTTTGGACTTTAGAAATTTTTACCTTGGTATCACCTTCATAGCTTAGAATGATTTTGTCCCATATCTCCTTTATTGTATTCAACTGCATGACGTTGACAAATTCTGATTCAGTCAGACTCTCGAATAATGCATTGACTACCTTTGCATTGTTTTCATATTTCTTTCTTGTCGTTGCATCTATTGGAACTGAGGCTGGATATTGATAACCTCCTTCAACTATAGCCCATATATCTGCTCCAAGAGACTGAAGATAGGATCTTGTCCTTGTCTTCCAGAAGATTAAATTGTTTCCATTGAAGAGAGGAGGCCTGATAGATGTTGTCCCATCTTGATTTCTCATCTTGGCTGATCTTCCTTCTAGCGGTTAAGCTTCTTCAGAAGGACCTGCTCTGATACCAATTGTTGGGGAAATACTGAGAGGGGGGGATGAATTAGTATTTAGAGCTTGCTGAACATATTTTAACTTTTTCTTTTACAGAATTCCATACGCGGCTTTTATGAAACCAACTCGCATATACACGTGCAAATGATGAAAGAAACTAGCGTATATTGATATAATGTTACAGATTAGAAAAAAATTTCAAGAACCGTCTTCAACTCAATTTATCAGTCATGCATTTCTTAGATAATTAGTAAATATGAGCCGTAACAGCAATATAAATCATTACACAAATGAAACACACATGAACACTAATATTTAAGGTGGAAACCCAATTCGGGAAAAAACCACCGCTGCTATCGTCTCTAACTTCAATATTTATTATATGGAAAACTGTTTACAATATTGTACTGATGCAGACTCATATCAGTATGCAGGCATCTACTTGTAGAAGGCTACTACCTTCTCTCATTTTCCAGCTGCTACTGGAAGGGAGCTTCAACCCCCTGAATAGAACACCAGCTTCTACTGGCAAGAAGCTTCTACTTCCATACTGAAGGCTTCAACCCTCAAAACCACTGCAGACCATGTTTCATAAATTTTCATACTGGATCAAACAACATCAACAAAACTCTTCATAAACATCAATAATCATAAACTTTACCCAATACTTCAATTCAAACAGTGAGACCACTATAACCAAAACTTAGAAATAACCCAGACTTCAGAATAAATATGCAGATACAAACTCAACCCTGAACATTCATTAACTCAAAATGCATACACTAATTCTCTTCACTAAACCCATGTGTATATGCACTTTCCTTCACACCAACCTGCATATAGCTCTGTGAATACTGTTTTTCGGAATGTAATTAGTCTCAGATCAAGATCTGAGGTTTTCAGTCAGATATCTTTAGGAATGCAGAACCCTTCATCAATTAGTCACCATCAACCTTGTTTATTATGTCATTGATCATATTTGTACATAATAAAATTATCAGCATATACATTGTTCAAACAAGCCATTTCTTCAAGAAGACTTCATTGATAGACAGTAGAAAAATAGCAGGAATCACATAAAAACATCTTTAGTAAGCTTCAGAAAACCCAAAAACTTCCATATAAGATTTTTCTGAAGCAAACCCGCGTATATACACACTTTTACTAAGATGAACTATCATATATATCTATAAATGTAAACTTTGCATAATCAACCAGATCCATAGAACTTACCCAGATTTCTTCATTTGTCTTCAAAAAACTTGCACCAGGTCATAGATCTAAGCATTTCTTCAATGGATCTCATAAGAGTATAGTCATTTCAGATCTAGAGAACCTGAACCATCATTATATCTATGGGTGCATCATAGATTCAGATCTATCAATTAAAATAGAGTTCGTCCCATGCAGATATACCTAAGAGAAAATTATTCATTAATAACCCTTACTCATGCACACCTTGCACTATGATCTTCTTCTCCTTATATATATTTAGCATCTACCAATACCATCAGTCAAAACCACACAACTGCTGATGGTATCCTTGGACGGAATCAAATAGATAATACATCGCTCAATACTATGGTCTAATACCATGGTAATGCCCCTTGGTATCATAGTTTTAGAACGCAAAAGACATATGCGACTTGAATCATTCTTATCGGCATGCATACGAGACTTCTCATTGTAAAAACTGTGTATATACTTATCCTAAATGTATATGTGGGTTTCCTTCATAAAAGTAGCATATACACTGCATCCATATGCGGATTTCCTTCGTCAAACCTGCGTATACAATGTGACATCTTATATTTATCATTTCTCTGGCACTTACTGGAATTCCTTTTTCTGTCACATCTAAACTGACCTATAGAATCATCATTTTTACATCTTTAACAAATATGTTGCTATCAAAATGACAACTCATCAAGAGGTTTCCATCAAGTACAACATCATCAAGTAGGTTCCCATCAAGAACAACATATTGCATCATATTGCCAACACTTTATTTCTCTTGTATTGTACTCCTTGGATTCTTCATCCATCGTGTAATTAGTAATCACTCATTTCCAAACTTTAATTCATTGAGTCCTCAAGATATTCCTCATTCTTCCCTCCCATATATCAAAATTTCCATTGAACAATGGAGCCTTCGCAAATTGATTGACTTCAATTTCAATGGTTGAGGAGGACACATCTTTAGGAGGACTGGAGAATTTCTTCCTTGGATTTTCCATTTGTGTTCTAATGATAATAATTTGAAGCTGTTAGGCTTTGAGTGAAGGTACTGGCTCTGATACCAATTGTTGGAAATACTGTGAGGGGGGTGAATCAGTATTTCTTTTCAATTATTAATTTTACCAGTCAGATCACTTATATTTAGAACAAAAAATGAACAATGATGGAATAGATACTTTTATTAATTTCTTCTTTACAATAAGTAAAGTACAATAATGATATAGGGCTCTAACCCTAGATGAAGACTCCAATCTTCCAGGATCTAACCTATATTGTGCCAAGCACTGACTTTGTCTTTCCAAGGCTCCAATCTTGTCAATTTGAGGCACCAACCTCTAGGGCTACAACCCTATCTCTAGTATAGGCTCCAACTTGGTTTCTTGAGGACTCCAATCCTTTAGAGCTCCAACCCTATCTTCCAAGGCACAAAACTTCTCTCTATGAGGATCCAACCTCTAACTTCAATTCTTCAAGATATATTTGATGATTCTTCATGACTCCCAATACCTTCTACAGCAAGCCCTGACAATGTCACCTTCAGCACTACCCTCAAACAATATCCAAAGCATTTAGCTCATCAATGACAACTTGGTCTTCTCATGAAGGTGTCACCATTGCTCTTAATGTTACCCAAATAATTATTTTCAAAGTCACGTCATGATGACATCAACAACGCATCATAGTCTCCAATCATCTTCTAGATGACTCTCCAAGGTCAGCTAAAAACTTCTCAACAAGATGTCTGCATAAAATTTTCTTCGAAGGTGTCTTTAATAATGTCTCGTCATTTGTTCAAGGGTCTTATTAAATGGATTACTAGGTTACTCTTTAAGGTCAACAAGACTTCTCTAAAACTCCTCTACAATCTATTCCATTAGTGCTTTGGACAAGTCTTCAAGGGAGATAACATTATCTTTCAAGGTTTCCCGAAAACTTCTCCAAACATGAGGCCCAAATCTGCTCTAAATAACCCTTAAATTTTGTCCAAGATAGTATCAAAATCTAGCTCTGAAAATCCTATTGCTCCACCAAGTCTATTACTCAAGACAGGTAAGTCACCACAACACCATAGGTGACTAGTATATACTATATACAACAAATCAAGGCTTGTTCCCCTTCCAGTTTGATGAAAATTAGTCCTCTTCACTAGAGGTTGTCCTTCATAGGGTATTCAAACCTCCAAACTTCCTCCTAGCCACTGCAACTGCCTTCCACTTAAGTGTTTCTCCAATGTGCTTGAGTTCTGGGATGTTTTTAGTCCTCCAAATAACTCTGCAACTCTTCACAAGTGAAGGCTATAGGTGAAGGTGTAATCAAAGAATCTGCAACCTACAGGATTGTCCACACTTCCTGTTTCTAGAAATTTGAGCTATCAAATATGATTTTCCTTGTCCAAGATATATAGGTCTGCACCTTGATATATTTGAGCATAAGTCTCCCCCATAGAACTTATAACATTATGAGCTTCAACTCAACCTTTTACAGGACTACACCCTAACAATTATGAGATCTGAAGTGTATTTTTTCTCCATAGTTTGTTGTAGAATAGATAATCAACAATGCTGATATTGCAGCTCCTTCTAGGGCTATAGCTCAAAACAAGTCTTATACGTAGACTTTAATCCTTTTTTGCCCCTTAACTTGATTTTGTAGAATTATCCTCCAAGTTGTTCACCCAATCTACAACCTTTATCCTTGTTGCTCATGAGATATGAACTCAAACCGATAATGAATGCTTTGCTGATGGTTGGTCAAAAAAAAGGAGTGTAATCACATATAAATACACCTAATTTTTGACCCTTCACCGAATATATGCATCCTTAAGTAGGCCAACTTGTCCTAGAAAGTGATGTCAGCTCACTGCACCATAAATTTTGTATTAACTTAAAAATTCAATAACTCTGAAACCGCTTGGGGTTTCTTGTTGAGTAATAGCTCATTGGAAAGATAATATTAATCTCTTTCATATGGTAGATGTCTTATGAAATAATTTTACCTCAAAAAGTATCAGAAAATTATTTTTAATGTGACTGGTCCTTTGTGAGTGCAGAAATAGAGTGAAAGACCTCTTCATTGATTCCTTTTGGTTTGCTTCGCCATGCTTGCCTTCATTATGCTTGCTGATCATCATCGTGATTTCCTTCATGGATATTGACATCAATGAAAATTAGACTAACATTTGTTTCATGTGATTGACGATTGTGTTTTTAATTCCGCAATTTATTTGTAGAAGTGATTCAGTATTTTACTTTAGCACATTGTTAGATCAGATTGAATCCATGATATACATGCTTGTTGTATAATTTATACATGGTATCAGAGCTTTGTTATAAATTTTCTACATGGTATGACACTAGGAGTTATCTGGGTGTGTGAATTTGTAGAGAATATCTGGAAATTTTGATGGAAAATTTTCAAAAAAATAATAGCATATTTGGATTCCTTGCAAAAAAATACCCGAATTGAAAAAACAAATTAGTCGAATCAGAGCTTGGATGAGGGAGATATTGTAGATTTAAAATCATCTCTTTTGTTAGAAAATTCTACGATGGTGGGACAATTACAATGTGCGCAAGTAAGAAAAGAGAAGTGTTAGATAGCCATGCAATTGTCCCTTGAAAGGGAGCTTTATTTGCATGCAGATGAGGAACTATTGCTTCCAAATGATGAACCTCGGGATGTGGAGCAACCATAATATGAGGATCATGGAGTGGTAGAAAACACTCAGGTAGAGAAATTTCGAGCCAGATGGGCGGAGGGAGTGCATGCATACATCCAAGTGTGAGTTGGCGTGAGATGCAAGAATAATCCCAAGAAGAAATTTGGGCAGGGTCATAGAGATAGTGTGTCTCATTGATCGAACTTGACTATGAGGAGCCCACAGTACAGGAGTAGCAAGATAAACTATATTGATGCAGTCAGATGTGAGGAGGATAAAAATCAAAGTGATAGGTGTCAGATATTGGAGCACAGATTAGAGTTGCTAGCAGTGTAGAGTGCATGGATGCAGATTTCAAGAATGAAAAGAATCTAGTAGACATGTGAAGTAGGTACCAACAGTCAGAATACTCTAATGATAGATGCATTATACTAATTCATTTTTTTGGATGCTATTCATTTTTAGAAGTGTTGCATGCAAAGGTTGCATGTGTGAGAAACACTAGACAAGTGTTGCATGAAAGAGTTGCATGTCACATGGAAGGGTTGGATGTTGTATGCAAGGGTTTAATGTCACATGCAAGGACATTCCTTTCTTTCTTAGAGGGAGTTTTGAATTTTTCAAGAAGAAACAGTGAAATTGGCATCTAGAAACAACAAGAAACACTTACACTAAGCAACACCTTAGCAAAACTAAAAAGGGGGGTGAATTATTTTGGTACATTCATGGACATTTAAAACTCCTTTTCTTTAAACTTATTTACACCTCCATTTCATAAGGAACTTAATATATAATTAATCAAAAAACTTAATATGTGGGAAACAAGTAATAAAAAGATTAAACACAATACATCAACACATAATCATCATGCACATAGAAAAAAAATATAAGTGGAAACCCATATCTTATTATTTTTTTGATGTAAATGCAAGCTCCAACTCCCTCTCACAACTGAATTTTTGTAGGCTTCAAACTACAAGAGGCTACTACCTCAATTTCTACAAGCTACAACTTGCACGAAAGCTCCAACTCCCATCTATTTTCTGCAGGCTATAATCCACAGGAGGCTCCTACCTCAACGAGCTACAACTGAACATCTATCAAGCTACAAATTGATATGGAAGCTCCAACTCCCTCACACTACAATGAAATCATACACTAATTTACCTCTATATCAACTGTATTTTACTCCTTCTTCACTATTGCCTTTTCATCCTTCATATTTTCTTCATATCAACTCTGGATGTACACAATATCTCTATCTGCTCACTCTCATTCTTCCACTCTCTCCCTCTCTATGAGCGTTGTAATAAAATCATTTATAGAGATAAATTCATGGATGTTTGCATTCTATATGAGAATATGAAGGGAACAGGCATAACTCTTTTCCTTCCACCCACTCATTTCCTCACTCAACATATTCAGAATGTTACAACAATATATACATTTATTCAAGTATCAAATGGATTTTTGATTTTCCTTGGATACTTGCCTCTACAACACCAAGAATATAAAATAAATCGATATATTTACATTCATAGAAAACATTTCAACTCAGCGCTTTCAGCTTCTTAGCTTTGCTATGCATTTTTCCTCTTCTGCTTGATGTCGCTTAGTCTTTCATGTTTTTGATGTTATATTCTAACTGTTATGCATAACGACATTTTTCCTTACTCGAATTAGTAGGTACATTCACAACAATGCCACCATAGGCTCCTTTGCTCAACTCTGCCTATATACCTTCCTTCTCTTCCCCACAACATTCAACCTTTTGCTCCTTTTCTGTGTGTTAGGTCATCTACACGAGTCTTTTCTTCCCCCATTCAGCCTTTTCCTTTGTTACGCAAGTCGACCTCCACTTCCAGGGTTTTCATCATAAAACCAACGCAAACACATTAAACATGGACTTTAAATAAATTTATATTTACCTCTGAATAATTTATCGCGTCCGCCTTTCCATCACATTTCTGCATTCCATTAGTTTTACGTTATATTCTCCTTTTCCCTTTCGATGTGATTTCTTAACTAAAAAACCTTACTTCTGAATCTGAAATATTTTGCAATATAACTCTGGAGCTACATTGCATCCACCCCTTATCACATGTCACAAGATTTAGCTCATATTAATAACATGTTTCCTCTTATCATATGTGATATGCAATCGCATCAAATTGCAAATCGAACTTCTTATCACATCGCAACTTAAAAAAATTAACATGCAATGCCTTAACATATAAATATGAGAATCGACGATAGCAATGTGTGGTATGTGAATGGGTCCCACGCTGGAATTTAAATCCTCTAGACTTTAGCTTTGAAGTATATCGCATCCGATACTCTTATCGCATTTCTCACTTCAGAAATTTAACATGATTCTTATTTGATTATACACTTGAGCTTGCGATGTGCGATATGCGGGCCTGATCCATGTCATCTCTAATTCATCGTGCCAAGTCACCTTGCCACATCACTGCCACAACATCGCCACATAACTACCATGTCATCTTACCATGTCATCTCTTGCACTTTGCATTTCTGAATTTATGTTACTTATCGCATCGCAACTTCACAAGTTTACATTCCTACCGTTAACTCTTATACCATATCGCATGCGCTATGAGATATGCACAAGGACCTCCACCTGAAACATGGCTCCTCATCGCATCGAAACTTAAAAAATATAACTTACGATGTCTTCTTCCGCACTTCACATTTCACAATTTTTGTGTCTTATCGCGTCGCAACTTCACAAGTTTACATTTCTTCCATTAACTATTATACCATATCGCATGCGCTATGTGATATGCACAAGGACCTCTGCCCAACACGTGGCTCCTCATCACATCGCAACTTAAAAAATATATTGTGTGATGAATTAACACATAAATATAGAAGTCACTAATTGTGATGTGCAATCCACCAACACTGTTATGAATTTCTATTTGCATGACTTGACCCGCTCATTCACTCCTCCACTCCTTCGCTTCTTTGGTTGTGCTCATTCATATATTCTTTGTTGCACGTAGAACACCCAACTTGTTCATGATATTCTGAATGCAGAACCACTATTTTGAACCCATTTTACAACCAGCTCAACTTTTCTTGCTCGTTCATTTATTTTATTTGTTGCACGCATTCTATATGCATACACCTGACTTGACCTTTGCTGCACACTTTTCCTCTGCTTACTGTACTAAACACGAATAGCCCGAGTTGACCTTACACTACACAGTTTTCTTCTTTGATGCATGACATTGTCTTTCACCTCTTTTGCTGCTCCTTGCCACTTTGCTACTCCTTTTCCTTAACTAATAATTCTAAAGCTTCTCCTTGCCTCTTTACTGCACATGGTTGCACATTGATATTCTCCTTTTCTTCTTTGCTTCCTTAACTTCATTTGCTACCTTTGTTCGTTTGATTCTAATTTTTCTCCTCTCTAATCCTTTGGCTTTGTTGATGGTCTAATGTTGCTCCTTGCCTCTGTGCTTCTCCTCTGCCTCTCTTTTATGCTTTCTCACTCCATCATTGTCTGATCAGCTCCTTTACCTTATTGTTGTTGCTTCTCTTTTCCTTTGCCTTAATGATAATTCTGGTGTTGCTATCCTCCAACACTTCCTCCCCCTTTCATTCTGAGAAGTGTCTATCTTCCTCTTCTTGTTTTTCCTCCCCCTTTGACATCAATGGAAAATGATTACACCTTTTTCTAGTGTATTTCCCATGATTGCATTACTAGAGTTCTTCATAAGCATTCTTCATTTTTTCCACATACCTCGCTCGGACTACTGCTCCATTTGGTTTGTAGGTAACATTGGGAGAATACTTTGGGAGTCATTTTATTTTCATGTATAGTGCTGATATGTGCTAGACTGCTAAACTTTTTTGCTAAAATGAGGAGAATTCCTTCATCAGTAGTTATCTTCAACATCATTCGAGGTTCCTCTTTATTTCTATGTTCATGGTTGATTTCCTCTCTCCCCATAGAATGATGCTTCTTGTCTAATACTGGTTGGTTGGCTGCACAATTTCTGTTCTTGATATTGTACCCTTTGCTGATGAATGTTTTCATCATTTTTTTTGTTTTTTGATCATATCACAGAGTATCACCTGCAGACACCACACCTAGTTTGTGTCTTATATATTTGAAAGGTTCTCTAGAAATAGGTTCTATGAATATGTCTTTCTTTTTTTTCCTTTTTTGGGACGCATTCCGTATTTACTATTTTATCTGCTACTTGTTCTCGAAGGAAGTGTTACTTTATTGGGATGTGCTTGGTTTTTGAATGAAGCATTCTATTTTTTGATATTCTTATTGCACTTGTATTATCACATTTGATATAAATAAGTTCAGTGATACTTACCTTCATGTATTGAAGAGTTTGTTTCATCCACATCACTTGTGTGCAACAAGTTTCCGCTGCTATGTATTATGCTTCTACTGTAGATAGAGAGACAGATGTTTGCTTCTTACTTAACCATGCCACCATAATTTCTCCCAAATATAATGCACCTCCACTTGTGCTTTTCCCGTCATCCACACATCTGGCCCAATCTGCATCTATATATGTTGTCAACATGAAATCTTTGCCTTTCATATACCATAGACAATAATTTTCAATTCCTTGTAGGCATCTAAATATCCTCTTGATTGCTAGCAAGTGATCTTGTTTTGGTGCTACTTGATATCTTTCCACAAGTCCTGCTGCCAACATAACGTCTGGTTAAGAGGCTATTAGGTGTAGCAGACTTTCTATAATAGATCTGTAAAGTCTTTGATCTACATTTGCAGATCCATCATCAACACATAACTTGCATCTAGTGAACATGGGAGTTGACAGAGGTTTGCGTTGTTCCATTTGGATTCTTTTTAACATGTCTCTTAAGTATTTTTCTTGTGAAATGAATATTCCTTTGTTATTCTGTATAATTTGAAGTCCTTGGTAGAAGGTAAGCTCTCCAATCATAGACATCTCAAATTATGACTTCATCTCTAATGAAAATATTTTTACTAACTCATCCTTGTTGCTACCAAACATGATATCATCTACAAATACTACTACAATTAAGAGTTCATTTTCATCATCCTTTATATACAGATTGATGTCTACTCCTCCCTTCTTGAAACTTGTTTTTGAAAGTACTTTTCCATCCTAGAATACCATGCATGTGGTGCTTGTTTGAGACCATATAGGGTTTTCTTTAATCTGCAAACATAGTTGTGTTTATCTGCTAAGGAAAATTCTTCATGATGTTCCATGTAGACTTCTTCCTCTAGATCTCCATTTCAAAAGTAAAAATTCACATCGATTTGATATACCTTGAAATCATGATAGCATGCAAAAGCTATGAACATTCTAATTACTTCCATTCTTGCTACAGGGGAAAAAGTTCCATCATAGTTAAGTCATTCGATTTGAGAGTATCCATTACATACAAGTATGGCTTTATTTCTAATTACACGACCTTGTTCATTAATATTATTCGTATATATCCAGTTTGTGCCAATGAAATTTTTCCCAATAGGCCTTGGCATTAACTCCCAGGTCTTGTTCTTCTTAATCTGGTCTGATTCTTCGTTCATAGCATTTACCCAATTTTTTTCTTTTTTGGCTTCATCGAAATTCTTTATTTCTATTTGTTACAACATGAATAGATACACTTCGTCGATCATTTCATCTAGCTATCATCTAGTTTGGACTCCTACACTCTTGTCTCTAATGATTTGATCTTCTGGATGGTTCTTTTGAGTGTGTCTCGAGGTTCCTTTTGAGGTTTTTTTTGTATCTTTTGTTGTCTCATTCGATCCTTTATTTTCTTGATTCTCATCTTGATGATAATTCAGAAGATTGACACCATTTTTACTTCTGGTTCTATCTGGTAGTTCTTCATCAAATCTCACATGAATTCTTTCCACAATTTTATGCAGTATTTTACTGTAGCACCTGTAACTCTTACTCTTTGATGCACATCCCAAAAATATTCCTTCATCAACTCTTGCATCATACTTCCCCAAATTTTCATCATTATTCTTTATGGAACATTTCTGCCAAAGACTCTAAAGAGCTTAATTGATGTTTGTTTCCCATGCCACAATTCATATGGCTTATTTTCACAATTTGGTTTGTGATGAGATTTGTTGAGAATTTGAATAACTACGTGTACTACTTCTTCCCAGTAGGTTTGGGGAATGTTTATTTCTTGCATAATGGCTCTATAAATCTATTGTACAAACTTATTTTGCCTCTCTTCCACTCCATTTTATTGAGGTGTAGCTACAACTATAAACTATTGCTTTATCCCACAATCATTGCACAAGTTTTCAAACTCATCACCTGTGAATTCACCTCCTTTGTTTGATCTGATGCATTTTAATTTTACATCCAAATTGATTTTTTATAGTGCATTGAATATCTTAAATTTTTGAAATGCTTCAGATTTGTATCTGATAAATGCCACCCAATTTTAATCTGGAAAAATCATCGATCATAAACATGAAATATGATTCTCCACCTGGTGCATTTTTTCTTGAAGGTCCGCACAGGTCCATGTTTACAAGTTGAAGAGGCTTACTTGTAGATAGTTGGTCTTTAGCTTTGAACAATGTACGAGTTTTTTTGCCCAGTTTCTAGGACTTACATATGGTATTTGGTGGCTTCTTTATTGCAGGAAAATCTTTGACAGCTTTCATTTTGCTTAGTTTGATGATGTGGTCAGAATTTAGATGTCCCAATCTTCTATGCCATAGCCAATATTCGTCAAGTTTGTTGATGTGGCATGCCTCATTCTCATCTTACACTATATAAACATTACTCTCTGTTCGAACACCTTTGAAAAAGGTCTTTCCTGTGGTGATTGACCTTAGTTGAAAATATTGGGCTCTGAAAAGGACCTCACATCCTTTATCACACATTTGACTAACACTTAGCAGATTGGATTTTAGACCATCTATGAAAAATACATCCTAAGCCTCTGATCTTCCATTATTTAGGTTGACTCTGCCTTTTCCCTTGATTTCCTGTACTCTATCATTACCAAATGTTACATTCCCAGATTTTCTTTCACCAAAAGTTACAAACTTGCTTCGGTCTCTAGTCATATGTTTTGAGCATCCACTATCCACATACCATTGATTGTTCTGATCTTCAGCAATTACAACCATATCACATCTATTTAACTTCCTTTTCCATTGCATGTATTTGTTTGTTCTATAAATTTTCTGAGGAGATGAACCACAGTCTTTGAGAAGACATTCGTTAGACTTGTACCCATATTTATGGTAGAAAAACCATTTCATTGTATTTCGGAATGGATTATATACATGAGTGAATCTACCATTGTTCTTAATTCCATTTTAGTTTCCATACTCCAGTCTACTTTTATATTATCTACACACTATGGATTTATGACCGAACCTCTTACGACAAAAGAAATACCCATGGAAGTAGTATATATATCTGGTGGTGAAGGTTGTTTGGGGATATAGCCATTTGGTCATATGAAAATTTTTTCTTTGGAAACCATTTGATCTATTATGGAATGTTGCTCGATTGTTCACTCCTTTTGTTTCCATGGCTTTCCTTGTGGATCTTTTTTGCAGCTCATGGGGATTTTAAGGGTTTCCCAAAATTTTGTTCTCAGATTGATGAGTGTCAACATTTTCTTTTAGAACAAATTTCATAAATGTAATAGATTTTTTATCCTCTACCTTCTACTTGCTAGATTCTCCTTCATATCCTATCCTAGTCTTTACAAGAGGAGATATTTGTGCATTTAATATCTGGTCCAATTGTTCAACACCTTTTAACTGATGAATGTTCATTGTTAAATCAGTTTGAGCCTTTTCCATTTTCTTCCTCAGACTCACCACCCCTTCTTCCAATCTTCAACATTCCTCACTTTTCTCTCTTATCTGCTGCAAGAGAATGTCTTCTATTTTCCTTGCTTCTTATAGTCGGTTTTCAACTTGATAAAATAATCAGATTTTGGTTCTTCCTTTAAATGTTTTAGAAGTATTGCCTTATGTTTTCTCATCTTGAGCTTGATTCTATCTATTTCCTTTAGGTCACTCACCAACTCCCCCTCAAGATCTAGCTCACCTTCTTCTTCAAATTCCAGGAGATCTTTCTCAAGCTCTTCCTTCGCCATCAAGATGAATTCTAACGTTCCTTATTCATTGGGGGATTCATCTAAGCTCTCAAATGTAGCATTGTCTTTTTGAGCATAGAATGTTCTTCTATTAATTATGTTCCCTTTCTGCCTATTGCTGAAATTTCTTTTCTCATTCCCTTTTGATTGATTCTCTATTTTCTTATCAGGACATTTTGAAGCATAGTGCCCCACTCTTCCACAATTGAAGCACTTAAATGGAACTTTACCTTTATACTTACCTGTGCCACTATCCAATATTCTGACAAATTTGGCTTCTTCATCAGAGCATGAGCATGTACTTTCCTTTTCCTCTATGCACTTGTCTGCCTTAAAGGAAACCTCCCTCATGTTTGAATTCCCTTTAGGAAGTCTGATATCATATGCTGTTAGGTTACCAAGTAATTGGTTTCTGGTTAAGGTTAGAGATCTTAATAATTTTTGTAGTATAACACTTTATTTAATTTCATCTCCTACGACTATCATGGTATTCACAACTTCTGAAACTCTTAAGAAGAATGCAGCTATATCTTCATCTTTATTCATTTTTAAGTTTTCAAACTGAGTTCTATGTGCTTGTAGCTTGGCAATATTCACCTTTGTATCTCCTTCGTGAATGTTTCCTAAAGTAACCCAGATATCTCTGGCAGTCTTACTCTGCATTACTTTGATAAATTCTAACTCACTTAGACCGCTCAAGAGTCCATTCATTGCTTTTGCATTAGCTCTGAAATTTTTTTTTGATTCTTCCTTAGTGTCTGTATCCTTTGGTGCATATTTTTCTTCCACAACAGCCAAAACTTATATTCCTAGAGACATTAAGTATGTCCTCATTCTTATTTTCTAGAAAGCATTGTTTATTCCAGAAAAAAATGGGGATTTATTTGTTGAGCATCCTTCTAGGCTAGCCATTTTGTGGACCTAGGACTTCCTTCCACTTGTTAAATTGATACTAAAGGAATGTGGCTCTAATACCAATTGATGAACCCTTAGCAAAACTGAGAGGGGGGGGTGAATCAATTTCGTACATTCATGGAAATTTAAAAATCTTTTTATTTAAACTTATTTACACCTCAATTTCATAAGAAAATTAATATATAATGAATCAACAAAATTAATATGTGGGCATCAAGTAATAAGGAGATTAAACACAATATATTAACACATATTCATCATGCACATAGACAATAAATATAAGTGGAAACCCATAAGTGTGAAAACCACATCTTATTATTGTTGTGATGCAAATGCAAGCTCCAACTCCCTTTCACAACTGATTTTCTATAGGCTCCAACCTACAGGCGGCTACTACCTCAATTTCTACAAGCTACAACTTGCACAGAAGGTCCAAATCCCATCTATTTTCTATAGGCTACAACCATTAGGAGGCTCCTACCTCACCAGCTACAATTAAACATCTATCAAGATACAACTTGATATGGAAGCTACAACTCCCCAACACTACAATAAAATCATATGTTGATTTACCTGGATATCAGCTCTGTTTTACTCCTTCTTCATTACTGCCTTTTCAGCCTTCATATATGCCTCATATCAGATCTCAATGTGCACATCATCTCTATATGCTCACTCTCATTCTTCCACTCTCTCTCTCTATGAAAAATGCAATAACATCATTTATAGATATAACATCATGGCTTTTTTCATTCTATATGGGAATATGAAGTGAACAGGCATGAATTTTTTTGTTCCACTGACTCATTTCCTCACTTAGCATATTCAAAATGTTACAACAATATATACATTTATTACAGTATCAAATGGAGTTTTGATTTTCCTTCGAGAATTTCCTTTGTATCACAAACAATATAAAATATATCAATAAATTTACATTCATAGAAAACATTTCAACTCAACCCTTTCAGCTTCTTAGCTTTTCTGTGCATTTTTCGTCTTCTACTTGTTGTCCCTTTGTCTTTCATGTTTCTGCTGTTATATTCTAATTGTGCTACATAATGACCTTTTGCTCCACTCAACTCAGCAGGTATGTTCATAACAATGCCACCATATGCTCCTTTGCTCAACTCTACCTATCTACCTTCCATCTCTTTCCCACAATGTTCATCCTTATGCTCTTTTGCTCTGTGTTAGGTCATCTAATCGAGTCTTTTCTTCCTGCGTTCAACCTTTTCCTTTGTTACCCGAGATGACCTCCCCTACCAGGGTTTTCTTCATAAATCCACTGCAAACACATTAAACGTGGAATTTAAATAAATTCATATTTACCTCTAAATAATATATCGCGTCCGCCTTTCCATCCCATTTCAAAATTCCATTGGTTTTATGTTATATTCCCCTTCTTCCTTCCGATGTGATTTCTTAACTAAAAAACCTTACTTCCAGATTTTAAATCCTTTGCAACTTAACTAAGGAGCTACATCACATCTAGCCTTATTGCATGTTGCAATTTTTAGCTCATAGAAATAACAGGTTTCTTCTTATCATATGCGATATGCAATCGCATCGCATTGAAAACTAAACTTCTTCTCGCATCGCAAATTAAAAAAATTAACTTGTGATGCCTTGACATATAAATATGAGAATTTTTTATAGTGATGTGCGGTATGTGAATGGGTCCCACGCCGGAATTTAAAACCTCTATACTTTAGCTTCGAAGTATATCGCATCCGATACTCTTCTCACATTTTTCACTTCGGAAAATTAACATGATTCTCGTGTGCTTATCCTCATGAGCTTGCGATGTGTGATATGGGGACCAGATCCACGCCATCTCTACATCATTAGGCCACATCACTTCCACCTCATCGCCACATCACTTCCACGTCACCTTTCCATGTCATCTCCCACACTTTGCATTTCTCAATTTTTGTGTCTTATCACATCGTAACTTCACAAGTTTACAGTTATGTCATTAATTGTTATACAATATCACATGTGCTATGCGATATGTGCAAGGACCTCCACTCGACACGTGGCTCCTCATCCCATCGAAACTTAAAGAACATAACTTGCGATGTCTTCTCCCACACTTCACATTTCGAAATTTTTGTGCCGTACTGCATAGCAACTTCGCAAGTTTACATTTCTGTTGTTAAATTTTATACCATATCACATGCGCTATGAAATATGTGCAAGGACCTCCGCTCAACACATGGCTCCTCATAGCATCACAACTTAAACAATATAACTTGCGATCTCTTCTCCCACACTTTTCATTTCACAATTTATGTGTCTTATCGCATTTCAACTTCGTAAGTTACATTTATGCTATTAACTGTTATACCATATCGCATGGGCTATGCGATATGTGCAAGGGCCTCTTCCCGACACGTGGCTCCTCATTGCATAACAACTTAAACAGTATAACTTGCGATGACTTAACACGTTAAATATAAAAGTCACGGATTGTGATGTGTGATCTGCAAACACTATTATGAAAGTGTATTTGCACAACTTGACCCGCTCGTTCACTCCTTCACACCTTTTCTTCTTTGGTTCCACCCATTCATTTCTTATTTTTTGCACGTATAACACCCAAATCATTCATGATATTGTAAATACAGAACCACTATTATGCACGTGTTTTAAAACCAACCTGACTTGCTTCTCTTCTCCTTTGCATTAATGATAATTCTAGTTATGCTCCTTTGTGCTCATTTTCCATCAATGACAATATTTCCAAAGGTTGTAATTAGTTTAACTCAGTTAAATGAGTTAAATTCAGTTGTGCTTGTTGTAACTCTTTGATACACTAGTGAGAGATCAAGTGAATTAAATATTATTTAGTTCAAAATCATTGATCTAACATGGAACTGATGATTTACTATTATTAGCTACATGCATGCCAGTTCTAGTGGGGACCCAGTTGGGATTTAGGTGAAAGGGAAGTGTAACTATAAATTGTGATATTAGCAGGCTACTGAGGTGTAGTTAAAACACCACAGTATGCCCATGATACTTAGCGGAGTGTAGGAAGGCTGAAATTCCTTGTGAATAAGGATTTCATTCCTCATGAACTGCATGAACAAGGCATGCTAAGGATAGGCTGAGAATTTGCTAAATATTGGCCTGATTTTTTCTAGATCAGTGTGCGACAATTACCTAAATACAGGAAGACTCTTGTGAGAAGAGTTATATGTAATTGTTTCATGATTACTTATGTAATATAAAATATATGATAGAGGGGTTTTGAATAGCAAGCCTTCCCTGAGAAATTATCTGTGTTGTGGTTTGACTGATTCTTCTTTGCTTCATGTGATTAACGATTGTGGTTTTAGTTCCATAATTGATTTGTAGAATTGATTTAGTAGTTAACTTTAGCACATTTTTAGATTGGATTTAATCCATGATATACATGCTTGTTGTATAATTTCTACATGGTATCAAAGTTTTGTGATAAATTTTATACATGGTATGAGAGCATGAATTAATTGGGTGTGCCAGTTTGCAGAGAATATCTAAAATATTTGATGCAAAATTTAAAAAAAAAATAGCATATTTGGATTCTTGCGAAAATATACCCAAATTTAAAAAACAAATCAATCGAATCGGATCTCGGATGAGGGAGATATCGTCGATTTAAAATGAGCTCTTTGGCCACCTAAGGTGGTTTTTCAACCCTTGAGTGACTTGTAGCCATGTAGGATGTTGTGATTTTTCAGTTTGTGATCAATAGTCAGCCCCAATTCCTTAATTGGATCTAGGAGGTCAGGTTAGGTAATAGTAGCTCTTCCTCTCATGTTTACCTCGACATCCTAGTGAAAATGATTAAATTTAGGAGGGGTGGTTAAACTTTGTGACTGGATTGGTTACCTTAGGAGAGGTACTACCTACAGATCTCCTCAGTGACGGAATTATATTGGTCAAGTGGGTTTCCTAGTCATGTGGGGCCGATGCCTATGGTTTTGAGGACATTAGGATAATTTTGATAGAATAATTATCCACATAAGTAGTGGTGGTAATGGTTGTCTATATTTTTGAGACCTCTACTCCACCTAATATTACCAGGGTGTAGCTCTAGGTGATAGAGTGGATGTGTTCTAGCACCTCTTTTGACTGGGTTTGAGTGGTTCAATACAACATAGTCATTCATGTCACACAGGTGGTGTACAAGGAGATTCATAGCTTTTGTTATGGAATAATTGTGTGCAACATTGTTTATGAGAGGGTGGTCATGTTATGACTAGTCATCTAATTCGATCCAACACCTCGAAGGGATCCCCGAATTAGGTTATGGGCACCTCTGAAACTACGAGTGGGAAGTATTGAGGTGGACCAATATTGGACTGAAAAGGTTGAGAGTTGGTTTATGTCCGACCCTCATTTGATTCTGCAGTTCCGATATGTAGTAATGGATTCTATGGGTGATCCTCACATGGGTTTTACCCTAGGAAATATGTGGGGAACCACAAGTATGTGAGTACATGATTTATTCACATTTATATTTGTCATATTTTTACTTTTATGATGTACATCATACTGATATTGGATATATTATTTGGGAGATGGCAGTCTAGTAGGAGCTAAATAGGGGCGAGAAAAGACAACATTAGGAGGGGGCTACAGAAAAAGGATAGCAGTGACCTAAAGAGGGGGTCATAGAGGAATGACGCACATAGCTTGGCATCTAATGATTATTTCTCCCCGCAAGGAAAGATATGCGACACATCTTTAGGAGGATATCTCAAGGTTATGAGCCTATTCAAGGATTGTCGAGAAAAGGTAGGTGGACGCGCAATATAGGTTGATTTAAATTCTGTTTGGACTACCAGAGGCTATCTAGGCTACTCTTCGAGAGGACGTCATAGAGAGAATGATGGTGATCGACATAGAGTAACATTTGATTCTTTGATGGGTATTAGTTACAACAAAAATGACATGACCTGTCTTGGGTGTAGAGTAAGGGCACATAGGAGGGAATCTACGAAGTGGTGTAGGGGATGATGATCCTTAACCTGAGATATATTATGTACTAGGGGAACCACAAATTATGAGGATAATCTACCTTTTTTTAGGTGCTCTATTTTTTCTCGTGATTGCTAGTGAATGCATATAACTATTATTTTTTTATCCATATATGAGATATATAGATTTTTGTGGGTTTTGTGATGTTTATTTGTTTTTATGGATATCTAAATGTGATGTATATTTATTTGAATTTATCTGATGGATCATTTTATTATGCTTATATGTCTCAATGATTAGATCTATGTAAGGCTTGCTAGTCTCGAATTTGATCAACTATGTAGTCTGCAATATGGTTTTGATGTCGTCGTATATGTGAATGTGTGATATGATCAAAACCACATGCTAAAATTTATTCATGTAGATATTACCAAAATATATAATGGTCACAAACATGGAAGGCTCAATTGAACTATGGTACGACAAGTTGGGAATAAAGGAACACATATAAATGATGGATACCTAACTAGGAGGCATGAGGCATAAAGATTATGAAGGGATCATATTCAACTTGATTATTTGTGTTTGATCCAATGCATATATAATTATAATGGATAATATTCTAATTAGGGGAGTAAATTTCCCATGTTTTTGCGATGAGGTTCCCTGACAATGAGGAATCACCTTAAGCTAATCCGTGGTGGTAAGCTTGTGACAATCCATTTGTGACCCATGATAAGAGTACAATTAAGAGTAAATAAATGATGAGGCAATTGTAATAAACCATCATATATTTTTACCTCGTAACGCCAAAAATGTATGTTTAGGGATGTAATTTCTTGAGGTAGAGTCCGTTGACATGGTCTTTGAGACAAGTCTTATTATGCCCTGCTAACATGTAGGAACATTTGACAAGGAAATGTTTAACAATTTATGGTCCTTTCCATAGAGTTTCAAGATCTTTGCATCTTACGGCTTTGTTGGTGACATTATTTAAAGTGATAAATCCCCCTTATTAAATGAGCAAGTGGTGACATTGTGATGAAAATAATATTTGGTTCACTTTTTTTGGGATTCATTATGCTGAAGTAGTTCTCGTTGATTTTTATTGACACATTCCAATTGGATGAGCCTTGTTTCTAATGCATAAGTGTATGGGAGAAACTTGATGGACCTGCATATGGTATGGATCCCAAACTCCATAGGGACTATGACTTCAAACCCATAGAATAAGTCAAAAGGAGTAAAGCTAGTGTATATTTTGATTGAGGTATGATATGCCCACAAGGTGGAGAAAAGCATGTGGTGCTAGTTAGTTTCATTTTTGTTCACCATACAGTTCAATTTTTTTTTGAAGAATTTGTTTAAAGATTTTACCTAGTAATTGTACTAGGCGTAGTCTCACGAAGCAAACTCATGGGTAAACCCAGGGAGTTGAGATAATTAATGGAAAAACTCATTCCAAAAATTATTTCCATGGTGAGAGATGAGTTCCTTGGGGATGTTGAACCCCGTGATGTTATGTTTAAAGAAAAATCAAGTGATAGTATCAAAAAAGCTGTTTAATGTGGGTATGCATTCATTCCACTTGATAAAGTAGTCAATAACCACTATTATGTACTTGTGGAAATTTTTTGGATGGTGGGTTGGAAGTCATGAATTCAATGCCCTACTTGTAGAAGGGACTTAAAATGGCAACAGGTTATAAAGGAGAAGGAGCGAGTCTAGAATTATTGGCATATCGTTGGAACTGTTCACATTATTTAATTGCGTGGATACATTCACAAAAGAGAGTTGACAAAAAATAACTGCCGTGAAGGATATTTTGGGTGATGACGATCACTATGAGGTGGCCACCATAGTATCCACTATGGTAGTCATTGAAGACTTTCTAAAATTTGTTAAGTGCAACGCATAAATATATAATGGTGTCCATGCCTTGATGATAGAGAATGTCTTTGATGAGGAGGTAGCATGCTGCATGATGATGCATGTGTCATTGATCATTATGTGTGAGTTGGGGATTGAACTTTTGAATTCATAAGTAGAGGAGAATGTTTTCATACCAAGGGTTGTCTATCGATATAATTAACAAGTATTTGTTAGGGAGGGCATCATTAGCAAGGGATCCTTGGGATTCTGAAGGGGGATCAAAAATGAATTCTGCAAGAATGAAAGCTTATGTATGGAATGTATGAATGCTAAGGCAGTCTTCTCGACTAGTTCATAATTAAATGAAATTATTGAGAGGCATTTTTTGATGTAATAGATGACTTGTTCTCTATTATCAATGCCTTATTGGACTAACACACCTTCGATAACTAGTTAAGATAATGAGAGGTAGAGGGTGTAGGCCTTGTCAGGGTCAGGGTAGCTTATTAATGTTGTTTGTGACAATGTGTCTTAAAGCCTCAAATTATTTTTTAGCTTACTCATCCCATCAGAATTGGACATCCTAATGAATAAGGAACAAAAAAAAAACGATCATATGAGGCGCAATGAAGAAAAATGTGGCATAATAAATTAGGCTTACCCTACAAAAATTATGGTTTCTTTAGTGTTTTAGGTGGTGGGATTTTTTGTATGTCTTGGTGTTTTAGGGGGTCAACTCTGATGCCCTACAAGGAGAGAATTAATCCCAACAATATTCTTTCATTTACATGGAAAACACACTTGAGAAATTTCAAGCATAGGTTATATTTCCAACAACATTCAAGAATAGGGCTAAGATTGACAAGGTGATATGAGTGCTTCTTGGAATGAACTGTAAGGTCATCCAAATAGGCAAGTACGAGATAAGCCATATGATGAAAAGGGTAATTCATAGCCTACTGAAATGTGGCTCTAAAATTTTAAAGGCCAAATGGAATAACAAGATATAAGAAAGTACCCCATGGGGTGATAAAAGGTGTTTTGTACTTATATGTATGGTGTATTAGAATCTAATTGTATAAGAAGTAATCCTTCAAGTATAAGGCTTTGTGCCTCACACAAGTGTCAACTAATTAATCATTAAAGGAGTGGCATAACTATCTTTAGGGTCATATTTGTTCAAACCATAAAAATAAGTACAAATGCATATATTGGCCTATTTATTCATTATTCATAAGGGCTGGAAACCCAATATGTGTTGGTGATATGGTAAATGAAATCAAATGTATGTGGCTTATCAAATTATTATTTACCTACTTCTACTTTGGATATATCGAGCATGAATTATATTTTCCTAATAGGGTAGGTTTCAAGCCACGTGTCAATGTGGTGCTCTACAATAGTAGGGCTAATGCTATCCATTTGATAACATGACCAAGAAAATATGTCCCTAAAGTCTTGGAAATGGCTTTGTGTGAGGCAACTTATTTAATTGAACAAGTTACCCCTAACGAGATATATTCAATGATGTCATGCTTGGTTGAGATGTCTACAAGAGATATTTGACATGTTTCCTTCTTCAAACATATTTGGTATGGGAATAGGGTTTTTAAACCAATCTACATGGTGTGTAAGTAGTGAATATTTTTTTTCTACTACACATATGATGTTAGTTGGTGCTTTAGTAGGTGTGAGTTATTTTTTGGGAATAATAATGTGTGATAAGGATTCAAGTTTCATTGTGGCCTCCAGGATTTCCTTGGCATAATGAAATAAGTTTGAAAATGATGATGGAGGTGATGATAGGTCATGAGGCATTTTTTGGAATATGTTAGTGCTAGTTTAAAAGAAGGGGATTGATTCTCTGCATGCTGGTGTAGAACCAAGGTATGTTGATGATGCATAGATGGGGTGATTCCATGCGGTCATAGATGGTGCAACCCTAACAATGGGCGAAGTGATATTAACAGTATGAAAAAATGATAAAATTACTTTAATCATGGTTTCTATGGAAGAAGAAATGAAGTAAATATGATTTTGTGTGTCATCAACACTAGGGGGTGGGAGTATCTCCATGATGGTTACCTAAGGGTGAATGGGAGAAGATTCCTGGGAAGGTGGTGATGTCTTGCGATCCAAAGTGACAGATTCATCCTCTCTAAGATGAAAATATTCTTGGTTTGCATGTGGGTTATGTCATGCTATGGTAAACCACCCAAATATATTAAGAAATGGACATGTCGATGAGACATGGGAAGTGTTGGTTCAAATATAACATGGGTGTAAAGTACATGGTGTAATTTTTGAGACTATGTAGTATGTAGTTTACAAGGATGCTTCACTCATAACTCCTAATGGTGAGTTGGGGGGGACAATCAAAGGATGCATTCCTATAGTGTGTGAATTTCATAGGTCAATATTGGCTTTATTTCATGCAAGGAGAAGAAAAAATGAGTCCACCTCAATAAGTTGCAACCCAACCCATCACTCTCCAGACCTAGGGAGGTGAGGGAAATCCCATGTGTGGTATGCATGTCATGTGTAAATAAGATAATTCTGGTGTTTTTTCCCTAACTCATTTTTGTGTGCAAGCCAATGGTTGGGAAAGAAGAATGAAAAAAATCCAGAATTTGTTTCACATTTGGATAATGATGATCAAATTCCCTTGTTCACCATATAGGCCACATGAAGGGGTTAGTTTTAAATCATTTTTGTTTGTATTATTCTTCTTCATCCTGGTGGGGAATAATTTAGAATGGGTGGTATGATGGAAGGAAGCACATAGGTGTGCTACCTACGGGATTTCTTCCTCAAAGGTGTGGTAAATGGTTTGAGGTGCATTCTCAGTAGCCAAGGAAATGAGCAGTGATGGAATGACTATAATAGATTGGTAAAGTGTTACCAACACATCCTAATATCAAGGGAGATCAGGGAAATGATTAGTATAAATGCAATTTCTATGTGAAAATGGAGCGAAGGGTGATTAATGTGTAATCCATTATTGTGAGATACGGTGGCCTTATCTCCTAGGAGGGAGGGGGAAGGTAAGGGTGTTTTTGGGTAACAAATAAGGGCTTTCAATTCTTCCAATGATGAGTATTTGTTGGTAGTGTGCCCCATTATGTCAAATAATGCACATGGGGGAGGTGCCCTAGGAGAAGGGGTAGCTGGAGTGTCATTCTTGTTGACTCTCTATTTCTCCTTCTTGGTGGCACTCTTAGGTGTCGATGAAGGTGTTAGTATAGGTGGTAAGGTTTCCTAATGGGGGTTTAACATGGATTAGGGGGCCACATATAAAACAAGAATTATTTGCGAGAGCCATATTTGATAAGGCTAGGGATGTCATGACTAGGTACGAAATGAAACTTGGTGGAGGATATAGGAAAGGGATATGAGTAATCACATAAGGGAGAAAATGAGTTTCACTTGTAACATCATTGGGTGTTTCCAAATTTAGTGGTTCAACGTCTTGATTTGGGTTACCATTTGATGTTTTAATCACGCATATAGGAGATGAAAAAAAATGTGTGATGACTGTTGGGTCTACTATGTATGTGTTGAGAAGAGATGAAGCTTTCAAGATTCTTGGGTTGACTTCAGTCAAGGAAGGGAATAATTCATTTTGGGACTTTAAAATGGGTAAAATATCATCTCCAGATGAAGACATCCTTGCCTCATATCATATCAATTGGTTAATGGTAATTATTTTTCCATTGTGGGGGAACATCATGATACAAGATATTTATGATCTCACTGCCTTCATTGCATACATGTAACTTTTTCCAAACAAGATGTTGTAATCAAGAGGGGAATAAATTAATTTAATTATCTATGAGAAGTGTCTTTCTGGAAATTTCAATAGGGATATTCTGAAAGATTCCTACAAGTGACAATGGGAGACTATTATATATCCTCAATGCCATGAAGGAAGTAGTCAGTTTGGGGTTCCTAGTTTTTTCCAAACTAACTTGGACTTGATATAAGTGGATGCCCCCTCATCAACAATATAATAATGAATAGTGACATTCTGAATGGTGAGTGGAATATTGAATGTGACTATGGAGGGTATTTCTAATTCTAAATTTTCCGATTCAAATGTCATTAAGCATTAATCCAAATGATTGTTTTCATTTGATGTAGAAAGAAAATATTTTCATTGAGTTGGACATGTTTGAAGCACCTCCAAATCTAACATGGCATATGGAGATTGAGAAAGGTCATAAATAATACTATAGTTGTAAGTTTCTTTGAATTATGGGTTGTTTGAAGTAATGATCCATTCACCATTTTGGAGATAGGTTCAATGATAGTTTGTTGTATGGTGAAAGGTGGTGTATTTGTATTGGTAATGGGTATTGTTGGTATTGAGGGATTATGTTTTGAAGGGGTCCATGATTACGACTATGATTTTAGAGTAATGCATATGGTCCTTGCATGTAGATGTCATGTCTAATAGTGTCATTAGAATTTCCCACTATTTTATTTTGATATTAGGGAGGACCAATCTCGTGGTTAGTAGTTATTGATCCTTAATGGGGAAATATTGTTTCCATTATGGTAGACTTCTATTTTTCTCCCCACTACACCCTAGCCTATCTCATGTGTTTCAACTTAGGTATTTGAGGTTAATCATGGGTATAGTATCCATATTCTTTGTGAATGACACACGAATGGTTAATCCATAGAATACCATTCTTGTTTTCCTTTTCCAGATTATTCGTACCTTCATTTTGGTTTTAGTTTTGATTCGAGGGATTGCCCCATGCTGTTGCACTCAATATTTGTTGTTATTTTTGGTTTCCACACTATCCTTGATCTCCTTTATACTCATTATTCCCCTTTTTTTAGTGGAATTTGGTTGGTTTAAAGTGTTGGGTTATTCGAACGACTCTTTTTTATAAATGAATTAAGATTGAACAAAATTAAACCCCTCATTTTGATAAAGTGAGGTGTTATTCTGTTACGATGATCGGAAAGGAAAATAAGGATTCCCTTGATTAGTGTTTGTGTAGTTATATTGGGAGGATGATAATCCTTCTAAACCATGTGTTGGGTACTGGTTCCTTTTCATTTCAGGGTTTTGAGGAGGTCGAGGTTGGTTATGATAATATCCTACATTTTAGGGTGCTTTTGACGTGGGTGTTCAAATTAATGACTGGATATGTGATGGTATACCATACCCATTTCCATGGCATGGGAGAAAATTCCTTCTCTGATTCTCGGTGAGGGTCCCAATCAACCCATCAACATCATTTGAAGCTTCATGTTTATCTTTAATAAATGACTGCAAGTCAGGAGAACCTCGCACAACAGAGTAATTTCACCCTAACGTTTTGCACATAAGCTCTAACTATTTGTCTTTTCTTATGTCCCATTTGTTTGTTTGTGGCACAGAAATGGAGATGTATTTTGCAATTGCGACCAAAACTGATTTCAAAAACAAATATAGACGAGGAAGTTTTTGATATGTCCATTTTGCAAAGACTACGACACTTCTATCATTAATAACATGACATAAGATATGGTTGGAGGTATTCTGTAAAAAGTGGGTTAATAATTCAAGCCTTGTGTCATGGTGAACTAGGAGTCGAAAAAAGGAGAGAAAATATTTTTCCATAGATTCAATAGTTTTATGAGAACCTGTGAACTCACTAACATACCATTTCACAACACAACTATTGAGGCTGTGTTGAAATAGCCTCACTCAAACATAGTCCTTAATGTGTTATTGGAAGAACAACATAAAAAGGTTATGATATTGTTTTCATGATATTGTTATTTTCCCTTGAACTTTGGAATATTCTATGGTAACTTGGTGGCATAGCGGGCCATTATTGATTCTATGTAATGGGATAATTTATAGGCTTCATAAGGTCCGAGAGGTTGAATGAAGTTATAAATGGTATTCAAAATTATTGGATGACCTTGCAGTGTGGTGTTAATGGGAGTCCCTTGCAAGATAGTGTTAGTAGGGGTACCTTGTACGGTAGTGTTCGTTTTCCCCCGGTGGGTCATGAGAAGGATAATTTCATAGGAAATACATCCTAAAAAAGTTGCAGAAAGAATGGATGTCCCTAAAAAGGTAGTAGGATTTTGTCTCCTATGATGATGTGGTGAGAGACCAGGAACTCCTCCTAGAAAGGGTGGGAGCTCTTGTAGGCACCTAGAGTGGTAGGATAACTTGGGATACCCTATGGTGTTGTAGAATGTGTAAGACAAATATTGTGGGGTGGCGTCCAGGGGGTGTTAGCAAACCAAATATATCACAAACATAAGAAAAATAAAATAGAAAATGGTTAACTTTCCCTTTAACTCTTTTAAAGTGTGAAACAATCAACAAGACATTTTGTGCAGTTTGCATATGATAAAAATCCTAAAAGGCCTAATGTCCTTCCACTCAACGAGTAACCGAGCCTTGTTAAGGTTTTTTAGAAGGGTACTGGGGTCATGTCCTGAATGTACTAGTGATTTTTTGAAAAACCGAAACCAACCAAGTTATGGAAGAGGGTTATACTGGGAGGGTATTAGGGCCACATTGTGAAATTACTCACAATGATTCCAACAACCTAATCAAAATTTTCTCCATGTGAAAGTGCTCTTGCACTTGGCTACTAAGCTACCTATGTCTAGTTGGAATGAGAGAAAATTATCCTCTATTTGTTAAATTTTGGCTAAGTGCTCCAACCAACTGTCATGAGACAATTAGGAGGCTCCTGCTAATCCATTATCTAGGCCTTTCCCCTTCACAAGTTTCAAATCATTACTAGTTTTTTCACTACATAGTGTAGGATTTGAAAGATCCCTAAAAATTAAATTTCCATGTTTCAAATGTAAATAATCACAACAACTTTTTATATGTTTACCCTCATGGTCCTAAGTGGAACTATGCATTATTTTGTTACCCTTGTGGGGAATTTAATTAGTTCAAGTTTTCTTTTTAAAGAGTATTTACTTTTCTTAGGGTGTACCAACATGCAAACTCATAAGTAAAATAATTACAAAGATTAAAAAATAGCATACCCTTTGAACAATGTTAAGGTGACTTTGGTGTGTGAGGTGAGGGTGGGTGCAAGGAGAATGGTGAACATGCAAGGTTTTTAAATTGCAACAATGTTGATATTTGATGTTCATTTACAATTCCCCCTTAGTTACACCATGTTATGTTGTTCCTTATAAAAAGGAACATGATTTGTAGATAATGGGCCACTTACTTTTCCTAATTACATTATGTGAGCATATAGGGAGATGGAAAATTACTGATTTGAGAAATGTTTTGGATCCCCCCACAAGCTCGCCACTAGGGTGTGAGGAAGGGAGTGCATAGGCTCTCCTTCTTACTAACATAAACACATAGTCCCAAAATATGGAATTTATTTATAAAACAAGTAAAAAATATGTGTGGATTAGGCTTGCTTACTTATTTCCTAGTTAAGCTATACACAATTACTAAATTGAAAGCTAGATATTAGGTAGTATTTTAGAACATTTTTGTATCCCCCCATAGGTTCACCACAAAGGTGCAAGGGATGGAGAGCCTAATCTCGTTCTTGACCAAACTACTCCTAGTCCCAAGATACAAAATTTAAAGTAAAAGATAAGAAAGTTACTCTACTAATGATGGTGAGTTAAACAAAATTAAACCCTGTATAAACTATGAAAAATTGTAGGAGTCTAGGGAGGTCACTAAAGGTTTCCAAAAAAATTAGTGAAAGGAGATTACAATGAGAATTATGCTTCTATGTGTGTCTCATGTGTTATATTTTACATATTCATGACACCTACAAGTCTATATCTACAAAAGGCCACGAGACTGACCAAAAAATTTGAAAATGGAGGGCTTCATGCCACAAATAGGTGTAAGGGACACCTACAAAGGTTCATAAAATTAATGTGACTAAAACTAGATGGGAAAAATTGAATTAGATCGAAAAATAAAATCAAGTGGAGTTACCTTTCTGTATGGTGTGTTTGGTATCATATGAGTCCCAAATCCACCTTCCTTGTAGTTTGTTGCTTTCTGTAGGAAAATAAAAAAATAATTATTGATGTTAGTAATTATACACAGACTAAAAAAACATTGAATTACATGGAAATAGTTCATAAATAAAATCTAAAATAAAACAAAACTAAAACAACTGGAAACAAGGCAATGAAGAAAAAAAAAAGAACAAACGGGTAGAAAAAGGGTCCTCTCTATTAATTGTTGGTTAGTGGAAGATTTATGAATGAATTTCAAATACACTTGAATAAATTTTATTGAGAAACTGTGCTGAATATTTATCAGCAAGTATTTCCTCTTCTCAATCACTTTTGCAAGCTCTTTCTCTATCACATAAGTAAAGAAAACTCTCTCAAATGGTGGAATTTTCCTATCTTTGGTATGCTTTATTTCTTTGGTTGGAATCATAATAATGCACAAATTCTTATTGTTTTTCTCCCCTACATGCTCTTGAATTTATAGAATTTTTTAACACTCTTTTCGTCATTTGTCTCATCAACGAGGTTGTTCGGCACACAAATAATATGAGACCTAACATCCTCCTCCCATTAATGATTCTTAGTGCTCAAGGCTTGAAGGTCAGTCGATCATGTCAAGAGTTTGAGTGTATTTAAAGAAAGTGCACCTACCAAGTCATTGATTGGGCTTTCTATGAAAATCACAAAAATCAAAGAAAAAGTTGCTAGGATGTAATTAAATCTCTTTGCATGACCCACAAGGGTTGATTTTTTAAGTAAATTTTAGGAAAACCATTCTTTTGTTTTCATAATGTTTCTAACGCGAAAAGTATTGTGTACATGATTCATACTCACTTTGAGAGCCTATTCTTTTGTACAAATGAGTGTATGATTTTCTCATAATAATAGAAGAAAAAAATTATTCTATTATAAGGTGCTTCTTGCATCCATTTATTTAAGTTTAAATACAATAAATATACTTCAAAATATTAGAGCTTAACCCTTGTCATTAAAAAAATCCCTGTCTAATTACAAGATTTCAATTCTTCCCCTTATTCATGTCAATGAACCTTCAATATCACTCCATAATATGAGGAATCCATGCTAAATAAAATCCTTTTAAATAAGAGAATACTTCAATCCCAAAAAAATTTACATGAATCCTTATAACTCTCACATATCATTAACACACATATCTTCGCTCTTAGTAAAATATTATGTTCATTATGTTTTTCAAATAAAATTTGTTACATATATCCATATAGCCTTATATATCCTACACATTTATGGATTTTTCAAATTTATACCATAAATACATCATAATCTTATGTGGTGGATTTTGATATTATATTCCCAATATTTTTCTTTCTTTTATTAGTGTTACCTGAAGAAGTTTTTTTTTGAAAGGTGTGCATACCTTATGGCTTTATCAAATTTATACCATAAATACTTTACTATTTTATGTGGTGGGCTTTGAGATTATAATCACACCCTTTCTCTTTATACAAGCCTAGATCCATCTTAACCTTGGATCTATCAAGCCCCAAGAGGGATCAAATCTCTTGAGGTGAAAACCTCTTTTTTTAGTGAAAAAATTAAGGAAAGGTTTTCACCTCGAGGGATTTGATCCCTCTAGTCCCTTGATAGATCCTCACTCCTTATATAATATTGTACAATATCTATATTTCTCTCTATATGTCTCTTTCTTATTCCCTCCCCCTCCCCCTCCCTCTCTGTGTTTATCTCGCTCTCTATCTCTCTCCTTATCTCTCTCCCCTTCCCACTATCCCCAATCTCTCTCTCTGCTTACCCTCCCTCTTTTTCCCTCTCTCTTCTCCCCACCATATATATCCATATCTCCCTCAATTTCTCCTTTAAATGTCTAATCACCTTACCAAACACACATACTCTCTCTACTCCATATATATCTCCCTCCCTCCCTCTCTCTCTCTCTCTTCTTCCCTATCTCCCCCCTCCATCTATATATCTATCTCCCTCTCTGTATTCTTCTTTTTCTCTCTATCTTACCCCCAAACATAAAAACTCCATCTCCATATCTCTCTTTGTCTCTCTATGACCATATTACTCTCCCTGTATTTCTCTCTCTTCCTCGTCTCTGCCTCTCTCTCTCTTTCCCACTCTCTTCCCCCCACTCTCCTCTCTCCCTCACTCTATCTCCATATCTCCCTTGTTAGTCCCTCTCTCTTTCAAAATTTCTCTCTCTATTTATTTCTTCTTTCGTCCCTCACTCTCCCTTTGTCTCGTTCTCTCTCTTTTCCTTCCTCTCTCTCCCTTCCTCTCCCACCTCCCTCTATCTCTCCCACCCATGTATCTATGTCTTCCCTCTAACTATATTAGTATCTCCCTCCCTATATCCCTCTCTCTCTCTCTCCCCCCTCCATCTCTACGTTTCCCTCTCACTCTCTGCCCCTTCTCTTCCTATCTCTCTCCTCTTCCTCTCTCTCCATCTTCCTCTCTCTCGTGTCTCTCCATCTCTCCCTTGTCACTCCCTTTGTCTCTCCACCTCTATTTCTCTATGTCTTTGTTATTTCTCTCCTCTCTCTCCCCCTTCAACTCCATCTCTCTCTCCCTATCTCTCTCCATCTCTCTCTCCTCTCTCTCCATATCTCCCTTGTCACTCCCTTTGTATCTCCACCTATAGTTCTCTATTTCTTTGTTATTTCCTCTCACTCTCTCCCCTTTAGACTCAATCTCTCACTCGCTCTCTCTCTCCTTCTCTCTCCTCTCTCCCTCTCTCTTCTCCTCCTCACCCTTATTTCTTCCTATGTTAGTATCTAAATTAAAAAGACTCAATATTTTGTAAATATCAAACATATATGTTGGATCAATCATGTCGAAGCAAATACAATAATGAAAAACTTAAAATAATCATGTGTTATCTTTCCTGTATCATTGTTAGTCACTTTGCTTGCTCTCATCCATAATGATATATGCTATTACTTAATAGTATATATATATATATATATATATATATATATATATATATATATATATTCTCATTTTTTGTTTTATTAAAACCGTGAGTTAAAATTTTTAGTATTTGTGAGGAGACACATCTCACAAAAATAATTGTAACCTTTTTTTCAATGTAATTAAAAAAACATTATAAAATTAAATTAATATAAAATATTTATAAAATATTTTGGTTGTCAAATAAGTTAGGGTTTTTGGGCATGTGGTCTTGATAATTCATGGAATTTGCCCATGGTATTGTAATAAAGTCTATTTACATGTTAATAATTGTTACACAACAATTTCTCACTGTCCCTGTAATCCCCATTCCTTGATCCTAGAGGACCCATACAGTGACCCTTGTGTACTTTCTAAGCATGGAATACATACCCGTGAACCACACTTTCTCTACCAATTCATCTCCCTTTACAACTTTTCTAGAAGATCCATATAAAACTTGGTCTTCAAGATCGACACTTTGTCTTAGTGTCTGACCCGCGCCGATAGTAGATATTTGCACTGAGACCAACACGGATCGGTGCTCTCTCTTAATGTCGGACCCGCTCTGATCCTCTTTTGGAAAGATTTTAAAATAGAAACGAAGCTTCCATGACTATAATATTTGTGATGCGGCAAGCTGGAAGTTTTTTTTTAGGATATGGCCGTGGAATTCCCCTTTGGGCTTCTTGTTCCCAAGAAATAGGAACTAATCCAAAGGATAAGCTATTTTCCCATTATTTGAGGGCCCATAACCTCCTCCTCCATTTTTATATAAGGAGACCTCCTTCACCTTTGTTGCCTTATTTAGTTAGCTAGAGAGGAGAAGCGATCATAGCTTTGGGAGAATAGAGTAGAGTGTGATTGTTTTTGTGTGTTAGGAACATAGTGAGGTCTTGGAACTTTGTATATGAGAGTCTTGCAAACGTGCTTGGATACGGACCTGCCAAAGGAGAGCCTCAACATCAAGGCTTGGTTTTAAATGCCCCTTTTATTTATCATAATAAAATGCAACTCATGTTTATCTTCCACTCTTGTTTAGATTTATAATAATATTTCTAGCATTCCTTGATTAGCTAGATAGATTGTAATTGTTTTATGTTTGTCGTGATTTTATGCTTGTGGTGTCTTGACTGTCTGTACAGGTAATTGAACGTTGGTATAAGCATGCATCAAGCTTGAGGAGAGCGACTAATCAAGAATATTTGACAGAAGATGACGACATAGCATCAGAACAAGGTAGGTCATCTGCCTTGCTCTAAATTTCATTTTCAATCTAGGAATATTCATGTTAGTATGTTCTCGTAGTTGCTAGACCCACCCTAGGGCTAGAAGGATCACCTCTATCCATAGTGGGGATTCACCTACACAACAACTTGGTGACTCCAAATGGGAGTTTCCTTTGATTTTGTCACTCTTTGAGGTCTTATTCATTCGATGAGTTTATTCGAACAACCATTTCCATGTTTTTTCCTATGTTGTTCACCAATTCCACTCTTTTAGTTTAAGCTTGAAGTGGTGAGTCTG